>JAMPIV010013313.1:0-407500 GCA_024509875.1 Oreohelix idahoensis
TCGTGGGCGAAGTGGGGGAGCTGCCACCAACCGATTTCAAAAACTAAGTTATAAAACTATTTCCACAATGAGCCCACAATACATAACCAAAACACTTGCGTATCAGTGCCTTTAGCCCAACTGCTAAGCTTCATCTGGAACAAAATTACACCAGTAATACTCCTCCCTAATGTTTACTTACGCCTCTGCCATTCCACATTTATTACTTCTAGACCACAAGATATGTGTCAGTGTAACAGTTTAGGCAATCCCCATGCAGTTATACTTTTTTTTCCCGACAAAACTCTATTAAAGTTGAGAGCAATATTTAAGGCTTTTTCTCAAGATGGCCACTGAACTACACACATATACAGACACAAATCATTCAATTCACCATTCAATTTTCATTAAAAGATATCAAATGTTTCAAGCTCTACCACAATTCATTTTGGAAATAATAAACAGTTTCGTTGACTGGCAAAGAATAGGCACAAAATTCCGATCTGCCTCGTTGTCCCAGTGGCTTTTATTTTAGAAAAAAATATGCACTGGTGCTCAAACGCAACTGTTCTTAGTAGATGTTATTACAAGATGTGGCCCGGAACAGACGCCCTTGAATTGAGTATATTGGCAGACCTAACCAATTCATAGCCATGTTTACCCATCTTTTCAAAAGATAACCCCTTCTATTGATTTCTCATAACAACAAAAACTAGTATTTGCGATCCAGCTAATCGTGTTTAGTCCCTTACATCTCATTCCCGCCAATCAAATAGGAGTTAACATGGTAGGCTATTTTTCCGTAACGTAATGTTTTTCAAACACGTTTTACAAAAAAAATTTTATGAGCAGAAAAATGATTCCATGCTGTCACTACACCCTCACTATTTATTTTGGCCATAATTATTTTATTAATAGACTTAAAGGCATAACACTATAACATATTCTTGGTTAGCAAGTCCTGCCGTACAAATAATAAATAAGTAACAAGCGAGCTACATGGCGGCGTTTTCAAATATATGTGTCTTATTCCAAAGATAGTCGTATATTGTTGTTTTTTACCACGCGTTCACCTTCTTTGTCATAGGGTGTGCTTCTGTACTTTCAGGAGCTTTAGATGTATTCGCTGTATTCAGTAGAATTTCATATTTCCTAATAAGCATTTTTCATGTTTTTAAAACCTGATTCTTGTTAGTAGTAGTGTTTTTTATCACTGACTATTTGAAATAAAGCTAGAGTCTTGTGGCCTTACACGCGGGAAGGTAGTAATATGTGTAATCGCGCGACTGTGGTAGTATTGCCTGCATTTCAGCTTTCAGGCCCCTCCCTTCTTTCTATCTTTAGTCATCATCTGTCTTGCGTTTTTGGAAACGTAGTGTAAACAAATGACATGAATGGAATTTTAAATCTAGTTCAGCTGCGTATCTCAAGGTTTTTCTTAGAACGTAATTGCGAGTAACCCCGTTATTAATCGTAGAAGAGCGTGTATGCTGCAGGTAGTCTTATACTATCAACGTGAAACGTACAATTTGCAAACGCAGAGAAAAACAAGGGGTTATTTCGAGTACAGTCATTGTGACCAGCACTAGTTCTTTACCATTCATCCTTTCCTATTATTTACTATATTTGTTTAGGCTTTACATTTATTATTGATTTATATATGTGGATTAGAATTTCTCACGACAAATTCTCCCCTCTTAAAACAGACGTTATATGTCAGTCTATAATTCTATATACACATAGAGAAATTTATTATTATTTCTGGGGCTTACGGTGATTCTCATCACACGGATGGCGGCTTAAAAAATCCGCTCCCAGATTTGTTTTTCCACTTATATACTCTATGCAAAACTCATATGGCTGGATCAATAAAGACCAACGGAGTAATCTAGAGTTTTCATGTCTAGCCTGTGCTAGAAACGACAAAGGTTTGTGATCCGTTTGCAACTTAAATGCCTTCCCATACAGATAAATATTGAATTTCTTTATCGCCCATATTACTGCAAGACATTCTTTTTCGCTAGTTGAGTAATTGGTTTCAGCTTTATTCAACTTTCTGCTAGCATATGCCACTGGGCTTAATTCCCCATCCAATGCATCTGATCTCTGTAGCAGAGTTGCACCTAACCCAATATTACTGGCATCCGTTCTTACTATGAATTCTTGACTTAAGTCAGGTAATTTCAAAATAGGTTTACTTGTGAGCTTTTCCTTCAATTCTTGGTAAGCCATTTCACATTGTGGTGCCCATGTAATTCGATCTGGATTTCCCTTACGTGTCAAATCAGTTAACGGTGCACATATGGAATTAAAGTTTTTGATATACTTTTGGTAGAAACCACATAATGAGACAAAGGATCTCACGTTTTTCTTGGTTTGTGGTCTCGGGGCTTTCTTTAGTTTCTCTAAATTCTTTGGGTCAGGGGTCATGTTTCCCTGATAAACTGTGTGTCCCAAGAATTCCAATTCTTTACATCCAACGCAACATTTGGTTGGTCGGCTGTTAAATTCGCTTCCCTAAGTCGATTAAACAGCATGTTCAGAGAGTCAATGTGTTCCTCAAATGTTTCTGTTGCTATAAGGATATCATCCATGAAATTTGTGATACATGGATTATTCAGAGGGTCCAATAATTTTCTCATCATTCTAGAGAAGACACTAGGCGCATTCTTTAATCCAAATGGCAATCTATTAAACTCATAGTGTCCTTCTGAGGTACTAAAAGCTAGGTATGGTCTAACCTCAGGCTTTACTGGAATCTGATAGTATCCTTTACTCAGATCCACTTTTGAGAAATATTTAGCTTTATTTAGTCTGGCAAACAACTGATTTGTATCCGGCAATGGATCCACCTGTCCTTCTGTAATAGCATTCAGTCTCCGGTAATCTATACAGAGTCTATGTTCTCCAGAGGGTTTCCTTAAGAGTACAACACCGGAACTATATGAAGATTCACTGTGTGAAATAATTCCTTCCTTCAACAAATAGTCTATCTCTTCCTTCAAAGCTTTCTCCTTAGCAAAAGGAATCGAATAGGGTTTCATACAGACAGGTGTGGGGTCTATCAGTTTCATATCATATTCCAATAGGTTTGTATGCCCTGGTCGGTCTGTTAACACCTCTGCATGATTATCTAGAACCTGTTGCACTCTCTCTTTCTGAGTTTTCGTTAAATGTGTACTGATTTTCACCTGTGCCGCTGTCTCACAGGGGTGTAATGGATATTCAAATGATGAAAGTGGTTCCTTGTTCATCTCCATGGCAATGGACAAGGTCAACAAGTGTGTCTCTTCCTGATGTTCTCTTTCCAAATATTTCTTCAGGAGATTCACATGATAGATTTTTTCTTTCCCCTTCTTATCTATCTTATAATTGGTTCTAGACACCTTCTCTAGAACTGTATATGGACCTTGCCATCCAATTTGTAACTTATTCTGGCTACCGGGTAGAAGAAGCAGTACCTTCTCTCCCACAGCCAAATCTCTGTCTTTAGCTTTCCTGTTATAATAGGCAGCATGTTTCTTCCTGGCTTGTTTCAAATTTTCAATTGCAAGTTTCCAGCCAGTTTTTAAACGAGTGGTCAGCTCATTCACATATTGGTATGAGGATGTAATATTTTCCTCTGCCTTTTCATCAGTCCACGTTCTTAACAGCGCTTCCAGTGGACCTTTTATTGGCCTTCCAAATAATAATGTTGCCGGGGCCATTCCGGTTGAACTATGGGGTACCTCCCGATAAGCAAAGAGGGCGGCGTGAAGGTACTGATCCCATGTATCTGGTTTTTCGTGTGCCAACTTTCTCAGGATCGACATCAACGTGCCATTAAATCTTTCCACTTGGCCGTTCCCTTGGAGATGGTACACACTACAATGGAAGTGTTTGGCCTGGAAGATCCTGAAAACTTCTTCTGTTAGTTTCCCCTTGAACTGAGAGCCATTATCAGTCAAGATTTGATTGAGAAAGCCTAACCTTGTGAAAATTGTGAGCAATGCCTCTGCCACATGTTTAGAATCAATCGATGACAGGGCTACCGCCTCTCCCCACATAGAACAAGTGTCCACCAGAGTCAGAATGTAGCTGTTCCTTCTCTTGGTTCGGGTGAGAGGTCCCACAAGATCCACGGCAACTCTCTCAAAGGGTGTTCCCACTATGGCATTTCCCCCAGAGTTGCTGGTGCAGTCCAATGTTTAGGTGCTACTCGTTGGCACTCTGGACAGGATTTTACATATCGTTTGATATCTTCAGTTATTCCTGGCCAGAAATAGTGACAAGCTATACGCTGTCCTGTTGCGCTGATCCCCATATGACCACTGAAGGGAATCGCATGCCCTAGCTCCAACACTTTAGTCCTATATGAAGTGGGAAGGACCAGCTGTCCGTGACCATTGGATTCAGATCCAGCCTTCCTATATATCAGCTTTTTCTTCATATAAAACTCTCCCTTGCCTGGAGGTGTATGAGATTTGGGCAACTTCTTGAAACATGTCTTGAGTGTTTTGTTCCTCAGCCTGTGCCTTGCCAATTCTCATCACAATCTGGATGAGTATTTATTGGATTATCCTCCTCCTTTTTAGACTGTTGATTGGTCTGCACTGTTGCCAATATCACAGGTCTCTTGGGATTCCCCAAGAAGACATATCTACACCCCAATATCAGAGGGTAGATTGGCTCATTTATCACTGCTGCTTTTATGATTCCTTCCACATATCGCGTTTTCACCTTTATCCGGGCGACGGGAAGTGTCATGGTAGCTACATCCTTGGTTGCAGTTTGAATCTCCACTGTTTCTGTGGTGTATTGATCGGCCTGCACCAGGTGAGAACTCACAACGGAATCGTAATCTAAACCGGTATCATATAAACACCTTATAGTGACACCATTACAGATGACATCTTCACACACTGGGGGGTGGTATGGTTCCTGTAGTTCTTCAGGTTTGACCTTCTTTTCCTTTTTCCCAGATGTCATAGCAGCAAAATGAGGAGGTTTCCTTCTACAATGGTCAGTGTCATGATTGTTCATCTTACAATTTTTACACCACCTTTTTCCTTGGTTGAAAGATTTTCTTTCATCATATTTCCTTTCATCGAATTGTGGGGTTTTATTTTTATTTTCATACCGTGGCCTATCAAATTGGTGCTTACCTTTGTTTTGATCTCTAGGATCAAATTTATTAAAGTTCTGTGGTGCCCTAAAGTTATCCACCTGTTTCTTTTTATTACCTGTTACCTCTGCTTGAGCTGCTTGATACCTTTCAGCAACATTTAGCAACTCACCCAGCCTCTCTGCCCCTTGTTCCATGAGAAACTTTCTCAGGTCTGGAGCCATGGACTCTCTTAATTGCTCTATAAGGACCATTTCCTTAAGATCTTGGGTTTTCCCCAGAGAAGTCCATTTCTCCAAGTATGTCTCTATTCGTGCAGAGAACTGGTGATAGGTTTCACCTGACAGTAGTTTAGCATTCCTAAATTTTTTCCTATAAAATTCTGCATTCTTTTCATATCTTAACAAAAGAGCCTGCTTTAGCATGTCATATTTTCCTGATCACCTCTGCTCATTTTTGCAAAAACTTCATAAGCTGCCCCACGAAGTCCCTGAGATAACTTTAAGCTCCACCTTTCTCTCTCTAACCCATATGTGGTAGCTAATAGTTCATACCTATTTAGATAGCTCTCTATATCATCGTCTTTCTCAACAAAATGATCTAAATGAAAATTCATAGCTGAGGTTGAGGCTCCCTGGCTAGCAGTAGCATCAGAGGTAAAGGGACTGGCACCATTTTCAGGAGCATGGCCTTGAAACTCAAACTCCCTTAGTCGTAACTCATGTTCCCTTTGTAATCTCTTCTCCTCCTTTTCTGCTTCCCTCTCTGCAGCTAATCTCTTTTCTTCTCTTTCTGCAGCTAATTTCTTACTCTTCTTTGCTGCAGCTAATCTTTCCCTCTTCTTTCTGCAGCTAAATCTTCTCTTCCCTTTCTGCCTCCAATTTCTTAGCCTCAAAGCAGCCTCAATCTGCAACCTCTTAATTTCCTTTTCAACTTCTATTCTCTTATCTTCGGCCAATCTTTCAGATTCTAATTTTCTTTCGGCCCCTTTTTCTAATCTTCTTTCTTCCCGTTCAATATATTTGTCACATTCAGCAGTGACATAAGAAATCATAATTTGCCCGTCCATTCCTAACTCTTTTGCAGTCTGATCCGCAGCAGATCGAAATTTGGCCATATTCCGCCATTTGTACAGCCAAAAGTCTAAAATATTTAACTACACAAATTCCAAATCAATGACTAACTAACTCAGGACAACTACAGGCACTGAGAGCTCAACCTTATTTATTTCCACCCAAGCATACCTTTTAATTCCTTATAATTTCCCAATATATATACTAGGAGGAAAGTTTCAATATCCCGGACCGGACCCCATATATGTGGTAAAGTGGATGTTATAAATATTTATAGGGGACTTAGTGTACTGACTGAGATCAGCTGTGAAGGTATCTGTATCTAATAAGTGTAGTGTATTACAGATAACCTTACTTGCTACCACATATTACCTCAGTCAGAATTATTCTGGAATATTGTGATGACTACGTTAAATGTCTAGGGTTATGTAAATGATGAAGTGTAAGTCACAACAACAACAGACAGATAAACAATTTAATTTATTTCACAACACTTTACAACACTGTGACAATCACACACATGTAACACCCTATAAGACCATCTTAACTTAAGTCAGTTTTTAAAAAAAGTCAATTATATATATATTATGTATTGATTTCTTTACATAGAGATATCCAGATTCAGCTACACAGTGAAACCAGGAATCACAATCCAAATATAATTTCACAAATAGTATATAAATAATAATAAATCTTTAATCGTCCATACACGGCGCATAAGGCCGAAAACCAGTATGCCTCTCCAGGTTGCATCGTTGTTGACGCCACTCTCCTCCTTATCTCGTTGGCACATTATTAAGGCCCAACTTGGTTTTCGCTTCTCTTAAGCTATTGTTCTTCATGATTCAAGTGTCTTTGGTCTTTCATTCTTTTGTCTTCCATTTTTTACCCGCTCACCCACAGGAACCCAAGTTTTGAGCGCCTGTAGTGGGTATTCACTGTTGTTTAGCATTCGGGTGTACATGGGACCGATATGATGACCATCGTCATTTCCTTATAATAAGTCGGTAGACATAGTTTTCCTGCCTAGAGTCAAGTCTTCTCTTATTTTGTCGATTAAGTCTTGAAATTCTTTCCAAACTTGAGTGTTGCATAGAGTTTTATCCTAAAGACATTTGTTCTCGAATGTATTCATCGTTGTATCTCCAATGATTTAGATTATTTTCCAACTCTCCCACAGGGGCCGTAAGTTAAACACTGGAGATTAACATATTGAATTAAACAGACGAAGCTTGGTATGTATATTCAATGATCGTAATTTCCAAATGTTAGATAATCTATTTAATGCGCTAGCTGCCAAAGCAATTCTAGTATGATTTTCCTCCTTGTTGATGTACTCCCATCCTGAGTCCATGTGTTAAAACTGCCTAAATAATTGAAACATTCAACTTCGTCAGTGTGTTTCTTTCTACCCCGTTCAAGATGAAATATCAAAGGTCATCGTTAAAAAAAGTTCATAGCTTTAGTTTTAGAGGCATTTATTTGGGACCAATTTTAAAACCGAGAGATGACACAAATTATTTTAATGCTTCTTGGGAAATTGGTCTTGGTGAGTTGAACTTAAGAAAGCTACATCCTCTGCGAAATCCCAGGGTTCCCCCCGGAATTTTTCCCATTTGTCCCATTTTATACCCAAATTGTTCATCTGTGGGTGATAGTTTTTCTCATATAACCCAATCAATAGCGAATTCCAAAAAGTTTAGTGGTTGTGACATAATACAGGCCTTGTTTCACCCCTGTTTTCTACGGTAAACCATTCTGTGTATACCCCTTTATTATATGATTCTAACAACACAACATCATTGTCAATGTCCTATATCGCTATGATAATATATCAACAAATTTATAGTGTATGGAAAAAACCATAGTATAGATAAGTATCTTACCACAATGATTGGTCGGTGTAGACTATCAAAGGCTTTTGAAAAATCGTCGGGTTGTGTTGAATAATCACGTAGAGGAGTGATAATAATGGCGATTGCCCTTTCCACTGATTCTTCTTCTAAAATTGTTCTTAGTGTGAATATTTGGGGTGGGGTTGGTCGATCGTTTCGGCCTGAAACACCCAACCCGCTGTGTTCATCTCTGAACTATTCGTCAGCATGCAATTTACGTCTTCTCTGAACATCATTGCAACCATAATAATTTTCGCAGGTACTGATAATAGAGATATACCACGCCAGTTATTCAAGTCTGTTAGATCACCTTTCTTCGGTAACTTTACAATAATACCTGTGTTTGATTTGAGGGGGGGGTTGTGGTTGGTTGTTCATCCTCCACCATACTTTCATTTATAATAACTAAAAGATTCCCAAGAGGTATGTTGTTCATTAAATGCTTCTAAAATCATTTCCCCTGAAATTTCGTCAACTCCAGCAGCTTTAAAATTTTTTTAATCCTTATAACGTGCTATGGTTTTGATCTCGTCCGGGAGCGTGTGGTTGTTTGTGTGGGGCAAGTTTTTTTGGCAAAGTGGTTGGGGATTGTGTGGAGGTTGCCGGGGGGAGGTGGGGGTGTAAAATCAGTTGTTACTGTTGGTGTGGGTTGTACTGTTTAAGCACCTCCATGGGTGTTGCTCAGCCCATCTCTTTTTCATTTTGTTCTTTTATTCTGTTGGTATTGAATTCCCTAATTTACCTTTAACAGGTTTTTCCATAGCATTAGGGCTGGTGACATAGGGTGGGAGTTGTTTTGGAATTTGAAAAAAGTCACCTACTATAACCAGTTCTAGCAGCATTTTTCAGCTTCTCTACGGTGGGAGAGTTCATTGATGAATATGTCTTTTATCTCTTCGAGTTTTTTTGTCTTCACTGATTCTTTAATTTAAACAATTTATAAGTTAGTTATTGCAAGATTCAACAACTGCATTATGCTTTACTTGCCCGCTATAGTAGTTTAAACAAATAGTAGTGTACAACAGTTTATCAATGTAAACTTGGTATTGAACATAGCTTAATATTTTCTTATCTTATGTTGGTAGGAGTTAGTGAAGTAGTAATATGAGTTAATACTGGTTTTGTGTTTTTCAAGCCTAGAGTGTTGTTTTGTCAACATGACTTCACGAGTGACTGCAGGAAAAGACTCCTCTGCTCGATTACTTCAATGAGTTCTGGAGCCACCTCACTGGTCGCTATCTGGACCAAGGAGTATGCTGTCAGCCTCAGGATTCAGCACAACTCAGGCCAAATGCTGCCTCAATGATTTAGGACCACCGTCCCTGAAACAAGAAGGTTGTACCTCCGATTTCAAAACTAAGTTATAAACTATTTCCACAATGAGCACAATACATAACAAACACTTGCGTTCAGTGCTGTAGGCCACTGCTAGCTTCATCTGGAACAAATTACACCAGTATACTCCTCCCTAATGGTTACTACGCCTCTGCAATTCCAGCATTATTTCCTTCTAGTCCATAAGATAGGTGTCAGTGTACTGTTTGGCAATCCCATGCAGTTTTACTTTTTTTTCGACACCTCCTAGTCAGGTTGGAGCAATATTTAGGCTTTTTTCAAGTTGGCCACTGAACCACACACATAGACAGACATAAATCATCAATTCACATTCAATTTTCATTAAAAGATATCAAAGATTTCAAGCTTACCACAATTCATTGGAAATAATAAACAGTTTCGTTGACTGGCAATGAATAGGCACAAATTCCGATCTGCCTCGTATCCCAGGCTTTTATTTTAGAAAAAATATGCACTGGTGCTCAACGCACTGTTCTTAGTAGGTTTATTACAAGATGTGGCCCGGAACAGACGCCCTGAATTGAGTATATTGGCAGATCTAACCAATCATGCCATGTTTACCCATCTTTTCAAAAAAGTACCCCTTCTATTCGTTTCCCATAACAACAAAAACTAGTATTTGCAGTCCAACTAATCGTGTTTAGTCTTACATCTCATTCCCGCCAATCAATTAGGAGTTAACATGGTAGGCTATTTCCGTAACGTAATGTTTTTCAAACACGTTATAAAAAAATTTTATGAGCAGAAATGATTCCATGCTGTCAGGCACCCTCACTATTTTATTTTGGCCATAATTATTTTATTAATAGACTAAAGGCATAACACATAACATATTCTTGGTTAGCAAGTCCTGCCGTACAATAATATATAAGTTAAAGCGAGCTACATGGCGGCGTTCAAAATATGTGTTTTCCAAAGATAGTCGTATATTTGTTTTTTACCACGCTTTCACTTCTTTGTCATAGGGTGTCTTCTGTACTTTCAGGAGCTTAGATGTAATTCAGTAGAATTTCATATTTCCTAATAAGCATTTTTCATGTTTTTAAACCTGATTCTTGTAGTAGTAGTGTTTTTGATCACTGACTATTTGAAAAAAAGCTAGTGCTTGTGGCCTTACACGCGGGATGGTAGTAATTGTGTATCGCGCGACTGTGGTAGTATTGCCTGCATTCCGGCTTTCAGCCCCTCCCTTCTTTCTATCTTTAGTCCATCTGTCCTGCGTTTTTGGTAACGTAGTGTATAAAATGACATGAATGGAATTTTAAATCTAGGTCAGCTGCGTATCTCAAGGTTTTTCTTAGAACTGCAGTACCCGTTTTATCGTAGAAAACGTGTATGCTGCAGTAGGCTTTACATTTACGTTTTAATTTATATATGTGGATTAGAATTTCTCACGACAATCCTGTCACCTTATCTTTTCATACTCCTCATGGACGATGTCATCAAGGCATGTACGGAGAGAACAAGAAAGTATTCAGTGGGGTACTGGAAGATGAGACAGGTCTGTATTTCAGAGCTAGCATTTGCTGATGATGTTGTCCTGATTGCTAAATCAGAGACACATCTCCAATCCAATCTGCAAGTCTGGAAGGAAGAGCTGGAGAAGAGAGGGATGGTCATAAGCAGCTCTAAAACAAAATCCATGGTGATATCACGAGAGGAAAGAAGACATCAGATTAAGTTGGGAGAACAGGTCGTGGAGCAGGTCGACCACTTTAAATATCTCGGAGCTATTATAGACCGAAAGGGAGGCATCAAAGAAGAGTTGGCCACTCGAAAAGCAGCGGCTGGGAGACTTTTTCAGGCCATAAATCGAGGATTCCTCAGCAAGAAAGAGGTTAATAAGAAAAAGAAGATGGCTGTATACCGCTCCACCTATGTCCCATTCTTGACATATGGATGCGAGTCATGGGCAATGACTACAACGCACAAAAGCCAGATCCAAACCTCAGAAATGAGGTATCTGAGGAAGGTGGTTGAAGTAACAAGAAGAGACATGGTCCGCAACCAGACGATACGTCAAGGCCTAAAATGCCACCCGCTGCAGACCCAAGTAGAACAGTGCCAACTAAGATGGTTTGGCCATGTCTGCAGAATGGGAGAAGATCGGCTACCACGACAAGCATGGGAAACAAAGTGCCAGGGATCAAGACATCCAGGATGACGTAACAGAGTGAGGTCAAGCTATGAAGGTTCCCTGAGTCTAATTGTTGATGTTGATTCTCAGAGTCCCTATCCGCCACCTCTCAGATCTCAATCTGTGTAAAATAGGGTCTGTGATGTTGTGTGGCTGAATGTGTCTAGGGTAATGTATTTAAGATAAAGAAGAAATAACATGTAAACAGAACTGTAACTCAATAATATTAAAGTGAGTAAGACTTTTGTTAAATTTTGGGTAATTATGTTACAATTTAATTTCCCTGTACCTCAATTTTTCTGGGACAGGGAATGTCAAACTCAATAAATTTATTTATATACATTATTTAAAATAAATAGCTGGAACTCTGTCCAAATAGCTTGGTTCTATGACTAAAGATCACTGTAATAACTACCCCCTCTGTTCTGGTTTGTACACTTGCTATTATCACTGTTATGTTATTGGAAATTCTGTGTCTATCATCACGCCCAGGTGATGTCTTTTATTTATTTTTGTGGAATTGACTAAGATGATACGTCAGTGCCTTTGCTGAAGGACTTATCTGCATGAATTTATGAAAACATTTGGCCCATGAGTCCTCAGATTCACCCAGCTTGGTGCCTCCTTGCTGAAGATAAGAGTTAGCTGCAACTTGAATGCTCAGCACTAGCTCTCAAGAGTTATTCCTTCACCAGGGGTTCTGCCCAGTAGGTATTCTGGCATATAACCTGGAATAAGAGGAAAATGTCCTCTCATGTAGATCTTATCTATACCAATTCCACACATATTCACTGCACAACTCGCCTGGGTCAGACAAGCATGCTGACCATTTGCATCAGACTGTACTTGTCCTTGTCTACCATCATTTCAGTGTAAACATTCTTCTTCAGTGATAATACAAGGCCTCTGTTCATCCTACAGGGTCTGTCTTCCATACGATAGATAGGGGTGTATAATACATAGCTTGTGATCCTATAATATCTCTTGTCGTTCATATAATAGATAGGGTGTGCTTACTTTAGCATTGAAACCTGTGGATACATTCTTTCTAACATTCTCTACATGATTTTACATAATATTTAAACATGTATGGCACTGCAAATACCAATATCCCTTCTGGGTTACTGCATTGACATGCGCAAAATTTGTAAGCCATTAGCAAATATTTTATGCCTTTCTTTCACTCCTGAAGACTGCATTCCTATTTTGGCTATCGTAACACAATTGTGGCCTGCCTGTTAATTAAAGCAATACAAGTACTTATTGTGCCTTACCCTCAAACAAGAATATCACATATCATAAGCTTGACTTTGGCAGTTAATGGGTTTTTCCACTGCCTTCAATGTCCAGACGGTGAAAGCTTTGGTCATACAGGCTCTCCCGCTGATGTCAGCTTAAGATAGTATTTTTCTCAAATGGCGGTTCTTGCCAGCAAAATGTTAATTTTATTGTCCCAAGCTACCCTACGCCTGAACCAATCAAAACGCGTGTCTAGAAATTTCTAGTTTTTTTCTCACGCAACCAAATTGAGCAGTTTTATAAATGTGTTTGTCAGTATGTCTCAATTTTTTTTTTAACAATATCTTGGTTATTAATGGGTCAATTTGTAATATTAAAGGTGATTATTAAAGGGACCATTGTCCTCTATCTTCCTATATAGGTTTCCTTTACCCATTTATTCCCGTTTTCATCTTAGAAGTTAAGAAAGATATACTGGCCCAATGACTCAACACTAAACTCAAAGCTATATGGAGTTAAAGAGGAACTTCAAACAACAGTCGAATTCATCATGAGAACTCGTCTGACGGTGTAATCATCAAAGATGCGATCGCAAGAAGAAGAAGAATCTTAGAAATATTTTTCTACTTTATAGTGCTCTGTTCACTGAACTAAAATATTAATACAATAATTTTCTAAGGCCAGATAATTTATTATAAGGGGAAATTTTATAATATATATTAACTAATATTATTGCTACCCTTCAAAACATCCCTGTTAGTTGTAACAAAATAAATTATCTAAGATTCTTTTCAAAAGCCTAAGTTAGGTTTGATTTCCATTGTAATCCACCCTTGCTCTCCCCTATTAACACGCGGCAACAAGTTAGTTTGCTGACAAGCTTACGGTTTTCGTCATAAATATTGGGAAGGGTCGAGCGTGTGCATGTGTGTTTGGGGAAAGGGAGGGGGGGGGGGGTTATTTTTTTTAAATGCTTGGCGTTAGCAAATTCAAATTATTGGCGGTTTGATTTTATGATGGCCTCGAGACAATTTCAAATACTGTAGCTATTAATAGATTTTAGGAGTACGGTAGTTACTTTTCAAGCGGTAAATTTGCCTTTGGCCTTCAGACCAATGTCAAACATGGAATTTATTTATAGATTTTTAACTGTAATAGTGCAAAATTCAAATCATTGTGTCCAATTTTTAGCGGTACGTTTTGACCTTGTCCTTGGCAATTTTTCAAATGTAGTAGTAGTGTTATAAGGTTGGAAATTTACGTTACTAAATTTTTGAATAGGGGATATTTGAGCGGGGTGTCGCACGGAGTATTTTGTCACAATATATATATATAATTTATTAAAATAATATAATCATTAATTGAAGATTAAATGATCAATTTCGAGCTATTTGATAAATTATGAAAAATCATAAATAACGTTGTTTTTTTTTTAAATTAATAAAGACTTTATTTATTTTACTTGTTATAGGGCAAAATCATCCTGAAAATATAATGAAAATATAATGAAAATACTGAAAAGTTACAACCAAATAATTTATTATTATTGACCATACTTGCCAAAATCTGTATCACAAACCTCTAACATGGCAACCGCTCTCGCATTTAAGCAAAGAAAAATAAACATTGCTAAGCTAACAATGGAATATTCGATTTTAATTTCTTTAATCGAAACTTTTTGCTAATTAATTGATTAGATAAACATTAAACGTCCCAGCCCTAATATATATATAACTTCTTGGCGGCGGAAAAATGATTGCCGAGGCCACCAATTACGACGCTTACCTAGGGCGCAAAGAAACCTAGCGATGGCCTGGTTGGAAGTAAGCATGTTTATGTTTTGCCTGCCTCCAAGTAGACTAATGTCTGTAATTACAGAGATTGTTACAATGCTCTTATACGTCAATACGCGTTTGGAAATTGTGTAAGAAATGGCAGTGTTTGTAAGGATTGTATCAGTAAATCAAAATCGGTATTTGGACGGCTTGAGCGGTACGGCCTAACTGTGCGCCGACTTCAGGACTTCGGGGGGTGCGTCGACCGCAGCGAGTGCGCTGAAATTTAAGAGTAATGGCAGAAAGTATAGTTTGATCCAGAACTGAATGAAATTGACCCCCATTAGAGGAGAAGGGCCCCAAAACAACACCTCACACCAAGGTCAAGGGAGCCGCGGACCAAAAATGTTTGAAAACCTCTGACGTAGGTGCTAGTATTTACAAAATAGAGGTACTTTTTTTTTTTTACTAGCTCTCATGTCCTTTGTGAATTATAGAATCAGAAAAAAAGCTTGCAGTCAGAAGTGGAACACTGACACAATCTACTGTCATCTTGAAAGTAAGTATTTCTATTGTTCACAAACTCAGTTAACTCCACACCAATACGGCTTTGCTCATTATAGCAAATTATTTTCAACATTACATTCCTTTACGCTCCTTACAGGGCATAGATCCACCATTGGTTGTTCGTCCATCACGGGTGATGAAGACAACTCTGTTCATCCAATTATTTAAGAATATGTTAGGTTAGTCTATGGGTACGAAGGTGACTGAAGAGCCTGAAAGAGTGACTTGCGCGGTGATTTGGATTAAAGTGAGGAAGAGTTGCGCAATTCGTCGACCTCACTCTCTCGCCTGGGTCCATCTCAATCCAGTGGCAAGACAAGTCAAGACGACTGGAGATGAAGTCAGGTGCAGTGGATGACCAGGGCTTTCTACGTGCCTCGCCGTGCTCCTTACGCTCCACAGCGCGTTGCTGGTAATCGCCGTCATGCCCGTTGAACCAACAGGTGGTTTCTTCCGCGCAGTCTATCGAATCCAGTCTTCGCATGCATGGGTAGGCAGACCCTAACTCACCGAAGGTTTATAACCATTCGGCTACCCTCACCTAGTTTAGCCGGCCTGTCAAAGCCGTTGTCCGGGGGTGGCCGCTGTCGCATGCTGACAGCTACGAGGAGCCACAGGTGAGAGCTGGATGCCAGGTTTGGACCAAAGGTGGCTGAGCTGCCCTAGATCCACCATTACAGCATAAATGGTACACGTAACCCCTTGCAGGAAGCCTGCAACAAACAATTGCACTCCGTGACAGTTTGTTTTACATGATGAGGTCGCAAACCCCATGCACAAACCTCATATTAGTCGCCTTGTACGACACGCTTGAGGTTGCAGTAGTCCTGTTATTTATTCGTCTCTTAAGAGACCCATGGGAACTACATAGGACAAATTATGTTCCACTAGCAAAACTATTCCATCCGCGAACACCATTTTTTTCTAATACCTGTTATCGCCGTTTGTAGACGTCCATTACAGCCTGGCCACACCCCACGCGTGCCGACAGCATTTGAGTGTTAATTAGTTTAAGCTGTCAAATATCTGACTTTTAAAGAGGGCGTGTACTTTTACCATCCATCACATGATCAGACAATCCGACAAATTAGCACAAAGACTAGCAGACAAGTTGATCTAAATTAAGGTGGCTCTAGCCGTTGCTTGTAAGACCTTATGACCTCGTTGTTTATGAGTATTTGACACGCACATCGCACAGTAACCATAAAGCTAAGAATCACTGTTACAGTTCCAGTTAACTCCATACACACTGACTGACTTGCACATAAATGGTAAACGTAACCCCATCACAGACACTGCCTTAACGGAGTGAATCGTTAGAGACTTCACTATTACAGGACGAGCTTCGATAAATGGGGTGACAAGTTCCCTTCCTCGCTGCCCTGCCTTCTTTAACTCAAGAGCAGAGCGGTACCCATTTACAGCTGGGTGGACTGAAGGGTGAGGCCATCGTTTTCCGAAGTCTTCCTGCGACCTAGTGTGGTAACACACTTTAGGTATTTAAGAAGTAATATCGACAACGAAATAGAACAAAAATCTACACACTTTAGGTATTTAAGAAGTAATATCGACAACGAAATAGAACAACAAAATCTGTTTACTTTAGGTATTTAAAAAGTAATATCTACAACAACATCAGGATGCCGCTCTACGATGATTATTAAAGCTAGACATGCTATCAGCTCTGTGCGACCAACGTGGAATTCTACAGCTGTTCTCTGAAAATAAAGTGACTCCTGTTACCGACCCAGCTCTAATGGGTAATCTCCGAAGACGGCGAGTATCTGCCTGAATGGCGAGAGGACACCTGTCAGCGTACAGGGGAAATAGGATACTCATGTAAAATCAGTCTCAGGTTGGACATACTAGAGATTTCGCCTCGAGTAATAGCGGGCATACGTTAAAGAAAAAATACAATAAAAAAACTACAAATATAAAATCAGCGCTAGCTTTGATTCCGAAAAGTGTCGAACAACAATCAACGTATGCCTCATGTAGCGGGAGGTTATTTAAACTTATTTATTTATGTAAGAGTATGCCAGTAAAGAGTTCTGGTCTTACAAGTAATACCCCAGTCTTAAACATAAGCACTGGTGTATGGATATCATAGAAATAGTCAGACTGTGAAAACCCTGGCCAGTTGGTAAGAAGTTGTACCAGGATTTAAGGTGTCTCCTCCCTGTGACTATCTTATGATTACTTAACAATGTCTAGGGAATAAATAAAATGAACATTCACCTTAACCACAAATGTAAGAAGTGAATAATTCCTCAGGTACAGTTAAAATATTTTAATATTTACACTAATATTCTATTTCTGCTAGTTGGAACAGAGCATTACAATATATAAAATTAATTCACACAATTACTATTATTGTCAAGATAAAATTACTGAAATCACTGTTATTAGTCTTTTGAATTTAAAGATAACTGTCATCAGTTGATTGAATTTCTTACTGGTTGGAATACTGTATTCAACTAGTGGCTGTTTTCATACATAGTTCATCAGTGTCTTTAATTGACACTTATCTTTTCAACTTGACAATGCTGACACTGAACTGTCCTTTGTAGATATCAGATTTGGTAGACCCAGCTGTAGGGATGCCAATGACCAGTTGAAGTTCTTTCTTTGGGATCCTGCACTTTCGTGGGATTGCCTCTGATGAACAACACAGGCTTCTGATACTTGACAGTCTGGTTTGAGTTATTTCATGGAACCTGAAACATCATATCAGCCTTGGCTAGTATCTGGCTAGACTTGTAGCTGACTAGCACAGATGTCAGACCAGTCAGTCATCAGATGTCACCGTTATACAATCATAGTAAGTAAGGACATCATTTCAGTGATACAGAAGTATTAACATTTTAATTAATTGTAACTGACTAGCACATAAGTCAGACTAGTCAGTCATCAGATGTCAAAGTTATACAGTCATAGTAAGTAACATCATGTCAATAATACAGAATTAATATTAACATATCAGTAATAAACATCATCTGGTTTATTCTGCTCCTATACCTCCTGTTCTTATCTATAACTTGATCTTTCCAAACCATATCATGTACGAATTTAAATACTGATGCCACTTTTAGCATCTACACAAAATTAATACACAAATAAATAAAGTGAGTGCCCCCCTGCCCAAATGATCAGGTTGTTTTCTTCAGTCGTACAATTACATAGTTGTTGAATTGAAATTGGCTGTGGACCACTCCAGTTTCCCAGCTGTAAATGGGTACTCAGTTGTGCGCTCGAACTAGGGAAGGAAAAGGCAGCGAGGAAAGGAACTAGTCACCTAACCTCGTAAAAGCGGTATCTTCCAGGATGAAGCTTCTAACACTTCATTTGCCTATGACAATCTCTGCCATGGGACTGCCTTTATCTCCGTTCGATATACAGCATTAATTGGTAAATATTATCTACATTTGGCTGTGGGGCTAGTTTTGATACATTTTTGTACAAGCAACAATCTTCCACCAAGCACCTGTTTAAATCATATATTAAAATAACAATACATTAAATCAATGAGTATTATACAGGCATATTTCGCGAAGGCTATATGAACCTGAAATAAAAGAAAATATTATACATGGTAGTTATCGTAATTTCGCTTACCCTCAGACTCCAGAACCTGACTGAAACTTCTGGCGATCCGCTCACACTTCAGATGGATTTAGCGTAGTGGCGTTCTCTGCCGTCAGTCTGTCTCAAACCTCTTTCGATGTGTGTCTCTCAGTTTAATGATAGGAGTATTTATACACCCCTAAGAATACAAAAGGCAAGAGGAGCTTTCATTGCATTGGGAAATATATGGAGATCAAGAGAAATAGGATCCAACACGAAAATAAGAATCTTCAACTCAAATGTGAAGTCAGTCCTATTGTATGGCTCTGAGACATGGAGAACAACAAAGACAATAACCAAAAAGCTACAGACTTTCATAAATGGGTGCTTGCGTAGAATAGAGGGATTAAAATGGTATGACAAAGTTACCAACGTGGAACTGATGACAAGAACTAGACAAGTGCCAGTGGAACAAGAGATGAGAAGAAGACGATGGCGATGGATAGGACACACACTTAGGAAACCTGTTGATAGAATTACTAGACAGTCCTTGTTCTGGAACCCCTAGGGCAAGAGAGGCAGAGGTAGACCAAGAAGCACATGGAGAAGAGAGCTGGAAACAGAGGTGAAAATAACGAGGAGAACATGGAAAGAACTTGAGATGATGGCTCGTGACAGGAGGACTTGGCATGTGTTTGTTGAAGGCCTATGCTCCTTTGGGAGTGGAGGGTTATGAATGAATGAATTTATACACCCCGCGCGGGCGTATCGGAGGGTACTGACGTCACAGCTTAAGACTCGGCTGAAATCCCTGGGCGAAACAGCGATTTTCTCCGATCTGTGCGTTGACTGAAACTTCTCCTTCCTGATCCTCGGCTTATATAGTATCCATACTGTTCCATCTTATCTTGTTTTATACAGCCGATAAATCTCTATATTCCTATCCATGTAATTTCCCAAACTGTTATTTGTTGATTTTAATATTTAGAACAGAAGTGGGTTACAGGCTTTCAGCATAACGGTGGGCAGCCGAAATACGCATATATCTCCGTAAATGACAACTTCCTACCGTTTTTTCTTATACCCAGTTATACATAAGCCTTTCCTGGACTGAAAGGGGAAATCCTTTTCTCAATGATTCCATTATGCTTTTATTTATCATTGTCGATTGCCTTTGTCTGATCTACATTTTGCCGATATGCCGCCATTTTGAAAGCGGCTGGTCCTATGATAATCGATCGATGAATTTAACTGTAAACTCCTCAACCGCGTTTGCAATGTATTCAAACCAATTTTGCGACACCTCAGTCAAATTCTGCGCAGTATATGATCAGACTACATGAGCTAACACAGATTTGTGCAATGTATAGCACTGAAGCTTTAAAGAAAATGGAGGCGGTTCGGACATATTTTCAGAACACAACCAATCTGTATAACCCGACATGCTACTGATCGGAACAGAACGGTGGACAGAAGAGTGATACGGTGAAAATAGAAACTGGACAGAAGAGTGATACGGTGAAAATAGAAACTGGATTGAAATGGTGGATGAGAAATTCAAAGCAACCCAGTCCTCCTGGACAGAACTGAAGACGATGGTCAAAGATAAAAATCGGAGTCACACAGTTGCAGCCGTATGTTCTTTGGGGAACTTTACAAAATGGTTAAGTAATTCATATAGCGACATATAAGTGGTTAACCGTGTAATTAATGTGATCAGTTTAACATGACTGCATTGGTAAACACGTAAATACATTTGCGCGGAAATACCAAAATAACACTAGTCAACAACCAAAATGTACCAGAAATGAAAATAACTGATCTTAACTAATTTTGGTGTGCTGAAAACGAAAATGACATTTAAAAATGTTGATTGGCTCTAGTTTTCAAGATATATGCTACTAATTTATTTAATTACGGTCAATTTATATATATGACAAACATCCCCTCTGCAATACGTCTGGTACCACATGGCGATGACCTACCAGTTCCCAAAGTGCCAGAATCATTTTCAGCTCTTCCACTGATGAAGAAGAGGACATTGGTGGTCCTGAACCCTCAACCTCAAGCGACCCAGATTTTGATCAAACTACATCCACTAAACCACACTTAATAACCCAAGGTGAACTGAATGATCTTGTAAGAGATCTGAATTTACCGAAGAACAAGGCGGAGCTTTTGGGTTCCAGATTGCAACAGTGGAATTTCCTGGCAGAAGATGTTACAATTTCTGTGTTTAGGAACCGTCAGAAGCCGCTTATTACATTCTTTTTCAAAGAGGGTGACCTTTCTGCGTGCCACAACATTTCTGGTTTAATGGCAGCCCTCAAAATCAATTACATACCGGAAGAGTGGAGGCTTTTCATTGATTCATCCAAGACGAGTCTTAAAGCTGTTTTGTTGAATAATGGTAATTTGTTACCGTCAATTCCAGTTGGTCACGCAGTTCATATGAAAGAAACTTATGAAAACATTAAGCAGCTTTTGAAGTGTATAAACTACGATCATCATCATTGGTCACTTTGCGGTGACTTAAAAGTGGTCGCTCTTTTGCTTGGACTACAGGGTGGATACACCAAGTACAGTTGCTTTCTCTGTGAGTGGGATAGCCGTGCACGAAGTGACCATTACATCAGAAGACATTGGCCAATCAGGCAGTCATTGCAGTCTGTCAGTAAGAACGTTGAGAACCCAGCACTTGTCGACACCAGCATGATTTTGTTGCCACCCTTGCACATTAAGCTGGGTCTCATGAAAAACTTTGTCAAGGCAATGGAGAAAACAGATGAGGGTTTCAAATACCTCATCAGAAAATTTCCAAGACTGAGTGAAGCTAAAATAAGAGAGGGAGTATTTGTTGGTCCGCAAATTCGAAAACTTCTTCATGATGACGAGTTTCTTTGCGTGTTGCATGGTAAGGAAAATGCAGCATGGCTAGCATTTAAGTCAGTGGTGGACAATTTTCTTGGAAACAACAGATCTGATAATTACAATGAAATTGTAGAAAATCTCCTTCTGAAGTATAAGAGTCTTGGCTGCAACATGTCTTTGAAAATTCACTTTCTGGATTCTCATCTGGATTTCTTTACGTCAAACTGTGGAGCGGTCAGTGATGAGCATGGTGAACGATTTCACCAGGACATTGCTGCTATGGAGATAAGGTATCAAGGCAATTGGAGCCCTTCAATGCTTGCTGATTACTGTTGGATTGTGACAAGAGACACCTCATCGATTGACTACAAGAAGCAAGCAAAGAGAGCTCGAACAGCGACTGAATAATGACGGAATGGGTTCAAATATGCCTTTTTAAAACATGATATGTGAACTTTAAATAATGTTTTTATTTTTTCTATCATATTATGTTGAAATATTAATTAATTGAGTATGTAACCACAATTTTTATAATGCTAAAGTAGAAAGACTAGCTGTTCACCCCAGAGAATTAAACAAGCATACATTATTTGTATTACTGTAATGTAAATTCATCATTAAAAAAAACCCAGAGCCAATTGGTGAATTTCATTATGATATTTGAAATCAGCATGTCAAAATCAATAAGAAATGGTATATTTAATTTCTGGTACAAATAACTTTTGAAAATTTGTTGACTAGTATAATAGGCACGAATGACGTCTATATATGTGCACATGTTCCTACAAAAACACTTACGACTACAGACATGTTTTCTCCTACATGCACACATCCACAAATAAACACACATCCACCTACGTACACATCCATCTATACATACATCCACCTACACATACGTCCTTCTTACCGCACTGTGGTGAGATCAGTGATAAAATTGATCAAAACTTCATTAATATTTAACTAAAGAGTTAAAAAGTAGGCAAATCTAAATAAAGCCCGTGTTTGTTGCCCGAAATCATCACCGATGCCTCGGGGCGAGCTGTATGTTAAAAAGTGTTCGCGCTAAGAAAATGATAGCCTATTTCATAGAACGCATTGCCTTTGTCGTCACTCCGTCTTGAAAATTTTGTAATCGACATGAAACAGTTTGCGTGCGGCATACTGGTTTCGCTTGGTAGAGCGATAGAAAAGAAAAGGGGGAGGGTAATCGAGTGAGAGAAAAGTTTTAACTACGGTAGTGTATTGTATCTAGACGCATAATAACCTTGAGTTAGAAAATTTGCGCTATTGCGTAAGAAAGCTTTACCGTTTATTACCCGCCACTTCGTTAGGCTAGACAATGTAACTAAGATTCAAAAAATCCATTGAGAGAAGGGGGGAGTAAGGAAAACGATACCAAAAGTGAAACTGACTTTCTTTATAAACTAAAAAGGATAGTTTGGAAGGATAGAATTAATATTATTATCTATAAAAATCCTCCATAGTCCTTATAATATATTAGAAGATAGATTTTATTAATATTGTGATAAAATATAAGAAAACCCAAAATGCAAGGAAGAAGACAAAAAATGTGTTAATGAACAATAAAGACTGACATAAAACTTATATAGGTTGATAGGTTATAGTCTTCTGACCAATAATATGGTTCGATATCAAAAATCGCTCAAGTAATAACTAAGATATGGTAGAAATTCTAAATATTCTGGTACAGGTTGACAAACGGACAATCGTTCCTGCTTAATTTATTGGTAACATTTTGGGGACGCAATTTTGAAAAGAGGCATAGGAGTGATTCAAATCTGATTGGTTAACACTAGGAGTAAGGGAGAGGCAGGAAAATGTTAGCCCAAAACTAAACATCTTTTTGTATTGGAATAGCTAAGGTAGACTGACCAATGGACTACGAGACACATAGTATGTTTGGGGGTTTTTTTTTTGCTTTTCAAAAATAAATTCAAAATTTGGTAGTCGCCTGAATTTCATTGGCCAGCCCAAATAGATATTAGCAAAAGCTTAGAAGGCTCGTGGCCATTTGAATAGAAATTTTCTGTATCCAAGTACGATGAGAACAGAAGTGTTAATTGTAAAATAAATAATGAAATCTAACAGTCTGGACAACGGCAGAGAAACTCAGGCCATATTTCCCAGTCATCGTCACTTGTGTTATATTTCATTGAATTTGTGGTAAGAATGATTTATTTATTAATATGCCTTATTAAAACTTCAAAAAGCTAGATACTGCTATTGGGAAAAGTGAAGGACATGCCGGGAGCAAAAATTATGGAGTCCCCAAATTGAACTGTATTTGAATGTTGCATAATGTTATGATTATTATTATTATTATTATCAGAATATGTTAGCAAGCCTCTGTGTTCCATGAACACTCATCAACATGCCTAGAGCGTTTATAGTTAGGAACAGAAAAGAAAATCATGCAAAAGGAGATGTGTTTACTCCACGTTATTGTATTGAAGAAAACTATGTAAAATTACAGTGGCGTATCCGCCATATGGACCTGAGGTGTGGTCACAGTAGGATGTGAAGTCATGAATTAAGGGCTGGTGCATTTGTATGCACACGAGGCTGACCCCATCCCATCATGTATAAATAGTTAATAGACGTCTCAATCAGATGTGAAAAGGCCAGGGTGTCTTTTTATTGCAGGGTTTTATTTCCTGTTACCAGCCGGTGACAGGAAACCTGATAAATATATGTGAAGACAGAAAGTCTCCAGTGAAAGTTTATACTGTCGGCCATTAGCCAGAAGGAGCTTCTGTGTACTGACATATTCTATGCAGAGCAGTGTTGCACGTTTTCATCTTCATAAAAAGGATATAAGGTGATGTGCCATTAGCTGGGCCATCTGACATTTCATCGGGATAAAAAGTGTTTTTCCCCAAAAATTAACTATAAGGATAGGGGGCATGACGAAAACCACAGCTCCTCCTATAAATGACTTACACTAATATGTATTAAAGAACAATCTGTGAATCCACCTACAGGAACAATATATTAATATTATTCTTATCGGACAAATAGTCCAATTTTAGTTAAACAGTACTTGTAAGATATATTTTCCTCATTTTTAAAGACCTGTCCAAAAGAGATTGCAGGACAGGCAGATTAAAACTGTACAAAAAAAGAATTAATGTTCAAAAATTTAAACACAGACTTATTCCTTTAATTATAGTGAGTTATAATGTGTTGTGTTGATGTACCACCATTTTCATTTCACCCCTAGACACTAGTCACATCATACACCAGACACTAAAATTAAAATACAGCCCGTGTGAGATCTAGGGAGGTAGCGTTAGGTTCCCTGAGAATTCATCACCATCATCATCATCTATTAGACTCAGGGTCTTACATTAGCTTGACCTCACACGGTTGACACATACACAGAAATATTTCTTTTTAGTTATAACATCTTAACCTCCCCAGCAAATTACACTTGCTACACGCACACATCCACCTGCAAACATACAAACACGTGTCCGCCTACATACACATGTCTACTAACACACACATCACCCACACACGTCCATCTACACACATGTCCATCTACACACGTGTTCACCTAAACACATGTCCACCTACACACATGTCCACCTACACACATGCTCACCTACACACATGTCCACCTATACACAAGTTCACATTCAGACACGTCGACCTACAGCCTTGCTTGACTACACTTCCACATGTTCACCCACACGTTCACCCATACTCAAGCGCCCACCTAAACCAACTTGTTCCCAAACGCACACGTCCATATACACCCTCATTTTACCCCACACACGTACACTTACACATACACGTCCACTTACCTGCACACATATACCTACACCGACATGTTCACCCACACACACGTCCACCTAAACACACGCGTCCACCTACACCAACATGTTCACCCACACACGTCCATCCAGACATACTTCCATCTACCTTCACATGTCCACCTACACCAACATGTTCACCCACACACGCGTCTTCTTACACCGGCATGTTCACCAACACATACGTCCACATACACCGAAATATTTACCCACGCGTACGTCCACATACACCGATATGTTCACCCATCCACACTTCCACCTACATCAACATGTCCATCCACACACACGTCTACCTACACCGACATGTTATCCCACACATACATCCACCTACACATCGTCCACCCACACACACGTCTACCTACACCGACATGTTATCCCACACACATACATCAACCTACACAACGTCCACCCAGATACAGGCCCACCTACATACACACGTTCGCCTGCCAGAACACGTCCAACTACATGCACACGTCCATTGATACGAGCACCTCAGATTACACACATGTTCACCTACACAGACATGTTTACCCACACAAACAGGTCCACCTATACACACGTGTCCACTTACACACACGCATCTACCTACACACACACACGTCCACCTACACATACGAGTCCACTTACACACCCACGTCCAGTTGCACGCACACGCTCAGCATTCATTTATAACTTTTACATAAAACGCCATTTAAATTCATTAATTCGTTGCCATTCTGCTCCCTGATGAGCGTAATAAACTTTACACCCTTCATGAGCCCACTAAACGTTACACCCTACATGAGCCAGTTAAATGTTATAGCCTTGTGATGGTAGTCCTATTTATTCGATTCCTTTTTCTGCCCATCTTTTTGCTAGCTCATCTACGTCAGTATTCACTGGTCATTATCTTTTAGTTTATGTCGTACATTCACCTCAGATTAATGCCAGCATAAACCACACTCAGCATGTTCATCTTGTCAAATGGGGATGTCAATGTTTTGTGTAGCGATCACAATAGGGTAAGAGATTCAATCTTGCTGCGTGGAACAAGCTTGGAGTTAGATAACTCAGACATTACAACATATGAAATTAAGCTGTCGGCTACAGACACTAGAATAACGTATTTGTTTCCGGTCAGCTTGGTTGTCTGTGGCCGCTTAAAGATAATATATTATAATCTTGAAGGTAGTGACATGTCCTATGGGCTATCATATGTCTGACTTAATTATTACAGTATGGAGAAATTAGGGCAAGGCAGATAACATAATTAGTTCCTAAAAAATCACTAATCCTTAAAAAAGAGAGACATCAATACTAAAGATTTAGTTACACTTACCATATCTGGCAATGTCAATAACTATAACGATATGTAGGTAGAAAAAGGTAGCCTAAACGATGATTGGCTTTAAATTGAAAAAGTAAACTAACCGAAACTGTGATTGGTCTTAACGAAGATAAACTAGCAAAATTAAATTTCTTTTGGACGAAGTTTTAAATATTAGACCTGAGTATCTTAAGAATCAGGACAGTTTCAAATTCTCGCCAGACGCCAGTATAGGAGAGTGTAAAAGGATTCCATTATAGGACGTGCTATACAGATTAAGTAATAACTCGTGAACTTAAAAGTGTAAACCTACTATCATAACCATAGTCCGAGGAAATCTCCCTCATGTGTTAAAGTTAAGAGTGTAAATTAACTGTTACCCTTAACTCACTTGGGGAAGGCTGCACCTTAACAGCTGCAGTACCTGATATCGTCCATCCTGTGCACATTCCTGGATAATTATCCTCTAGAAAGGGGTAAGTTTTAACATGTACATCTTCTTATTTTATATGTGCCTTTTTCACGTTTGAAATGTTTATTTCTGTAAAGTTGTTTATGACGCTGGCAGCCTCATCATGTAACATAAATTTCCACATAAACCACCATTACAAGAGCTGATGACTGCTTCGTGCGGGTTTCATCGTGTTGCAGACGTTCAGGCTTCAATAATTAGGCTGATATTATATTTCAATTCGTGTATTCTATATTCATCTGTTCTGCCATCACGGAGTATCTTTCTGCTGCAACATTGGGTTTATCTTTATTAATTTTATAGTTTAGGATCAGTGTTTCTTCGTTAAACTTTGTGTAGACCAATTGTCGGTTAGTGTTTTATTACTTCAATTATTAGTAGCTTGACATAGTGTTGTATACTTGAACCAACCTTGAAGGTTAACCGTCAATCGTCAGGGTAACATAATTACAACTTATAGAAGACTTCAATGAACAAGTCTTTCTGACGACTCAACATTTAATAACAATTCATCGATCGTAATGTCCTCTTGACAATAATACATTCCACATTGAAAACATTGACTATCATAGTTTAGAGTGAGTATCTTCTTAGACATTACATGTCTGTCAGGTAACCGTTGGTTTTAAATATATCGTTTATGTCCTTGACCAACTCTATTTTACTTTACCAAGCTTTTGGCATAACTACTCGTATATTTCTGATACTAGTGACATGAAGGAGTAATCCACGCATCGGAAACTCTGTCTATAATATTCATTCACTTTTGGCATTCATAGCATGGCTCTATCAGCCGTTTACACATTATATCTGCTAATGAATATATATATATATATATATATATATATATATATCTATATATATATATATATAGATATACATATATATATATATAGATAAATATATAGATATATATATATATATATATATATATTCATTAGTGGTTATACCACACAGTTGTAAAAACACTGTTCTATGCCCGAAGGCTATACACAAGACTCCCCAGTTTTTAACCACATATTATTATATCGGCTTAAAAGCCCGAACACAGACGGTTATACACTTGGGTAAGTGGCCATGCCACACATTTAAAACACAGCCATTAGGCTCGAAGGCCACACAAAAGACTGTCGTAACCAAGTCTAACGCGTCATGCATCGCCACACGCGAACTATTTTATTCTATACAGTAGGAGTGTCACATGGTGCGATCATCTGAATCGGATCAAACCCAAAATGCTCGCTGACCATGCAGCAATCCTCAACATCATCCCTCTCGCTCCAAAACGTGACACTTGTAGCACGTGTGAGAGTGGTGGAGAAGAGGTACACGTACGCAATTAAAGTGAAGTATACCAACAATCATCATCTCATCTCAGCCCGTAATCCGTCATGGGTCGTAGGGGTGCCATGGTGGAAGCATCAGCAGACAGGGTCCTCCACTGCTCTTTATCCTCAGCAATGCGTACAAGTGTGGAAAAACCGTGTCCTGCCCATTCTTTGATGTTATCAGCCCAGGATTTTCTCTGCCTTCCTCTTTTCCGTTTACCTTCGACTGTTCCCTGAAGGATCGTTTTCGAAAGGGAGTCATGACGAGTTACATGCCCAAACCAGGCAAGCTTTCGACGTTTCACTATTGACAAAAGTGGTTCTTGGTGGCCTGCATAGGTGTTAATCTTCTCTCTAACATAGACATTTGTTTTGTGCTCTTTATAGCAAATACGCAAAATTCTTCTATAACATTTATGCTCGAAAGCCTGAATCCTTCGCTCCGTATCTGCAGTGAGTGTCCAGCCCTCACACCCATACAAGAGAATAGATAATACAAGTGATTTGTATAATTTGATCTTCACAGGAAAACTGATGTTACTTTTCCAGATCACATTCAACCTTGTCATGGCAGCTGAGGCCATCTCAAGTCTTGTCTTGATTTCTTTACTTGATCTTCCATCACTACATATAGTGGACCCGAGATATTTAAAGGTGTTAACTTCTTCTAACGTTTGCCCATTTAACGTAATGTTGGTCGGAACATGTTTCTTATGGCTATTCACCAATATCTTGCTTTTTTCTATATTAATTTCCATCCCATACGTTCTTGTTACTTTCTCCAGTCTAGAGGTAAGGTCTTGAAGTTCTGATTCTGATCCAGCTATCAGATCAATATCATCAGCAAAACGTAGGTTGCACAGTGGTCGGCCTCCAATCGATATGGTTGATTTATAATCGTAGAGAGCCTCCTGCATAATATGTTCTAGATATATATTAAAGAGCACTGGTGACAGGATACATCCTTGGAGAACTCCTACAGTTGTTTTGAAAAATTCTCCAATGTCGTTGCTTGCAAAAACAGCACTGCTTGCGTCCTTGTATAGTGCTTCAATGATATCTATGATGTTGGTATCAAAATTGAATTTTCTCATTACTTGCCATAAGCCTTCATGCCAGACTCGATCGAAGGCTTTTGTGAAATCGATGAAGTTATGGTATAAATCGTGTTGATGTTGGAGATGTTTTTCGATAAGTAATCTAATATTGAAGGTTTGTTCTGAGGTACTTCTTTTTGGTCTAAAGCCAGCCTGTTCCTCTGACAAGATTTCTTCTGATTTCTGTTTTATTCTGTTCAAAAGTATCCTTAACATCACCTTACTTGGATGACTAATAAGGCTAAAGGTTCTGTAGTTCTTGCACATTTTTAGATTTCCTTTCTTTGGAAGCGGTATTAATAATGACTGCGTCCATTCTTTTGGCCATTTTTTTGTACTCCATATCTTCTGGCAAATTGTTGTCATGATTTTTACTATATCTGGTCCTCCATATTTCAAGAGCTCTGCTGGGATATTATCCACAACCGGTGACTTCCCTTCTTTCATCGAACATATAGCCTCTTCCATTTCTTGCCGTAATATTGCTATATTTCCGAGTTCCCTGTTTTCGCACTTAATGTTGTTTAATATGCCTAAGTCAGTGTCAAGTTTACAGTTATATAATTCTTTACAATATTCTGTCCACCTTCTCATTACAGCTGTTTTTTCATTGAGCAGAGCTCCATTGCTATCTTCTATGACAGTTACCCTGGGCTGTTGGGGTTTTGATAGTTTTCTTAATGAGTCAAAAGCTGCCTTGCTGTTACCTTTTATTAGCCCCGTATTAATGGACTCACATTGATCAGCTACCCATTTTTCTTTGGCCTGTTTCATTTTCTTCCTAATAATTTTATTCACCATACTGTATTGCCATGCTGCTTCAGGAACCTCTTTCTTAACCTTTTTCATTTCCCGCCGTGTATCACATAACTTCAGAATAACTATTGTTATTATCACACAAATAATACATAGCATAATAAATATTGTAGTATTCTAACTAATTAAATAAAGTCATTTTCATTATGTCCTGAATAGTTTCTTGACAAGAGATTGTATGCTCATTGACATCTGGAAAATTCAGAGGAAGATGAAATGATGGAGGAAAGAGGAAGTTGCCTGATGCTTACATCAGGAGATAAAAGATTTACTGGACATTCCAGGTTATATTTCTCTCCGTTCCTGGTACAAGTTACAAGTACACAGCTTTGAAAACCACCTATTGGAGACGGGTCTAGAGGACATTCGAAGTCGCGACATTTGGGGGATTTACTCTTGCAACACAACGAAAGTGATCAAAAAAGCCACTCGACTCCGAACTTGAGAAGGAGCAGTGAAGACTTCAGTGCGAACTTGCATCTAGAGACAACTCACTGTAGCCACCTGCAAAGCTAAGTCAAATTACCGGACTCGGTGAATGGACTTCGTTTTAAAAATTCTCCTCCAAAAAATCATCGCATCCTATGATGACAAGTACACTTCTCTAAATGAATATATAAAACGCTAAACCGTATTTTCTTAAATTAATTCTTTTGGGTGGTTTTTTTTTTTTTTTTTAGTTTTTTTTTTTTCTTAAATCTCGTTTTTCATTTTATTTTTGTTAACAAAATATTTCACAATAAATATACTTGTTATATATATATATATATATATATATATATATATATATATATATATATATATATATATATATATATATATATATATATATATATATATATATATATATATATATATATATATATATATATATAAACTACTAGGGACGGTTAGTCGGCTGTTTGTGTTTGGCGCCAAATGCCCTAGACGCGCCCTTGATTAGTTTTATATATGCAGGCTGTTTCAAAATTGTGTATTCACACTTTAAATGCTGATAACTCAATTATCATTAGAATCATGGCATTTGTCATGGGATTGCCTCCCCTGCTCTGCAGTGATAGTTCAACAATGGCCAAAATTTAGAGTATACAATGAGGCTCGTCAAAGGTATCTACCTTCGCTCAAGATTACTCTTAGCAGAGTTTTAAGCAGAAGGGTGGTGCTTCTATTTTACGGAGTCCTCAAAGGATTTTTTAGAAATCAAGCACAACGTTGAGATCATCTAAGCTGTCATGAACTTATTATAGGCCCACCCCTTCTATGAGGATAAAAATGTATTAGCTCGTTTCTGAGCCCCCAACTGAATTATTCAGTAAATTACTACTTTAGTAGCTCTGTTGTATTATATATTTAAAATAACTCATTCATACGTGAGCACTTCACTCTGTAATAATTAAATCATCTATCCATCTGTATATACATATAAAAAATTTAATAATCAATTATTGCTTAACAACAGTAAGTAAATAAATGGGTTGAGGAAATTGAAAATATGGAGTTTTTTTTCACAATAACAAATTGCTAATAAAGGTGGAAATGTGTTTATATGTATATTTGTTTGCTCTGGCCGTTAAACATTATTTGTTATGTTGGGCTCTTGAAGGGTGTACAGTTTATCCCGTGGGATGATAAAAATATACCGATCAAGATGTGGCTGGATGTGATCGTAAACAAAAATTATGGAACATAAAGTAAACGCTTTGTTATGACCAGGATCTTGCGTACGATTTTCATGCAAGGTTCTACAGTGGGCTCACATTAAGAGTGTATTTTTAACGAGATCTCTTCAAGAGACTTACCTACTCAGATGGACGCTAACCCGCAATTTAGTAACAGTTTGGTGGCTTCAGTGGTATACAGTTTAATGTGGAGAATTGAAGAGTATAATCGGGTTTAGATCTTATGCTGTCTAAGGTTTCCTGGGCAAGTGAAGTAAAAGTTTACTTGTTCATATAGGGTTGTATATATATCTCCCTTGATATATATAATGGTATTATGGACATAATAGGATATATATATATAATATATTTTTATAAGGTAGTATATTTATCGATATACTCTTGGTAGTGATGTAAATGTATATGCTCCTATATAGTCTATATTTAGGACATATAACATATATATATTATATATATATATTTTGTATATCCCGATATATATATATAAATATATTGTGTACGATATAATATATGCCTTGTATTTATATAACAGCCGAATAATTTATTGTGAAAGTATTAATTGTATGATTAGTTAACAAAAATAAAATTAAAACGAAACGAGATTTAAGCAGAAAAAAAAAACTAAAAAAAAAAAAAAACACCCACACCAAAACAATTAATATTAAAAAAATATACGGTTTAGCGTTTTATATATTCATTTAGAGAAGTGTTACTTGTCATCATAGGATGCGATGATTTTTTGGAGGCGAATTTAACTAATTAAATAACGAAGTCCATTTTCACCGAGTCCGAATAATTTGACTTAGCTTTGCAGGTGGAAAACAGAGGAGTTGTCTCTAGATGCAAGATCGCACTGAAGTCTTCACTGCTCCTTCTCAAGTTCGGAGTCGAGTGGCTTTTTTGATCACTTTCGTTGTGTTGCAAGAGTAAATCCCACAAATGTCACGACTTCGAATGTCCTCTAGAACCGTCTCCAATAGGTGGTTTTCAAAGCTGTGTACTTGTAACTTGTACCAGGAACGGAGAGAAATATAACCTGGAATGTCCAGTAAATATTTTATCTCCTGATGTAAGCATCAGGCAACTTCCTCTTTCCTCCATCATTTCATCTTCCTCTGAATTTTCCAGATGTCAATGAGCATACAATCTCTTGACAAGAAACTATTCAGGACATAATGAAAATGACTTTATTTAATTAGTTAGAATACTACAATATTTATTATGCTATGTATTATTCGTGTGATAATAACAATAGTTACGTGTATACGTGTATATATATATATATATATATATATATATATATATATATATATATATATATATATATATATATATATATATATATATATATATATATATATATATATATATGTGTGTGTGTGTGTGTGGGTGTGTATGAAAATATGAACCCTTCTTTTGAGTTGATAACTAGGTTGATTGAAGTTGATGTCTGCACCCATTATGACGTATCGTTTTAAATGCTTATGTACAGAACTAATCATACAATTAATACTTTGCTGAATTACCTTCGGCTGGGGGCTCAATAAATACAAGGCAAGTGTTACATCGTGACACAATGATTTTTCTCACAGAAGTGATCGGATGATACAAAATTTACAATAGACATAATATACGTAATTGTTGTATTTGATGTCCTAAAAGTCCGCGTGAGACTCCTTAAAATAGGAGCATCATTCTCCTATTTACATCACTGCCAAGAGTAATCTCGAGCGAAAGTTACTACCTTTGAAAAATGCATTAATTTACTCCTTTTTCTGTCCACTAATGGACCATTACGGCAGATCAAGGGAGACAATCTGCGACAACCCTTCATGAGCCAATTAAACTTTATACACCTTATGAGCCCACTAAACATTACCCATTTCATAAGTCTTCTAAACATTATACTCTTCATGAGTCCACTAAACTGTATACCCTTTATGAGCCCACCAAACTTTACACCCTATATGAAACTACTAAACTTTACACCCTTAATGAACACAATTAACAAAATCTCTTGAAGAGATCACTAAACTTTACACTCTTAATGAGCCCACTTAACGAAGACTCTTCATGAGCCCAGTAAAATTTATATCCTTCATGAGCTCACCTAACAAAGACTCTTTATGTTGCCACTAAACTTTATAACCTCCAGGAGCCTACATAACGATAGCCCTTCTTGAGCCAAGTAAAATTGACACACTACATGAGCCCACTAAACTTTACACCCTTCAAGAGCCCACATAACAAATGCCAGCTAAGTGATTTTAATCAGGCCAGAGCAAACAAACTCACACTGCCTAAACACAAACCACCTTTACTAGCAATTTGTTCTGTGAGGGAAAAAACTCCATATTTTCAATTTCCTAAACCCATTTATTTACTTACTGTTGTTAAGCAATAATTGATTATTAAATTTGTTATATGTATATACAGATGGATAGATGATTTAATTATTACAGAGTGAAGTGCTCACGTATGAATGAGTTATTTTAAATATATAATACAACAGAGCTACTAAAGTAGTAATTTACTGAATAATTCAGTTGGGGGCTCAGAAACGAGCTAATACATTTTTATCCTCATAGAAGGGGTGGGCCGATAATAAGTTCATGACAGCTTAGATGATCTCAACGTCGTGCTTGATTTCTAAAAAATCCTTTGAGGACTCCGTAAAATAGAAGCACCACCCCTCTGCTTAAAACTCTGCTAAGAGTAATCTTGAGCGAAGGTAGACAACTTTGACGAGCCTCATTGTATACTCTAAATTTTGGCCATTGTTGAACTATCACTGCAGAGCAGGGGAGGCAATCCCATGACATATGCCATGATTCTAATGATAATTGAGTTATCAGCATTTAAAGTGTGAATACACAATTTTGAAACAGCCTGCATATATAAAACTAATCAAGGGCGCGTCTAGGGCATTTGGCGCCAAACACAAACAGCCGACTAACCGTCCCTAGTAGTTTATATATATATTTCGCCTAACGGTAAAACAAACCCTGTACATAATACCCTAATGATCATTCACACGCAAAGCTCTCAAATGAACAATTACCTGTTATGAGCCTGGAGAGCAAAAAAAAAAAAAAACCAATAAACAAACTCTGGAACACGTTTTGCCTTAGGAATTAGCTATCACGAAACTGCAGAAATTACAAGGGCAGAGGTTGAACAGAACTAGAAACTTTCAGTAGAACACGCGAGCCTTATGATGTGAGATTTAGCTTCCATAAATCATACATCTGACATTAGTGACATCTTTTGTGGTTCTGCACCTGACATTGCAGAGTTTACATTTTCTACTTTAATATTTTACGCTGTAAATCATTCAAGTCATAACAAATACGTCAACAATTTTGTTTTCTTTACTCTTGTGCAGTTCTTTCCATTACAACTGAATATATGTCTCAACCCCATATATTTTATAAGATGGGTATATAGTACTCTTTATTTGATATAGCATAGTCTATATGTTGTTTTTTCAGGCTGCAAATTCTAACGTTTGTTATTATAGCCTTTCGTAATGACTTTAGTGTATGTGGAATACCACTGTTCATGCTTTTATGGTACATCTTTACACTTTAGCGTTCGAGGGACTTGTAGACGTTTTTACTTTTTTCAGTTTGGTTTACTACATGTTCCTCTATTTCATTTATTGTGATTAAATTTGTTGTTTAACTCATATGTTTTGATTTTGTTGATTTTATTTTCTACAACGTTTATTGTTATTATTGCATTGAATCTGTGTAGTAAAAATTAGTGTGCTATTCTATCTGTTTATTATTGATCATCCTCATTAGACCGTGTGATTAATAATCTGCTTATTGGTGTTTTAATCATGTAATATTTTACTATAATTCGTAGCTCCCTGGGCAGATCCAGGTTTAGCAAACGTTATAGCTGTGATGGAGAATTTTTTGTTTTTAAGTATTACAGGTTTTCTTTTGTTGTTGTTTTGTTTTTTTATATTTTATTTCTTGCATATTCTGCAAAGCAGACCAATAGACAAATAAGCAGACAGACGACCATGGTTTCTATCTGCCTACTAAACAAGCCTTGAATTACTTAATTCAACGGAAACTCAGCTTTTTAACTCTGTTCGCGAAATTGAGAGAACACACTTTACAGAGAAATCGCAGAGTTCCAAAGTTACTATAGTTTGTATAAACTTACTTTCTCCTGAGTTCACTTACAACTTTGCCTGAAAAGAGACTTAACAAATTTCTCAGATATATAACAAATGGGGAAAAAAATAAACTCACATCTGGGCTTTAACTTATAAATCTACTCAAGTTAAAAAGCACGCCATTGCCAGTGATCAATGCTTATTCCTTTAACGCGATTAATAAAATATATGAGATTTAATATAAAAATAATGCAACAAATTTCAAATACCAGCAAACGAAACAGCATTGTGCATTCTCAATGTTGGACTTTTTTTATTATCTTCTTCTTCTTCCGTCCTTAGCCAACGACCGGCAAAGCAGTCAGTGGCCATTACGCCTAGTGGCGTCTTAAGGGCAACAGCGAATAGATTTTCTTTGCCGTTGTTTCCATCACGCCTAATGGCGTCTTTAGGGCAACGACAAATCAATCCGTTTGCTGTTGTTTCCGTAATCAAAGTGACTGGCAAACGGGTGATCAGCCCGTTGGTTTTTTTATTATAGTTATTTACTAATTTAGACAATATAAATGATTAACCTGGAGAATAATTTGAATAGACAGTTAAACACCTTTCCTCGTTAAGTATATTTTAAAACTTGCTGGTGTGTTCAAGAATGGTTAGAACGTTCCTAGATTACATCTTGCATCGGCGACGAGTGAGAAACATCTTCCCTGTGCCCGTGGCAGTGAAGTCAGAAATCACGTGGCATGGCAATTTATGTTGTCCGCTGGGTGCCACGCCCATTGTGACACTCGTAAATACTGATACTATTTTACACTCCAGATAACTATCACCAATGATCTTACACGGAAACTCCTGGCAGTCCAGAAACCAATAGTTGAAGAATGCCAGAATTAATTACGTATTTTATTGAAGTTGAGAGCTGAGCATAAATGTTACTAATCGTCTTGTAATTTACTCTGCCTGTCTACCAGTTCTACATTTATAGCAAACGGAAAACTACAAAGCCGCTTAGCTTTCTATTCCTGCCTTTGAAGACAAGTGATACCCACATTATACCCGCTGGAGACAGGCAGCAGGCATGCACTTGTGCCCCCGATGTTATCCTACCCTTGGCCTCCACAATCAATACTTAAGTGGCTGAAGATCGTCACATATTAACACCAAGCTGAAGTGTCCCGTGTAGTTCCCAGGAGTCTCCGAAAAGATAAAGAAAGAATGGTACCGTCAAGCATGTCGTACACGCTGACTGATATGAGGCTGAGAATGGGCGCTTGCAACTTCATTAAAAAGTTAGTTGCTTATCCTTTACAGGACGTGGCAATCAACCCCAGCTTTTATTGGCTGTTTGTGATTTTTCTAGGCAATTTTTTTCATTCAGTAGTTTGCCATTGCTTTCTGAACGGTACGGCGCTTATACCATTGTAAAAAATCCACACAAAGCGATCTGCTACCAAACCGCCTGCAGCAGGTTTCGAACCTGGTATATCTGGATTATGAAACTGCGTTCATATCCATTAGGCCACAGATGCCGTTATGTAATTTCATTATGTAAAACACACTGTCACATACACCACTGCTGCAAGAGCATGTGAATGATTGGCTTCGGCTTCTTGCACGAGGAACAGATGCTCGTAGTGGGGGGCTCCAGGCACTGTAAGGAGCGCACAGGAACTTGATTATAATGTATTTTATTTCCTACCCTGTGTGTCTTTTATTTGTTTCTTTACTGCAATTAAGTCAGTTGGTATTAAACATTCCCAATGAAAACTCACCAAGTGGCTACTAAAATATATTCGTGAACTGCATGAAATCAGAACGTGATATTTTCTTTAAAAGGTTCATCACATATCCCCATTTTTTTTTTAAATGACACGCACACATGGTAGATCTTTATAGGACTCGATATTTCTAAAGTAGACCCAAAAAGCTCCTGTGTTTCCTACCCTTGTTATGGATTATGGAACCCATGTTGCAACTAGTCCACTTGCAGGAAGCCTGCAAAAAAGCATTTACATGCTCTAGCAACAGTGGTTTCTGTGGCAATTTGCTTTGCATTGTCGTGAGTTGAATGAGAATTTCTGTCACTTTCTAGCTAGTAGGACCGCCCCAATCTGTAGCCTGATTTTATCTTTTTCCATTTTATTTGTAACAGCACATGCGAGTGTAATTCCCGGCAATAGCCGGGTTATTTGTAATTTAGACAGGCTGAATCCCACCTTCTTGCACATGTTTCCCTTCGGCTCCTCAGAGAAGTTTTTTACTCCTTTCTTGCTGATCGCAGCAAAATCTACATGTCTTTAAGTCAGTGGAAAGCGGACACAGTCGAGTCGCCTTGCCTTTTAAGTGACCGTAAACTTATCTTCCTGAAAACTCTTTGAAAGCGGACACTCGTGTAGTCGTCGTCCGCTTCTTCGTGGGTCCCCCGTAAGATCACGCTTATCTTCGGCCGCAGGGGAGGATACTCTGGTTTTCTTGCGTCTTTAACGTTAGTTAGCTTCACCGCTGTCCGTGCAGTGCTCACAAAAGTGACGCAATCTGTGCGCTATAACACTAGACTCTAAACATTACTCGTGGCTTGTGTCTCCAAGAGTGCCAGAGGACCTCCCACTTGCAAAGTGGAAATTGTGGGGTTAAGCTTAGTAACAGATGCATTGTTATAAGAAATAATTCTTGACAAAGCGGCAAGCACACATAGTTAGAAAATAGCCGCCCAAAGTTTTTGTTTTTTTCTTAACTAATTTTTTTTTTTTTTTTTTTTTTTTTTGCGTACGCCCGCTATTACTCAAGGCGAAATCTCGGGTTAGTATGTTTAACCTGAGACTGAGTATCCCTTTTTTCTCGTAAAGAGACAGGTGTCCCCCGCCATTCAGCAGATACTCGCCGATTTCGGAGGTACCCATTAGAGCTGGGTCGGCTCAGGAGCCCCCAGTCCCTGGTAGACGACACTCCTTCAAATGGCTGGCACCGAGAGACGGCACCGGGTAAAAGAGACCAGAAATGCCGTGTTTCCCAAAATCAAAGAGACCAGGGTACTTTTAGTTTCCCTGACTGCCGACATGGAAGATCTTTTGCCATCATGAGTAGTATACAATGGCGGAAACAGGTATCATTCAGGCGGCGCGCAGGCGGCGCGTGACTTTTATATAGCAAAAACGCCAGGCGGCGCGTGACTTTTATATAAGCACATTCAGGCGGCGCAAGATGGCGGACTTGAGATAACAAGAAGAGGGGTATATTTAGAGTTTTTTTATATAAGGAAAATGTGGCAAGACGGCGGACTTGAGATAACAAGAAGAGGGGTATCGGAAGATGGCGGCTTTTTATATAAGGAAAATGTTGCAAGATGGTGGTTTTTTATATAGTAATATATTATTGTTGTTGTTATTAGTATAGCCAACTTAGGTAGTATTCTGGCTGTGTTAGACAAACAAGAAGAGGATAATAGTTAGACTTTTAGATAATAGGATATTTTTAGACTTTGAGATAATAGGAAGTCGATAGTTAGACGATATATACATATAATAGGGAGATATATTTAGATAACAAGAAGACGATATGTATACGAACAGTTATATTTAGACATAGACAAACAGTTAGACGAACAGTTATTTTACAACAGTTAGACGAACAGTTATACAAACAGTTATACAAACAGTTATACAAACAGTTAGACATATATTGAGACATACAACGGACGATATAGGTAACAAAAAAGCGTTTTAGTTAATATAGTTTTTATTTTATATTCAATAGTGTTTTTGTAGTATCAAACAGGAGTATATATGGTAATATATAAGAGTACATATATAGTCTTTTTTAACATAATACATTGTGCAGTAATTTTTTAGCAAATGAATGTAAAATAATTATATATGAAAGACAGTTTGTATTTTTTAACATTATCAAACACTGATATTTTGATAAATAATACATAGTGGTATGTACAATAATACATAGAGGAATTATATAGGAAGACGTATGTATATCACAGTTTGTTTTTAATACAATATCACAGGGGTACAGCTGCAGGCCAGACCTTGAGGGGAGTCGTCACGTCGTAAGAAATAGAGGTGTGTGTTGTATATACCTGTAGGTATCTGTGTGTATCTGGAAGACAGTTTAAATGTTGAGGGGTGATGTGGTGACGTTGTCGGGATGTACCTGTCGTTTTATGTAAAAGTAAGATAGGGCGTTGCGGTGTTGTTCATATGTGTAGATGGAGGATTTGTGTGCTCTGAATCCGATATTTTTCCCACCCTGTGCCTGTTGTGTGTTGAGGACGTCTAAGAATGTGTGTTTGTCTACTTTGTTGTGGTGTTTGTTCAAGCCTTTGGTGGTTGTTTTGTCATAGTCGCCAAACAGTGATATGTCTTGCTACAGAGGGAAACCATCCCTCTGCCTTCGTATTCTAATTTAAAAAGGCCCGGTGTCCGCTTGTCGAATAATATTTGTTCGCGGCATTTCTGACAAAGGGCGCGCGTTTTACCCTCGCTAGCTACAAAGTCGGGTCTATGGTCGGGGCATACCTCGGCGGGGAACCACTGGTGGTAGGAGCTATAAAATTCTCGTCGCATAGTGGGCTTAACAACGTCCGCTAGGTTATTCGCGCTAAGGGCCAAGTAAAGGCTGTCGGTGTCTGTCTCGCACAACTGAAAGTCTGACCTATCTACAAATTTATCTAGACAGTCGTAATAAAATTCTAACATGCGTAATTTAGCGTATTGGTAGACGAAAAATCCTATCTGAACGGGGAGGTCCCAACATATAGTCTGTTTAAGTTTCTCTACTTCGAATATGTCGTCCGTCACTAACGTCATTTTCCTAAAGCGGGGTGAGTTTGTTTGGTCAGAGGTACCTTCGCCCATCGTGTACGAGACATCCACATGCTTCGCCTTATTGGTTAATGTCTTGCCGTAGGCCGCGTTACCGAGCAGTTTCATGGTCTCGCTGGTAATGGCGTAGGCAGGATCAGAATCACCCTGTCGACGCGCGTTCGAAACAGTGTCCCCAAACTGCTTGAAACACGTCACGGGTGTATACTCAAGCACCTGGTAGATACAGGTGACTTCTAAGCATTTGATTAAGTACCAGCGAAGCAGAGGTGTCGTCAGGAGAATTTTCTTGCCCACATAACTCCCGATCAACGTCCGTCTGGGGGTAGTCAGGAGTTTATGTTTTTCGGCGTATTCCCGCATGAAAGGCCCAATATCTTCCCTCGTGACGTCAACATTCTTAAAAATGGGCGTCATCTCAGAGAAATGTTCTTTTAAAGAGTCGGGGACATGAATGTCACACTCGACTAGGCCAAACAAGGTCTCGTCCAGCACCGAGGCGAGAATATTTTCTTTTGTCAGGGGGTACCGACATTTGGTGTAAGACGGTTTCTGGGTCGGGAAGGTGGCGTTCAGAAAACGACGGATTGATGGCTCGGATTTCTTCAATGCCTGCCACTCGCATTCCCACATTTCTACCAATTCGACGTTGCAAGCGTCTCGTAAATAAGAACTTATTTCCACCGTCTTTGCGTACAACTCAGCCAATGGTTTGTTGTTGACTGGGTTAACGTCACAACCGGCGGTTAGTGGGCAGTTAGGGTGGCCGTGGAATAGGCACCCATGGAACTGGTAGGCGGTACGAGAGTATTTGTCCCAACCGTCTACCCTAATGCATATATCACCCAACGCCTTCTCACGGCCGTTAAACTGGGTTTTTAAGGTCACTTTATTTTGGTGGGAGACCCAAGCCAAATAATCGCGGCACTGCACGGTGTATTTGTGGAGTTTGTGGTGCTTGAAACCATCCTCCCTAGACCGTCTAACGGGAAAGTCAGTGGGCATTTTCTGCATTAACGCCCACAAATAAAGGGCGTTGGCATCAAAACCTTTAATGGTTTGTAATTGAGGGTCCCCCGACGATGTTTTGGCGCAAGATGTTATGCAAATCTGCCTCCTGGTTCGAGCATAAAGAAAACATGACGTTGGGCGGGAGGGTTTTGAAAAGGTACTTTAACGTGACATCGGGCACGGAGATCGCGTCTTTAAACATGTCTACACCTAGGTGCGCGTAAAAACTAACTTGTCGGTCTAACGCTGCCAGGAAGGGGACCACGTCTTTATTGTTGTACCACGTCAGAAAGTCGCGTAACGTGGTCATGTGGTTCTCGGCCCACACCTTCTGGCACTCGGCGTACTCATCGGCGGAAATGTTAGTATTTTTAAGGGCGGAAAAAAATGCCGAGTGGGGTGGTAACGCCGTCTCGTCTAACTTTGCTAAATCTGTTATGTACTCGTAACAAAAATATCCTTTAGTTTCTTTAACGTTGTACGCCGCGAGATATTTGCTATAACTAAACCCCGGGGCTAGGTAATTGACTATATCTAAAAACTTTAAGTCGCTAGTGGCAATACACATAAAATTATTGTTTCGCTTGACTAAAAATTTGAAGTCTTCCCCCATGAAATATTTGATTAGGTAGGGTTTGATTACGTTCACGTCGTACTTGCCCGAATTAAAACCTAGTACGGGTAGCTGCCCCAAATAACCCTCTAATCTAGCAAGGAGCCCGTCTGAATTACCGATCGTCTCTAAAGCCTCGAGTTGCATGCAAACACCGTCAAAATACGCACACAGAATCTCATAAGAGGCCGCGGCAATTTTGAGCAGATGGTCAGCCATCGTATTGACCAACTCCTGTGGATCACCCTTTGTGATAAAACACACGGGGGCTTCAAAACCGGGGACGTTAGAAGCCACCGAACACGACAGGGGCACGTGTTTGGCCGTGTAGGTAGTGGCATTACCACTGGGCACTACAGTGTTCTCAAAAAAACACTCATAGTCAAACGTGGCTCTATAAGGGAAGACGAATGTTGTGTCTACATCTATTCCCTCCTCCTCGATTAAGTCCCAAATGGTCTCTGGGGGATTATACACACCACCTCTAAATGTTTCTCTTTGCTTAGAACCGGTACAGCGCTTTTCGTGGCGCACCAGTCGGTAATACTCCTCCCACAACTTACCGCAATCGGGACACGAAAAAGAGTTACTGGCCCTATCGATATCTGTTATGTACATAAAGTGGTTCTTAAACATTAACAGACGCAATGTATCTGGAAAAGTGTCACTACCTCTAAGTGTGGGGGTCAGGTTTTCCTCGTCGTCAAATTCAAAAACGTCAATATTTATGTTAAAACATTTTTCTAATTGGGGCATATCGATTAAACTAACCCCGGGGAAATCGACGAGGGACCTAAGTCCCTGCTGTGTTTGCCACTGTTCGACTAGCGGGCGCGTCGGTTTTCTAACGTTCTTAACGGCAACACCCCTAAAAACGGCTAGACATCTAAAAAAGAAGGATTTAGAAAGAATAGAAGATGTGTAGATCATATATTCACTCTCAGGAACATTATAGAGCAGTGCTCAGAATGGCAAAGACAGCTTTACATTAATTTCGTAGATTTTGAAAAGGCTTTTGACAGCATACATAGGGACAGTTTATGGAAAATACTGAGGGCTTATGGAATTCCAAGCTGCATAGTGTCAATTATAAAAAGCCTCTATGCCAACTTTACGTGTAGTGTTGGGCAGAGCAACCTAACCTTTGAGGTGAAGACAGGAGTACGACAGGGATGCCCCTTGTCAACCACTCTATTTTTAACAGTCATAGACTGGGTGATGCGCCAGACAACAGAGGGCAGTCCAAGAGGAATAAGATGGACAACATTTTCTACATTGGAAGATCTGGAATATGCAGATGACATTGCACTACTAGCACATTCACATCAACACATCCAGGAAAAAACGGATAGACTTAACAAGTTCAGCCAGCAGGTGGGCTTGAACATAAATTTAAAGAAGTCTGAGGTCATGAAGCTCAATGTGAGCAACCCTGAGCCCATATCAGTAAGGAATCAGCAATTGGTACAGACAGATACCTTCACATACCTAGGAAGCATAGTAACACCAGACGGCGGGGCAGGCAAAGACATCAACATCAGAATGAATAAGGCAAGAACAGCCTTCTTTAGCCTAAACAACATCTGGAAGTCCTCCCAATACAGCACAAGCACAAAATTAAGATTATATCAGAGCTGTGTGCTTTCTGTGCTTCTCTATGGTGCGGAATGCTGGAGAGTCACAGAGAAGGAAATGTCGAAATTGTCCTCCTTTCACACAACATGCCTAAGAAAAATTCACCGAATCTTTTGGCCGAATACCATCACTAACCAAGATCTGCTTACTCGTAGCAAGCATGAGGACATGCACACCATCATAGCTGGCAGACGCTGGAGCTGGGTTGGCCATGTCCTCAGAAGAGACCCTGATGCCATCACAAGAACAGCTATGCTTTGGACCCCTGAAGGAAAACGAAAGAGAGGCCGACCAAAAACAACCTGGAGGAGGACTGTGGAGGCTGAGATGCAGGGAATGAACCAGAGTTGGGGCACTGTGCGAAGGATGGCCACCGACCGAGCAAAGTTGAATCAATTTGTTGTTGCCCTACAAGACGCCACTAGGCGTGATGGCCACTGACTGCTTTGACGGTCGGCGGCTACGGATCAAAGAAAGAAGAAAGAGAATGTCTCAATATATGTCTAACTGTTTGTATAACTGTTTGTATAACTGTTTGTATAACTGTTCGTCTAACTGTTGTAAAATAACTGTTCGTCTAACTGTTTGTCTATGTCTAAATATAACTGTTCGTATACATATCGTCTTCTTGTTATCTAAATATATCTCCCTATTATATGTATATATTGTCTAACTATCGTCTTCCTATTATCTAAAAGTCTAACTATTATCCTCTTCTTGTTTGTCTAAGACAGCCAGAATACTACCTAAGTTGGCTATACTAATAACAACAACAATAATATATTACTATATAAAAAAAAACAACGGGCTGATCACCCGTTTGCCAGTCACTTTGATTACGGAAACAACAGCAAATGGGTTGATTTGCCGTTGCCCTAAAGACAGCAAATGGGTTGATTTGCGGTTGCCCTAAAGACGCCACTAGGCGTGATGGGAAACAATGGCAAAGAAAACCTATCTGCTGTTGCCCTAAGACGCCACTAGGCGTAATGGCCACTGACTGCTTTGATGGTTGGTGGCTAAGGACAAAAGAAGAAGAAGAAGATATAAAAAACCACTATCTTGCAACATTTTCCTTATATAAAAAGCCGCCATCTTCCTATACCCCTCTTCTTGTTATCTCAAGTCCGCCATTTTGCCACATTTTCCTTATATAAAAAAAACTCTAAATATACCCCTCTTCTTGTTATCTCAAGTCCGCCATCTTGCCACATTTTCCTTATATAAAAAAACTCTAAATATACCCCTCTTCTTGTTATCTCAAGTCCGCCATTTTGCGCCGCCTGAATCATCATCATCATCATCAGTTGCCATCTCCACAACGAAGGTTGGCTGTAATGGATCTCCAACGTCTTCTGTCTCTTGTCTTGGTGGTGCACTCTGATAGACTCTTTCCTGTCTATCTCTTGATGTTGTCTTCCCACTTACAGCGCTGTCTTCCCCTTGCACGTTTGCCTTCAACTCTCCCTTCTCTTATGGTCTTCTGCAAGGTGTTATGCCTTTTTATGTGGCCAAAGTATTTTAGCTGTCGAACTTTGACCTCCCTCATTAGTTCTCTTTTCATCCCTAGATTTTCTAGGACCTCCTTATTTGTTTTCATCTCTTTCCATGAGATACGCCCCATTCTTCTATATATCCACATTTCAAGAGCCTCAATTCTTTCTTCCAACTGTTTTTAATTGTGAGATAACTGTTTTGGTTTATGTTTCATGTTGTTGAATGTAGCTGTTTTGCTACATCTTATCTTCTGTTATTATATGACGAGATATACGTAGCTCTTGACTTGTTCCAGGATTTCCCCATTTACGCTTATCTTTAATGTGGGTTTATCGTCTGTTTTGCTAATTATCATAGTTTTTGTTTTCTCAATATTAATGTCGAGTCCATATTCATGACTTATACTGTTCACTTGCTTCACTAGTTCTTGTAACTCCTGTTCGCTTTCAACTAACAACACGGTATCATCTGCATATCTAAGGTTGTTTATTGACCTTCCACTGATGTTCAATCCTGGTATTTCCTGTATCTGTTTGAAAATTTTTTCGGTGTATAAATTAAATAGGCAGGGGGACAGCACACAACCTTGTCTGACACCTCTTTTTATGTCTATGTATGGTGAATAATTCCTTCCAGATCTTACTGTGGCAGTTTGCTCCCAATAAAGGTTACTGAGTATTCTTATATCTTTTCCATCAATACCTATGTCTTCGAGGCATTCAATTATTTTCTCATGATGGACTCTGTCAAAAGCCTTCTTATAGTCAATGAAGCACATATACATACTTTTTTGGACCTCTGTATATTTTTCTGCTAATATTCTTAGGCAAAATATTGCCTCTCTTGTTCCACTGTTCCGTCTAAAACCAAACTGTTCTTCCTGGATTTCGCTGTCTACTTTACTTTTTATTCTTTCCTGTATGATTTTGAGCAGTATCTTAATTGCATGACTCATCAGGCTGATTGTTCTGAAGTCTGAACATTCTGTTGCATTTGGTTTTTTAGGCATCTCATCTCATTTCAACCCATAACCCGTCATGGGTCGTAGGGGTGCCATGGTGGAAGCATCAGCAGACAGGGTCCTCCACTGCTCTCTATTCTCAGCAATGCGTACAAGTGTGGAGAAACCGTGTCCTGCCCATTCTTTGATGTTATCAGCCCAGGATTTCTTTGCCTTCCTCTTCTCCGTTTACCTTCGACTGTTCCCTGGAGGATCGTTTTCGAAAGGGAGTCATGACGAGTTACATGCCCAAACCAGGCAAGCTTTCGACGTTTCACTATTGACAAAAGTGGTTCTTGATGGCCTGCATAGGTGTTTATCTTCTCTCTAACATAGACATTTGTTTTGTGCTCTTTATAGCAAATGCGCAAAATTCTTCTGTAACATTTATGCTCGAAAGCCTGAATCCTTCGCTCCGTATCTGCAGTGAGTGTCCAGCCCTCACACCCATACAAGAGAATAGATAATACAAGTGATTTGTATAATTTGATCTTCACAGGAAAACTGATGTTACTTTTCCAGATCACATTCAACCTTGTCATGGCAGCTGAGGCCATCTCAAGTCTTGTCTTGATTTCTTTATTTGATCTTCCATCACTACATGTAGTGGACCCGAGATATTTAAAGGTGTTAACTTCTTCTAACGTTTGCCCATTTAACGTAATGTTGGTCGGAACATGTTTCTTATGGCTATTCACCAATATGTTTTTTAGGCAATGTTATAAAAACTGATGTCTTCATGTCTTGTGGTATATATCCTGTATTGTATACATCGTTGCATATTTCTGTGATTGTATCTATACCAAAGCTCTCCAGAGCTTCTATCATTTCAATTTTTATGTTATCCATGCCTGCTGATTTTCCTTTTTGTATCATATGAATGGCATTCTCTACTTCTGATCTGAGAATGTTTGGGCCTTCATTAGAACCTGGTGATGGTTTTTTACCTCTGTTGTCCTCGAATAATTCTTTTACGTATTCTGCCCATCTGTTTGATATGTCTTTCTCATCAAGTAATATGACACCATTTTTGTTCTTGATACAGCTTCCTCCTTGTGCAAACCGTGACCGATTTGATAATTTCTTTATTTCTTCATGCATATCTCTTGTCCTGCGCTTTGCTTCCACGTCTTCTATTTCCTTGCATTTTGTTTCTATCCACCGTTCTTTTGCTTCTCTACACATAGTACGTATGTCATTGTCTATTGTTTTATATTCTGGAGTGTTTTTTGCTTTCTTTCTTTCGGTCATTTTATTCAAGATGTCATCTGTCATCCAAATTTGATTTTTCTTAGACTCCTTTTTAGGTAAATTTGCATTTGCTGATTGTATGCTTGTTTTTAAGCATTCCCATTTTGCGATTGCTTTTTCTTCTGGGTTTTCTCTTCTATACTGCTCCATGCTTTCTGTCAATAACTGTTGATATTTATTTTTGACGTCGATTAAATATTTCTGTTTTATATCTGGTTGTTTCAGCGCTGATATTTCTATCTGGGGTTCCTCCTGTCTTCTGTTTCCTGCTCTTTTCAGCTTTATATTTACTTTGATGACGACTGGGTTGTGATCTGAATTTATGTCGGCGCCAGGATATGTCTTTGCACTTGTGACACTGTTCTTAAATCTATGTTTTATCATGATATAGTCGATTTGATTTCGTGTTATATCTCCTGGGCTTTTCCATGTGTATAATTTCCTTGGGTGGTGTTCAAAAAAGGTGTTACATATGACCAGCTGGTTTTCTTCACAGAACTGGATAAGTCTGTCTCCTCTATCATTTCTTGTCCCTAATCCATACTGTCCTACTATTTTCTTGTATTTTCCTTTTCCTACTTTTGCATTCATATCCCCCATTACTATCAACACATCTGTAGATTTGACTGGTTTAAGTCTGTGTTGTAGCTCTTCATAGTATTCTTCTATTTCTTCCTCGCTGTGATCTTTAGTTGGTGCATAAGTTTGTAAGATTGATATGTCGAATGGCTTTGCTCTCATTTTTAGTAACATCATTCTGTCATTGTGTGTCCAGTATCCACATACGTATTTTTCTAACTCCTTCTTTATCAACATTCCTACCCCTCTTTCATGTTTTTCTCCTCCTGAGTGTATAAGCGTGTACTGGTCTCTTTTTATGTAGCCTGTATCCAAAAGTCTTGCCTCTGCAACTCCCAGTATATCGAGTTTCATGTCTGTTGCTTCTAATATAAGATTGTCAAGCTTTCCTTCTCTGTTCAGAGTTCTAACATTCCATGTTCCTATTTTTAGGCTTCTCCTACTAGTTTTTAGGTGGTCTTTCTCAGAATGCTCCCTTTCAACAGAATTTAAGGAACACTCGTCATTATGTACTTCCTTACTCATTAGAGGAGTTGCCTCTTCCCTGTTAATTTGTACAGTAGATTCTTCCCCAGGGGACAGAGAGTTCTCTACATATCGTTTCTTATCTTGTTGTTGTGATCCCATTACGTTCTGTAGGAACGCCTGAATGCGCTTATATAAAAGTCACGCGCCGCCTGGCGTTTTTGCTATATAAAAGTCACGCGCCGCCTGGTGCGCCGCCTGAATGATACCTGTTTATGCCATTGTATACTACTATCATGCCGCTTCCCCTCAGGATCGCTACATGAAAGACTAGCTTATACAAACTGCCCCTGCGCGTGCGAAGGTGGGGGGAAGGGGGGGTTGGGCATTCGCTGGTTCTACGACATTGACAGAATCAGAGAGAGAATTCCAGCTGATTAGAGCAAAAAATGGCAGAAAGTAGGCAGAAAGTAGGCTCAGACCCCTCTGATTAAAGGGCAGACAGTTCCAAACAAAGCGTGACAGTCTGCTCAGGTGCCGTTCAGGTTATTCCAGTCCCTGGTCGAAGACATACCCTCAAATTTACTCGCCAGGGCTCGAATTATTCCAGTCCCAAGTGCCGGTCCACGGCACTGCTTCAATTGTACTCGCCAGGGCTCAAACCTGGATCCCGTGATCGCCAGCGCAGTGTGGTAACCACTACACCAGCGCGGTTCCTGATTCAGTAGAAATTTGTTTTATATAGTGAGACTGCCAGCCCAGTGCAGGACTTCATATAAAAGTCGCCACTTCCGACATATGTGAGGGCGCAGTAGTCCTATTTTTTCTTTGTCTCCTTAGAGACTCCAGGAAACAACACGTGACTAACTGATAACGTAACATCTGTTAATTTTATGAAGCAGTTATAAATTATTTATAAGGTTTGATAATCTGTTAGTGCATTGTGTTAAGTTGTTTCGTTTGTATGTTATCTTCCTCCATAGTACACAGTTACATCTACAAATACTCCTTGGAAGAATTAAAATGAAAGAAATGTTTATTTATTTAATCGATTCCATTGCTTGTGTCCTGAAATTCCTTTTTTTTTTTTTTAAAGTGGCGGATACATTGTATATTCAAGATCCAAAAGATTTCATTATTTGTGAGTCTGTCATATAAACAATTAATAACAAGACTCTTCCTGGGTGACTACAACTATTATCAAATATAGCTGCGTAACAGCACACATCAACGCACAACTAAATTGAAAATAAATGTTACCGGTCAGAGAACAGATAGTCAATTCAAAAGTCTGGCGCGCGGGTTTACTCATAAATGAGTGTCATTTGTACATCTTTCAGTATGTTGTTGGTTGTTTTTTATATTGTCGGTGATCACTATTTTATTCATTCGTTCATCTTACAGTATGTCTCCTTTTGTTTATTGTTTTTTTTTATATTGTTGGTGATCACTATTTTATTTATTCGTTCATCTTTCAGTATGTCTCCTTTTGTTGCTTGTTTTTATAGTGTTGGTTAAAAATATATATATTATTATTCATACAATTCACTCGATAGGAAATAATCCAACTATAGATTTATAGTATCAAATAAACAGGTTTAATAATCACTTATGAGTTAACAATGTAAAATAAATAAAATTGTTTTAAAAAAAAAAACGATGACATTTCTCATGATCGCATGATGTTAAGTTTTGGTGATTAGTGCGGAAATTTTGAAATGTTCATTGGCTGTGCTTGCGTGTTACGTTAACTGCCGATGTGGATGTCAGTTGACGTCTGCTTCAGTCGCTGTTGGTTTCCACAGGTGCTTTGGACTGGTCCTTCTCTTCAGTAGTTAATTCTGGGGGCTGTAGCACGTCTCATGCTGTAAGGCTGGGATAACTACAAAGATTATCAAGTGTCTTCAAGACCAATCATAAGCTGGTGTCTGACGTCGATTGCTGACAATTTGTACCATAAACTAAGAGGGAAACAAATCCCTCTTTTGAGTATTGGGTCTCCTGATATAAGCATCAGGCGACCTCCGCTTCCATCCACTAATTCATCTTCCTCAGAATTTTTGCTCTTTTTGGGCATTAATTTTAACCCCAGTAAGTCGGACGGAAATGCTTTTGGACAGCGGAAGGCGAGATTTTGAAAAATACAAATAAAAGTTACTAAAGTTTTAGTATAATAAATATACACACCACGATATCATCATCCACTCACTTGGCTACCTCTCCTGTTGGTTCCTTGTGAGGAACCGTGCATTGAGTAGTCACCACTTTTTGCAGTAGGGGTTCATGTGTCAAGTTATTTGCAGTGATGAGGTTGCGAGCTTCATTTGCAACTGTACACGCACAAGCAAATTATAGTTGTAAAAATGCAAATAAAAAATTATATAAGGTACATAGGACAACTTATCCCAATATCGGTTGAACACAGACTTTTTGCACACGAAGCGTCTGAATATTGTCGGGCAACTCTATTAAGGTGCCGTCTGTTTAGGTGGGTTAGTTGTCTCACTGGGTTCATTTGAAGTAGGATCCTAGAACGTAAGGCGCAAAGTGATGACTCTGGAGTTACTCCCTTCTAATCTTAGAATTCACTTCCAGTCCTATGGTACGACCTATAATGGGGTTCCCTGTACCTGGATGTCTATGAATTCTCCTTGGCGAAATTGGAAGTTGGTGAAGTAAGTCTTACAAAGCGGTATGTTATAAGCGAAATTTTTGTCCACACAACCATGTTGCTTCGTTTAGGAGAAATCCAATCAAGATCAGTCTACCTTAACATCTCAAATGTCAGATCAATCGCAAATATGAGTCTGATTTTGGTTGGATTCCCCCCCCCCCCCCCCCCCCCCCCCGCTGCCCTTATATAGAACATTACTTCATGGCAACAGAAGATATTGCCCTTGACATATGTCACAAGAGGTTTTGATGTTATTAAGAAAAGGTCTATCCTGGACAAATAGGTGTATCAGAGGATACCAGGACAGTGCCAGATAAGAGACTGGTCTTATAAGTAATACCCCCTTCTCTGAAAAGAGCAAGGGTATATAGACAATCAAGGTGAGGTCAGACTATGTAAGTTCCCAGAGTCAAGAATAATGATGATGAAGTTCTCTGGGTCCCTAACTGTCACCGCTCTAGATCTCACCAAGAGTAACGAATCTGTGTGGTATTAATTTTTGGTCAAGTGTCTAAGGTAATATATTATAATAGGATGAATTTCAAAAACAGAACTGTAACTTTAATGAAAATTACGTAAATAAGACTGTCTGAAATTATATATATATATATTTTAATTGTCCTGAAACTCAATATTTTCAGGTCAGGAATATTCAAAATGGAATGAAATATATTTACACTTTTAAAATCAATAACAGGAAAATTTCAGTCCATGAGGCATCTTGTTCACAGGAAGCTATTCTCACTTTATAAACAAATAACTGTCAAGTTTTTCTGTATCTTGAATGTTGACTTTAAATATGTAGATAGTTTATATGTCTGTTCAAAGTCATCATATACAGGTAAGTTAAGTAGACTGTTTATTGTCAACTTGGGTGAGCTTCTGAAATTATGTCACTGGCTGGTGACTTATCTGTAGTTGCTGTTGACTTTTTCTGCCCACGACTTGATCCAACAATGTTCAGAGACTTGTGGAAAATACTTCTGGATAAAGCTCCTGACTTATGCCGAGCTGTGATCTCCAGCAGCCTCCCTTAACAATGGCCAGAGATCTCTTCAAGACACTGAGAAGGAACCTGGAATCAAGGATAACCACATTTTATGTAGTCATCAGCCTCAACCCACATACACATAAAGTACGTCACAGCTTCCCATTCAGACCTTGTGCTAACAGGTTGCACTAGACATATAAATTCTTGTCTACTGTTTGTTTTCCTGTGATTATCTTTTCCTGCATGGATTCCATGTTAATGTCCTGGGCCCTTGATACAGAGTAAATATTAGCAAGGGGAGGTGATCTTGAAAATGTTAAGCGAATAGATTCGATTACGGGTTACGTTGCTTGATTAAGCTGATGTTAAGTTAAAATTGTATTAGGGGAATTCCCTCGTGTGATCGAGAAGTTACAAAGCGTGTGAACGCCGGTCAGTTCTATTGTGTAGAGGTATGCACTATGAACTGTTTTGAGCTACGGGTGTTTAGCTATTTGTGGCTAGCCCGTGCAAGTAGTGCGAGAACGGTGTTTTTTGAACAGCCGAGTCTCGTGTGGTTTTTTAGGCGGGACTAGTGTGTGAACTAAGGGCAGTCTGTTTTGGGCACCGACTGGAGAGGTCGGTCCTACAGTGTGTGTTTTGAGTATGCCTGCGCAGTGCAAAAGTTATAGAGGCCATTATTTGTGTAGGCCTATAATTCCTGAGTTTATTGGAGAATTGTGTTTGTGAGTATTTTTGAAGAGGTAAGGATCCAGGACTTATGTTTGACTATATAAATGTCAAGATGAGTGAAGGCGAGATTACTGCAGACTGCCAGGGAGTGCAGTCTTGCGAGAAATTGCCACGAGTATTCACTATTTATGTTGTTAGCAAGGCGAGGATGATGTCCGTTTGCTAACCGGATCTATTGAGGTGATTTGAGGAGGCCATTGTTATTATTGAGAGGATCCATATCTACATTAAAGCGCCAAGGTTGAAAGCGTCTTTGATGAAGCATATTTGATGAGGCCATTTATTATTGATAGCACGGTGAGGACAACCGTTTGCTGGGAAAAGGATCCATTGTCTATTTATTATAATGCTGATGTTAGAAGCATCGTTGATGAGGCCATTTATTATTGATAGCACGGTGAGGACAACCGTTTGCTGAGGAAAAGGATCCATTGTCTATTTATTATAATGCTGATGTTAGAAGCATCGTTTAAGAGGCCATTGATGTGGTAGTAGCTTGATGATGCTGGGAAGTGGAGATGTGACTATAGTACTTTCTTGTTGTGAGCTATGCTTGACTATGTGTATTTCATATGAACGTATTGTGACAATAAAGTATGTTAAATGTCGCCTGTAGTTCCACGACTCGTACGTGCGTATCTGTGGCGTGTGAATGTACCCACGCACACTCACTGCAACATTTAACACGGTAGGAAAACAGTAGTCATGACAGTAGTAACGCATGACCATAAATAGCCTGTGTGGCGAGATCTATGTCAACAAATAGATTGAATTCACTAACAGTATCTCGTGTGTAGCAGTGGTATGTTAGTCTTACAGAATTTGATATTTTGACATTCGCGTGATATAAGAATTACTGTTCTGCTCTGTGTGGGCGTATGAACAGTTTGACCATTAGAGAAACACCCATCACCATTTATTCAATCTCCAAGACCAGTCATCGGTTATATTATTTAATAAAACCTACGGTTACCTATATTGGAGGTCTTCATTAACATACCATGGATTTAACATAACTCATGTGAAAAGGAATATATCTTCTGATATCATTTGTATCGTCTGACGGTATCATTTGGTGGCCAGTATGACCATTAACTGAACACCCACTCTCATTTTTCATGAATGTTATTAAATCGAGAGGTTACATATATTAGTGATTTAACAGAACATATAACAACCACTAATAACGCCATAGCAAAATATGGTAGCTTTCAGTTTAAAAGGATCTAATACCTACTAAAACTGCCATTGAACAAAACAAGACGGTTACAGTTTGGTGGGCCAGTTTATTTAACGGAAGGAAACCCACGGAATTCGCGTGATAAGGGAGCCCTGTGTGGGCGTGGCTTATGTATCCTGGCATTGCTTCATAGTCCTCGACCTAGTTGGTTTGCTGTGTCCAACACGGTAGAATATAACAGTGGGAAGTTGACAGGTTGTAAATAGACAGTCAAGTTTAACTAAATGTGAAGTGTTTTTGAGGAGTCGTTTGCAGATTATCTCAAGTCAAAAGTCACGGAGGTTGCTGTGCTGCGTTTCCTATATGCTGTACGTGCTGATGCTGTGTTGAGCGCATTCTACACTTTTGCAACAACCTGAAGAGAAGAAAGTCTAGTTCGTGTACCTTTCTGCGCTGGAACGGTTTTATCTGCAGAACTTTGTGATATCTGGTGTGTTGGCGGAAGGGACGGAAGAATATTAAGATAAGTGATTTTGTTCTGTGTAGATTGTGCCACTTTTCTGCATTTCAGCAAGTCTGCCTGTACTATCCATCGCTGTTACCTGTTGATAATTGTCGTTTTGTGTCGATAATTATATCGATTGATTGTACAATATGTTGATGCATAGGTAGTGTATGCTATATATAGGTACTATAACAGAAATTGGTGTACAGTAATTGGTTGAGTCAGTTGAAACTCTTATAAAATGTGGGAGGAAGACAAATACCGTGAACTATTAGGATTTGGAGACCGTGAGCTGACTGAGTGTGAAATAAATAGACTGATATATGAAAAGCTAATTCATGAAAGTGATTAGAGGTATCAGAAAAGGATGCTAGAAGAGAAGAAGCAACTGGACATAAAACAGAGTACCCTGGAGCAAAGGGAAAGTGTCATAGAATGTACTGCTGAAGAGAGTAAACTTCAGGAGAAATTATCTAAACTTACAGATGATTTATGTAAATCAAACTCAGAACTTGCTAGTACTCAAACAGCATTGAGTGTAGCATTGTGTAAGATCAAAGAGTTAGAAACTCAGGTTAAAAATAACGATAATGAAGTTAGAAACCTAACTCAGGAACTTCAAGAAAGGAGAGAGATATATGACAAATTGAAAATGGAGAACAATGAACATGAGCAAACTTATATAAAAATGCTTCATCAGGTGAGGCATGATAATGAGATTCTCAGTGATCAAATTAAGGACATGAATATTGTACCCCTTAAGAAGAATGATGAGATTATGTAGAAAAAAAGGTGGTCTTCTGTCAGTGTTGACAGTGAAAGACATAAAGCAAAAAGTCAGTCCTATACACTTTTTGCGGACTCTAAAGTTAAAACTGGTGGACAGAAATCTTTCCGAGGGAAATATAACTTTCAACGCAATTCCGATGTTTCTAGCGATATTAGTTCCTGGCGGCAAGCTAGCAAAGGAAAATCTACAGTATTAGATAACCCTGTAGATAACAAAAGAAACAATAATAAATTTCAATTTAAGTTGTTAAAAACAAACAAGGTATTAAGTGAGAACTCTGATGGCTTGATAGCAAGGAAGAAAAATAGCACTCCTTATTCCAGGAAGGAAACATATTTTGTGAAAAACAATAAAGATATGGTTAAATCTTTCGGTCACACCCAGTCAAGTCAGTGTGACCCATTTCTTAAACACACTGCCACAAGCAAAGATAAAAACAGTTTTGATAGGAGATATAACCCTGAGGTTAAAATGTACCAAGGGGGTTCTTCATATAGTAATGTTTCTTTGCCTAAAAACAAGAAACAATTTGACAGATCACAACATCGTGATTCTAAGAGTATTAGAAATTATAGTGGAAATAATTATGTGAAAGAGTGTCAATCTGGTAATAAATTTGTTGATAAAAAGCCATTTCTATCTAGTAGATATTTTTATCCAAGAGAAAATGCTAATTGTAATTATGCTAACTGGGATGTAAAACAGTACAACTGTGTCAATAGAACAAATAACAATGTTCTTAACAGCAATTATAGAAATTGTAACCAGGTTAGCTGTACTCCACATGAGAGCAAAGTTGTTAACAAGCAAAGTAATAATACTATTGATTGTCACACTAGTGGTGTCGAAAGGTCATCTCGTTCTTGGGAATGTAGTAAATTTTTTCAGGCTGCAGCAGGGATGAACTTTCGTTACGGTCAAGTGATCGCTAAGCCTTCTGTGATGTTTACATCGTTTAAGGAGGACTTGTTGAGATGTGTGAAAAGGGGCCAAGACTCTACTCCACCCCAAGGGATAGGTAAACGTGAAAGTTGATTTTCCGTTTTTCCTTATTGAATCTAACAGATGATTAATAGAAATTTTCATTTGTATTGTCTCGTAGCGTGCGACGTTGTGATGAGTTGGCGCACTTGTTGACATTATTCGTGAACAATGTGGATTATCTATCAAGCAGAACCTATGAGCGTCTCGCTATACATCTGACGAGTCACTTTTTGGAGGATCAAGAATTAATGACGGATTGACGGGAATATTTTTTTTTACAGCTGATTTATTTTTTAGAATAGTACATGTTATTGTATTTTGTGAATAATATATCATATGATGTTTTATTAAAATATTTGTAGTTTCTTTGAAACATTATGATGTTCATTTTTATGCATCATTTGATTGCTACATATATATTTTTTGTGGAACATATATGACTGTTTCGAATGTACCAGTCCAATTTTTTATGCCATTTGTATACTATTCTGTTTTGATTGTGAGTAACATATGTGTTGGTAATAATTTGTGTGTAATTTTTGACAAATGCAGTGAGCGGTGTCAAACCTGTGCTCATTTAGATCATAATTATTGATCTGTATATTTTTCGGGTTGTAGCTGTAATTGTTAGGATAATTATATGAATTTATTGTTATGTTGTGTAATATGATTTTGTAGAATTATCTTGCATGTACCTAGAATTTAAATAATAAGATTTTTTCAACATTTTTGCAACAAATTAATTTGATAAACAAAACTTTGAAGATATTTTTATAGGATCTTTTTCATATCTTATTGTACCATTAAATTTTAGATTTATACTAGGCTGAGTAAGATATAAACTTACAGTTAAATAACACTGAAGCTCAACGCTATTGTTAATCAGAATTAACTTATAAATTAAATTTAACTTTTTTGTAAAATTGATAGACACATCTGATACTTTTGTTTGTTTAAAGATGGACAGATTGTTGTAACATTATGTTATGTTTGTATGTTGGAAAGTTGATATACAGATGACATCGTATTTTTCTTAGGTGTTTTTTTTTTGTTGGTGATGTATTTTTTGAGAAAAAAGAAAAACTTACATGTTTTGATTTAAGTGTTTGTCTAGAGATAAGATATTTTATGCTTCTCTCATTTTGATAAAAGTTAATTTCATTGTTAGTTTATTAGTTATGACTTAGAATTACTTAAATAATAATTTTATTTTTTGATAACTTATCGTTCTGAAATATTTTGTATGGTAATTTTGGGAAAAAAATTGTTTTTTGGCATTGTAATTTATCTTTGTGTGCCCTATGATTGAAAGGGATATTACTTCTTTGGAAACTTGTCTTATTTGATATTATGATGTATTTTTATTATTTAGCGGTTGATTGTGCGTTAGGTCAAAACTTAGTTATCGCAAATGCTATTATTTGTTTGTGTAAGGTTTATAATTTATTTTCAGTTAAGTATAACTTTTGTAACTTAGTTAAATTACTTATTAGACTGTGGTTAGTTATGAATTATTCTTTTTGTGATGTTAGTATTGATATACTTTGACATTTTGTTTTGTGCCTTGTAATCATGTTTGTATTTAATTTTGAAATATGTTGTCTGATCTAAACATTTATTAGTATGTATTGTTATTGACTTTTTATGCGTTCACACCTTTGCTTTCCATTCGTCTTTGTTGACTATCCTTCATTTCATTCTATCTTTTTGTTGTCTTTCCGATATGTGTTCATATCTTGTTTATATTTCTGTATCACATCTTCGTTTCTCTTCATTCTACTTGTATACTTCTTCTTCTTTCGATACTTATACTTTCATTCATTGTATTCTTGAGTGAATTATATAACTTAATATAATGTAACTAGTATTTTGGTAAATTTGTATTTACTGTACATGAAATTGTTTTTCTTATTGGTTATCTTGTGCTATTGTTAATTGTTTCTCATTTTCTGATTTCTTACTTTCCTTTACTACAGATCATTCTTCTGTTGCTTGATCTTGTTCTTTCACTTTCTATTGGTTGTTACTTGTACTAAATGTACTTAGCTTGATGTTGTATTAAGATTAATTTTGGGATGCTTGTATTATGATTGATGCTTGTGTTGTAATTTACATCGGTAACATTCATTGGGGTATTTGATTGATTATGTTTGATGCTTTGGTTGTAATATTACATTTATTGCTGAAATTGTTTATAGATGTACTATTTTAATAGGTACATTTTTTGATAGGTACATTTTTTGGATAGATACATTTTTTGGTAGCCATATAATATAATTTCATTTATGTCTAAATTTTTGGGACTTAAATTTTCAAAAAAAAAGATAAATCATTTTTTTTCCCGGGCGGTGTGGCAACTGATACAGAGTAAATATTAGCAAGGGGAGGTGATCTTGAAAATGTTAAGCGAATAGATTCGATTACGGGTTACGTTGCTTGATTAAGCTGATGTTAAGTTAAAATTGTATTAGGGGAATTCCCTCGTGTGATCGAGAAGTTACAAAGCGTGTGAACGCCGGTCAGTTCTATTGTGTAGAGGTATGCACTATGAACTGTTTTGAGCTACGGGTGTTTAGCTATTTGTGGCTAGCCCGTGCAAGTAGTGCGAGAACGGTGTTTTTTGAACAGCCGAGTCTCGTGTGGTTTTTTAGGCGGGACTAGTGTGTGAACTAAGGGCAGTCTGTTTTGGGCACCGACTGGAGAGGTCGGTCCTACAGTGTGTGTTTTGAGTATGCCTGCGCAGTGCAAAAGTTATAGAGGCCATTATTTGTGTAGGCCTATAATTCCTGAGTTTATTGGAGAATTGTGTTTGTGAGTATTTTTGAAGAGGTAAGGATCCAGGACTTATGTTTGACTATATAAATGTCAAGATGAGTGAAGGCGAGATTACTGCAGACTGCCAGGGAGTGCAGTCTTGCGAGAAATTGCCACGAGTATTCACTATTTATGTTGTTAGCACGGCGAGGATGATGTCCGTTTGCTAACCGGATCCATTGAGGTGATTTGAGGAGGCCATTGTTATTATTGAGAGGATCCATATGATGCGGGTCGGAAATTAGCCCAACCGGGTTGTTGAGAACTTGATAGTCAATTGTGGTATCTGGGTTTACAGTTCATGATTTTAGAGTATCGTGCCTTTGATGTTAAGTACGCGAATGTGGGTTAGATTTACCTTGAGACCATGATCATGATGATTAAAATTCCAAATGTACATAGATTGGATAATTCATAGTTGGAGTCCAAACAAACATTTATTATACATTCTGAAGACATCGTACGTTGATCATGAATTACATCACCAATATAAATTAGAGTCCTATGTTGAATTGCTATCTTGCATATCAGTCCTTTGTCTCATACATCTAAATTACTGTAGGCAGAACGACATAACTATATGCACGCGTGGTTGGAAAATCCAAGACACCGACAGTGAGATTATGCGTCTGACCCTAGTATAACTAAAACGGACTGTTAATTCATCTCTACAAGGTTTAGTCAATTACTAACCTGTGACTTCATCTTACTTCATCAAAGAACAGTGGACTGACCCATGTCCATTAATTAATACAATATAATTGTGTGGCACTCCATGCCCGACACTGTAAGAATATCAAGACACGTCTTCTCCGTTTGACGGTCATTCGAAAAAGGGTCCCGTCTCTAGGTCACGGTGCGTGACTACCCACAATGAAACGTCATAGCGTTCAATAGGCTAATAATATTACATTACAATAAACGTTGTAACCCCTAAAATCGCATGCTGCTAACCTCTAGCAGACAATGCCATTTAATCTACCGTAACAATTCCCTGTCCACCGGGGGAAAAAAAATCTATTAGATAGATTTTTTTCACAAACCTATCTGAATGAATATTTAAAAATTTAACAATATCAAAAAATTTAACCAAAAATGCGGCATATGGCCTACGACGTTCTGTCTAGAACTAATGTCATGGTCATGTCGACTAACTAACAGTCATCTAATATATTAAGGATCATATTATCCATAAATGTTATACATAAATTTTTATATGAGATAAAAGATAATGACTAATGTTGATATGTAATTAAATAATTAATTAACTTAAAATATGTCGTAATGAGATGTCACGTCAGACTAATCTAAAGAGTTAAAATTAAACTAATTAATTATATTGAGTGTGTAATAAAAATAAAGTTGTTTAACATCTAATGTAAGAAAGATGAAAGGATATGTTAAGGAGAGAAATAAATAAATGTATAAATATAACTTAGTTATGTGTGTTGGACCTTAATTAAGTTTAGTAATAAGTTGTTAACCTATCTAAATTAACCAATTTAAACAATAATGTAGTATGTAATGTGTGAACATAATTATTAACTATAATAGTTACATACAATAACATTATCTAAGAATCATGTGAGTTCTTATTTTTTTTCTTCTTTCATTTTTTTTTCTTCAAATTTCATTTAATTTTTTTCATATTTATCTCACCTTTCATTTTATTTCCCATTATTTTAACGTAATTAATTAAAATTAATTAAAGTTGGATATGATGATCCATACGTAGGCTTGATCCTTGTGAATTCCGATTAACAAACAAATGTTTAAGTGTTCAGTTCATAAGAATCGACGTTATTGACAATAGTTCATGTCGCATACTGAGTTACTTTGATAGTGTTTTCTATTATTTTCACTTGATGCACGGAAATGTGTCCGATAGTTTTATCATAAATGAAATCCACAAAAAAGTCCTGGCGTAAATACGACCATAGTGTCACTTGATTTCGTTCATTTCCTGTCTTTAGTGAGCGGATACGTTTATTGTAGGCAATGGTTCATGTCTATGTAGAACCGCTATTATAGTGTTATGTCTCTTGAGTAAGTATCTGTGACGTTACAATAGTTTAGGATTCGACATCAGTAGAATTTCGAGACAAAGTATCTGCCAAGACGTTATCTGCTCCTGAGATGTATTCTATTGAGAAGTCAAAAGGTTGCAGGAGAATAGCGAATCTGGTGAGCTTTGGACTTTTATGATTCGCCCGTCGTAGTGATGCTACGGCTTTCTGGTCAGTTTGTACTACGAATGGGGCTCCCAGTAAGAACTTCTCTAGTTTCGTTATTGCCCACACCACGGCTAAAAGTTCGCGGTCGACAGTGGAGTATTTGACTTCTGGTGGTTTCAGTTTCCGTGACACGTACAAGTTTGGATGGAGAATGTCGTCATGGTATTGGAGCAAACATGCGCCAATTCCGTAGTTACTCGCATCTGTGCGGAGAATAAACTTTTTGGAAGCATCAGCTAGTCTCAAAATAGGTGGGTTTGAGAAAATGTTAATAATATTAAGGTATACATTATTACACTCAGTAGTCCATGTCACCTTCACTGGCATGTCCTTCCTTGGTAATGAGGACAAGACAGCCGTGATAGATGACAAGTTAGGTACGAATCTACTGTAATATTGGACTAGACCTAACAAGCTTCTAACCTGTTTCTTCGTTTGAGGAACGGAAATGTTTAAAATGTGTCCAAAACATTTTCAAGACCCAAAAAATGTTCCTCAAAAGATGAACTAAATAAGCATATGTCGTCTATGTATGTAATAATGTCTGGTCTACCTGAAAAAATGTGTCGCATCATGCGAACAAAGGTAGCTGGAGCGTTAACAAGCCCAAAAGGCATAACATTCCACTGGTATAGACCTAGCGGAGTTGAAAACGCTGTGTAGTATTTAGCTTTTTCGGTTAGTGGTATCTGCCAATAACCTTTAGTTAAGTCTATCTTAGTGAATATAGTTGCGGTCGATAGACGTGGCAGTAAGTCGTCGAGAAGTGGATGTGGATCGCTATCAACTATCGTTTGTGCATTTAATTTTCTATAGTCGACGCATAGTCTAATGTTATTGTCCTTCTTTCGGACAATAACTAATGGAGAAGAAAATGGGGAATTACTAGTTTCAATAATTCCTAAAGATAACATCTGTTCAAGTTCCTTAGCAGTTTTAGTAAGAAAGTGTAGAGGAACAGAATATGGATGTACCCGAATTGGAGTATCATCATTAAGAGTGATGTCATGACTAATGACTGATGTGCGACCTGGAACGTCGGTCAACACATCTGGATAAGATTGTAGAAGTTCAGCAATCTGTTGATGCTGTTGCGGTGTAACCGACGAAGAGATGGTTACGTCCCGCCAAGATTCAGTAGATTGTACTACCGGTACAGGTAATGCCAACTGTACCTCAGGAAAAGAAGATTCTTTTTCCTGGATAACAGACAAATTAGAATAGTGACAACTAGGTACGAAAGTGTCATCTATTTCATGAAAAATAGACTGTAAGTGTTCAGTAATAGAAAATATACAATATTTAATTCCCAAGAACATAAATGACCAATAAAGGAAAGAAATGATGACTGACTATGATGAGTCATCAACGATATGAGACAAAATGTGTTACCATAACCTGTTATCTGCGTGACGCAGCATTAGGTACTAATTGTAACCGTAGACAATGGTGGTTAAAGTAAGCACCATTATCCCGCTCGATGACCATTCGAGCATCTCTATTGTTACGAAATGTAACTATAGCTTCACCATACCTGTCATTGGTAGGTGACAACAACCGTACAAACATAACGTCTGCCGTGTCATTAAAGAAATTACTAAGTGCCTGCCATCTGGTACCTTGTGGCAGATTGCGCACTAACACGGTGCGAGAATATGCACCCTTCCCAATGTAAGTGGGATCAGTGTCACTAACATGATAAATAGTTCTTCTATTTAATCCTTTGGATCTGGTAGTCTTATGAGATGATGTCTCATAATGATTGACATATTTATTTGTCCTAATTTTATTAGATAAGTTCATAAGAACTCCACCATCATTACCCTTGTTTGGGACATCTGTTCTTTTCCCATTTTCAACAATTTTATCCAGATCACTGTTAATATGATCCTGTCGCCAACATTTGTTTTCAGGATTGGCAGTAGTATCCTGACGAAGAAAAGTATATCTCCCTCGAAATGATCTTCTAATCACCAATGGGTGTATTGATACCTTAGTATCAGTTTTCGTACTTGAGTATGTCGTAAAGTACGATTATTCCCTTTATTGTTCATCAATATTTTTTTACCTGCCAGTACGTCTAGTAGACAATCAATCCTCATTCTTAGTTTATTATTTTCAGAAGTCAGGAATGTAATCTCCTGCCTCTGCTTCTTATTTAACTTATCTAAGTTAAATGTTATCTGCTTCTCACTAGCTAGTAAGGAATAAAATGTGTTCACTGCCGTAGCAAGATAGTAAATTTGTTGTTGTGTCTCATTTTCCAATTCTGCATATCTATCTTTCTCCTTCAGGAGTAAAGCTTCTAATGCAGTCACCCTGTCATCAATGAGACAATCATCACTCGATGTAGATAATGTAACACTAATGCCAGATTCTGTATTATCTTCTTCATTTTCTGATCGCATTTCATCCATTAATTCCACGTAAGTTTCATTATCTTTATGGGAATCAACCATAAGTGTATTATTATCTTCACGCGATAATGCCAAGTCATGCGTGGAAGATTTCACTTTACCCATCTGGTCATTCAGCAGCTGTTTCACCAAGATTACCTCGTCGTCCAACTCTTTTTCCTGTCTAAAACAGAATTCATGAAATTTATCATTATCTGTATGACATACATTCATTACATTATTGTCATCAATTGATGCAATATCATTTTTCCTTATTTCTATTTCAATCTTAGATTTAATGCCCCTATTTAGATAGAACTGTTTATATTGTTCCTTATCATAGTAGATGGATCCTAACTGCACATCATCAGTGAGAATCAGCTCGCATTGGATGGCCTGATCTGTATAACCATCTGCTCTTAACACAGTATCAATCTTATTAGCCGCTGTTTTCTTTACTTCCTGAATTAATTGTAATCTAGCTACTTCTGACATAAGTTCCTGAATCTTAGCACACTGTGTGTGAGTTTCCAGCTTTAAGGCTGCGGCATTATCTTGCACTATTTTCAATTTAAGTTTGTCAGCCTCAAGTTCCAACGATTTATTGGTTTCCATTGTGAATTCTAACGAGGTCCTAGAATTTGCAAGCTCCACTTCCAGTATCCTCAATCTCGAATTATCAGTATTGGTCTGACATTTTAGTAAATTCGCCTCATTTAGCAAGTCATTTATAGTCCTTTCTTGACTGGCAATAATCTCCAATAGTTCTTCTTCTCTTTTCTCATCAATGGTTTCTAGGATTGTCACTCTTTCCTGATCATTCCGTATATTGTGCATTTGTTGATCATGATCATTGTTGCAGAGAATAGCATTATGAATGTTGTTCATTATTGAACCATGTTGGACGTGTGTGTACCGTTCCACAAAAGTACGGAGTACTCCACCTAGTAAGTCCGCTATGTCCCTAGCCATTATCATTTGTGGGACAAAATGAAAATTACTATCCACAAATTTTGTTAAATCGGATGCTGTACGACGTAAAAAATTATCTAATACAAAATCTTCAAGGTATTGGCCCTGGAAATCATCATTAATCCCTTCCTGGAGGAGATTCCTCAGAAAAGACATTATGTCTGACCTAGACGTATTATCTGATACCATATCATCAACACCTATTTCTTCAACATCTAACTTGTTTGGAGAATCCATATATTCCTTCGAAGCATTCTTTAAATCATTAGAATGTCTTTTTTTATTGAAACCTTGTAAATGTTCATTGTGTAACTCCTGTAAACGATGCAGTAATTCATTGTTATCTAATGACACCATACTATTCTTTTCATCCAATTCCATAATATGCCTTATCTCAACTTCTGATTCTTCAGCAGTAGGTGTTTTCATTTCCCTATTCATATAAGTTTTCCTAGCCGTTGTTTCATAGGTAAATGAGTTTAATCTGTCACCTTCCATACCATGTTTCCGTCCAATCGCCCTAGTTTCCTCTAAAGTAAGCATTTTTGAAGTTAAATTATTTAAGTATTCAATTACTTATGTCTAGTAATCACTAATAAAGTATATGTAGATATTTGTAATTACTCAATGTATGAATAATCAATATAAGAAAAATGCAATATTCCTGTACTGTTATTTATAAGTTCCACAAATCTATAATATTTTGTAAAAATATTATATATACCCACTAATATCTATCATAAATAGTTATGATAGTTAGTTATCTAAGGTGCTGAAATTATATCATGCACTTAATATTAGTATTCAATAATTATGGGTATTATCCCTAAATAATTAGGTTATTTAATCTTAATAGTTATTAAGTTCACAATGTAGTACTGAGAAAGTGTACTAATTAACATTTAATATGTCTTAATATGTTATAAAGTTATAATAATTAATCATTGTATATTATGTCATAATCATCATCTATAAAGTGCATTGCCCATTTCTTGGACCACTACTGCAAATTGGTGCAAAGTCCCTAATTCCTCCTTAAAACTCATCAAAATTTAATCATATTAATCTACACTCTTATTAATCAATAAATTATAGCATTAATATTCAATTATAAATGGATGAAATGAAGACAAACAATATAATGGGTTAACCAAGGATTACAAAACAGTATTACCATACGACAAAGACATTTCCACAATAAAACTGCATTTACAACTAAGTTGACTAGACCGGAAGTGAGAGATCAAAGAATGAACTGAATAGATAATTAACCTGCGTACACAAAAACTAGTGACGTATACATGGAATCATTAACGGTTGTACAAAAAATATATAAACTGAATGATAGTAAGGTCAGAAAAAACACGATAGATTACAAACATTGTTACAGAACTGAATAAAAATTAGAACTAAATACACGAGAATACCCCAGTTATAACATGACTAGACACCTAACATGCAAGGTGAATTAATGCAAGTCCGAACGAAACGACCACCGGTAATGTCTTCGACGCGTTCTTCGCGAAATGCTATTAATTCACGGCCCTAAGAACAATTAAAATCAGTTCGTGGCATCCAAGGAGCCATAGAATTGATTTTAATCCGCCGCCCATCCAATACCCACAAATAAGGGACAACATCAACGAACAAAAAAACAGATAGAACATAGATATATAATAAATAGAAAGAACATGCCAGCACAGCGAAATGGACTTAATATTGAGCTATGAAGGACAATCGTCCTAAGTCTAAACTTATCTTAACAAGGCTCCGGCGATGTCCAGTTCATCAACGGACTAGATTAATGCCTAGTATTGTTTGCTCCTGATTGGTTGATGACTGTATTCAATCGTCTAGTCTTCTTGATTACGTAAATCTTCATCAAAACCTTGAATTCGTTGACGGTTGTACTTTCGAAGCGCGGCATCTACGCATGATGTAGTGACGTCAGATTGGTATTTCGTAGTCATGCGTTCAACGTAATATTTATGCAAAAATCATGTGACTTGCAATCGTAAACAGTTTGTACGTTTTGTAAACAAGAAAAATTTTCTTTCGTTCCCCGCGATGGCCAACCACTTCTGATGCGGGTCGGAAATTAGCCCAACGGGTTGTTGAGAACTTGATAGTCAATTGTGGTATCTGGGTTTACAGTTCATGATTTTAGAGTATCGTGCCTTTGATGTTAAGTACGCGAATGTGGGTTAGATTTACCTTGAGACCATGATCATGATGATTAAAATTCCAAATGTACATAGATTGGATAATTCATAGTTGGAGTCCAAACAAACATTTATTATACATTCTGAAGACATCGTACGTTGATCATGAATTACATCACCAATATAAATTAGAGTCCTATGTTGAATTGCTATCTTGCATATCAGTCCTTTGTCTCATACATCTGAATTACTGTAGGCAGAACGACATAACTATATGCACGCGTGGTTGGAAAATCCAAGACACCGACAGTGAGATTATGCGTCTGACCCTAGTATAACTAAAACGGACTGTTAATTCATCTCTACAAGGTTTAGTCAATTACTAACCTGTGACTTCATCTTACTTCATCAAAGAACAGTGGACTGACCCATGTCCATTAATTAATACAATATAATTGTGTGGCACTCCATGCCCGACACTGTAAGAATATCAAGACACGTCTTCTCCGTTTGACGGTCATTCGAAAAAGGGTCCCGTCTCTAGGTCACGGTGCGTGACTACCCACGCTGAAACGTCATAGCGTTCAATAGGCTAATAATATTACATTACATTAAACGTTGTAACCCCTAAAATCGCATGCTGCTAACCTCTAGCAGACAATGCCAATTAATCTACCGTAACACCATATCAACATTAAAGCGCCACGGTTGAGAGCGTCTTTGATGAAGCATATTTGATGAGGCCATTTATTATTGATAGCACGGTGAGGACAACCGTTTGCTGGGAAAAGGATCCATTGTCTATTTATTATAATGCTGATGTTAGAAGCATCGTTGATGAGGCCATTTATTATTGATAGCACGGTGAGGACAACCGTTTGCTGGGGAAAAGGATCCATTGTCTATTTATTATAATGCTGATGTTAGAAGCATCGTTTAAGAGGCCATTGATGTGGTAGTAGCTTGATGATGCTGGGAAGTGGAGATGTGACTATAGTACTTTCTTGTTGTGAGCTATGTTTGACTATGTGTATTTCATATGAACGTATTGTGACAATAAACTATGTTAAATGTCGCCTGTAGTTCCACGACTCGTACGTGCGTATCTGTGGCGTGTGAATGTACCCACGCACACTCACTGCAACATTTAACACGGTAGGAAAACAGTAGTCATGACAGTAGTAACGCATGACCATAAATAGCCTGTGTGGCGAGATCTATGTCAACAAACAGATTGAATTCACTAACAGTATCTCGTGTGTAGCAGTGGTATGTTAGTCTTACAGAATTTGATATTTTGACATTCGCGTGATATAAGAATTACTGTTCTGCTCTGTGTGGGCGTATGAACATTTTTGACCGAAACACCCATCACCGTGATCGGTTATATTATTTAATAAAAACCTACTGTTACCTATATTGGAGGTCTTCATTAACATACCATGGTGTGGGACAACTATCTTCGGGTACATGAACAGTTTGACCATTAAGTGATGTAACAACATCTCCGACCATCTGTAACTAATACATTTTATTACAATGAATCACTCCAGACGACCTAGAACTTATGGTTAAATAGGCCATGTGAAACTCTCGCATCGCGAACATGTTTCCAACCCTACACACATTCCTCCGTAGGTTAGCGTGACCTAACACATCCCATCGGCAGTATCGAATTAATATGGCACACATAGCCTGTTTACTTACAGGTCATTTAGTAAACAAAATGTACAAATAAAACTATATTCCTTACTCTCAAGTAATTATGCACTCATACACACGCTGAATCTGGCCCACATAAGGTACTAGAACTGCTTTCCAGTCCAGGAAGGCAAAAGACAAGGTCGATGCTGTCTCTACGTCTGTCAGCTATGTGCTAAGTTTTCAAATTGAATGGCGGAATACCGCAGACGGTTGTTACTATTTATAGCCCAACATCCGCTCCCTCAGAGTGAAAGTCAAAAAGTTAATTTCTGAGACTAGTATTTTTGCGGTTTTAAGTGTGTGTGTCTAATCTGACCATACTTTAAAATTTTATATTATTGTTATTTGTGGACCGATTTTAATTATCACAAATGATAATTAAACGGCCAATTTATCTCTATCGTTCGATATATTTTTCCCTTAGTTATTCCTTTGCCTTTCAATCTGGGTAATTTTTAAGTAATAAAATTGGGCATTACCCTGATGTTAAAATATCACTAAAATAAATTTTCTACTACCATAAAATTTTATTTTGAGGGAATCTTTATGGTTATAGGTTAAGCAATATCAGCTCTATACTTTGAGATAGCCCTTTAATTTTAATTATGTTTAGTTATTGAGAAAGAAATTATCTAAGTTCAGTCAAAAACACAAAACAGGTCTTATTTTCACTTATACCAAAATTTTCTTGTCCCTACAAGAAAATGGAAACGATTTGATTGGTTGTTAAGTTTGTACTATGCTCTTCGATACATATTGGGGTGGGTGGTAAATTTTGACATTGTTTCTTAGAAAATATTCAAATACTCTAGTTAAATGTTGGCGGTAAATTTGACTGGGCCTTCAGACAAATTTCAAATACCGTAGTTATTTATAGAATTAAAATACGATAACTAGTTTGTTTTGAGCGGGGAATTTGAGCGTGTTGTCATACGGATTCACTTTACTACAACATGGTATTTTCAAACTCAGTGACCATATAAAGTCTTGCAGCTTTCGTTTTTGCCTCACTACTTCACAGATCTATCACTGATAATCCCCTCCAAGATGTTACTTTCTTGCAGTTGATTATTAAAACAAAGTCAATCTCCCAGAAGCGTTATATCACTTTCCCTGGATTAATCTTGTAATTTGTGTGTGTGGGAGGGGGGGGGAACAACATTCAAATGCTTTTTTTTCAATATTAATCACAGGATTGCAATGAATACGTAACCTACATCAATCATAGATACGCAGACTGAAGAGTTTTATGTTATTGCATCATTGGGTCTCATGGAAACGGCGGCCATATTGGATTATATTGTTCTATTTCAATTTGCTAAGGCTTTTTTAAAATTAATCTATCAATGGTAAATGTAAACAGTCTTCTTCTTTGATCCTTAGCCGCGGACCGTCAAAGTAGTCAGTGGCCATCACGCCTAGTGGCGTCTTGTAGGGCAACAACAAATTGATTACACTTTGCTCGGTCATTGGCCATCCTTCGTACAGTGCCCCAACTCTGGTTCATTCTTTGCATCTCAGCCTCCACAGTCCTCCGCCAGGTTGTTTTTGGTCGGCCTCTCTTTCGTTTTCCTTCAGGGGTCCAAAGCATAGCTGTTCTTGTGATGGCATCGAGGTCTCTTCTGAGGACATGGCCAACCCAGCTCCAGCGTCTGCCAGCTATGATGGTGTGCATGTCCTCTTGCTTGCTCCGAGTAAGCAGATCTTGGTTGGTGATGGTATTCGGCCACAAGATTCAGTGAATTTTTTTCTTAGGCATATTGTGTGAAAAGAGAACAATTTCGACATTTCCTTCTCTGTAACTCTCCAGCATTCCGCACCATAGAGAAGCACAGAAAGCACACAGAGTGTTTATAATTATATTTAAAGCTTTTGTGAGATTGGATTTTTGATAACATAAGTAGATCTTGAGCTATAGAACGTAAATGGTTGTATCTAAAAATAGTAACCATTTATTTCTCTCAAAATCTTACATTATCTGTAATAAATACAAATTTTGTCAAGATATCGAAAATCAGATCTGGCAAACGTTTTATTATCCTATGGAAAGTATTAAGGTCAAATCTCAAATTGACTGACTAAAACCTTTGTAAGTTATTAACGAACAACTAAGTTCTGAGAAAATCTTGCTTTCCTTCATAAGAAAAACACATTTTCTGTAGAAAATATTATTTATCCAAAAAAAAAAAAACATATTTAAAATGTATTTAACAATGTGTTCTGATAAATGATTTTCAAACATGTAGATTCGGGGTAATATAAAGAATGCAAATATAGACGAATCAAGCTTTTCATGTTTGTGTTGTTTTGACTTGAAATGCGATTGTAGATCCTCCCCTTAACAGAAATGATATTTCTCAACATCAAATGAAATCGGGCGTGCATTTAGGCACGTCATATTTGCAAACTGACGTCTATCTTCAAATACCATCTGTTATCCATATTAGACAATTGAGACAACACAGTTGGTGACAGTTATCTGCAACACACGGCCCCGTATCAAAGGTTGTTGTCTACGTTCGACGGCAACGTCTCGATTTTTTCCCTATGCCATCTCGTGCAAATGCAATCCTAGCTTATCTTTCTCTCCTCCGTCTAATGTTGGCAATATGAATATCGCCGTAATCTAACAAACACTCGAGCGGTCAGGTAAAACTGGGATGGTGAGTGTCGAAGCAGAACCAGATATGATAAGATAACCGTGAGCGACGAAAGCGTAAACGACAAACAAGGGAAGAATTAGCAAGTAGAAGGGATCGTCGAGTAATACTGCCAGAGATGGGTGAAGATCAGAAAAAGAGAACGAACGTATTTTATCACATTGGTGATGCAGGCATTATATACAGCCACTTTGGTCTTTGTTGTGAATTTGAAGTTTCCCTAAGTGTCGTAAAAATTTTTAATCTGTATGACAACACGCTCAAAAATTTTCCCGCTCAAAAACTAGCTATAATATTTGAATCTAAAACTAACTAATATTTGAAGCAGTCTAAGAACCCAGTCAAATTTACCGCCAAAAATGTATCTAGTGTGATTGAATTTGTCTAGGAACCAAGTCAAAAGTTACCACCCACCCAAAATTATCTAAGAGTATAGTACAAATTTAACAACCAATCAAATTGTTTCCTTTTCTTGTAGCGATAAGAAAATTTTGGTTGACGTGACAATAGAGGCTATTTTGTGTTTTTGACCAAACGAAGATATTTTATTTCTTAACAACTAAAGATAGTTGAACAGAAGGAAATATCTCAAATTATAGCGATGATATTGCTTAACACATAAGCATAAAGATTCTCTCATAATAAAATTGTATTGACTTAGAAAAATTGATTTTAGTGATATTTTCATACAAGGGTAATGCCAAATTTAATTACTTAAAATATACCCAGATTGAAATGCAAAGGAACAATTAACGGAAAACCATATAGAGCGATAGAGAACAATTGGCCGTTTGATTATCACTTTTGATAATTAAAATCGGTCCACTAATAACTATAATATAAAATATTTAAAATTAGTCAGATTATACAAGCGAGCTCGGAATCGCCTAAGTCAAAATTCCTAGAAAGACTTTTTGACTTTGCCTCTGATTGGGCGGGTGTAGTTCTATAAAAAGTAACAAAGTTGTATTATCTGGGCCATTCAATTCAAAAATCTGCGCCGAGCTGACAGAAGCAAAAAGACAGAACGACCAAGTCTTTGCCTTTTGATCTGAGAGTAGTTCTAAGATCTCTTAGAAGGCCAGTTCAGCTTGAGTGTGTGTGAATATATTTACCTGAGAGTAAGAAAGATATTTTTATTTGCCTGTTTTGTTAATTATTAACCTGTGTATAACCAGCCTATGTGCTCCATATTAATTCGAAAGTGAAACTGCCGGACTAATGTGTTGTGCCATATTGACCCATTTATGAATGTGTGTAGTTTTGCAGACATGTTCGAAATGAAAAAAATGTGTATAGTGTTTGCAAATATGGCAACAAATTACGACAGTAAGTGTTAGTAGTGGTTTAAATTGGTATTTTCTTCTGGAGTGGCACACTGTTCAAAGATCATGTGATAAACGTGCAGGAAAAGTTAGAATAAAGTAATCAATAGGTCACATGCTGTTTTGTACTTAACATGATTATTGTACGGAAGCCAAGCATGGACTAAGGACACGAACATTGAATCAAAACAGAGAAGGAATGATTACATGGAATGGCAAAGGAATTCAAGGTCTTGTGCAACTTGTTAGCGCAGTAACTGAAAAAGGGTAAGACTTAGTGTTGTTTGTGGGTGAATTGATTGAAGCAGACTTCTACATGGAATGGGTTGTCCTTCTATTCCAGGTTATATCACGAAGTTACCTCGTGGCTGCATTCACTTGAGAGGAAGTTTGTGGGAGTTGAGAGTTCCTTATATATCTGGAGCCAGACCCCATCTTCTCAGTCAGGAGCTATAAAGTTTGTGACCCTGACTTGTATTTATGAACAGCAGCAGCAACATTCTAAGATAAGTCCTTTATAAAGGCCAATGTCAGTTTATCCCAATCATTCACCCAAGAGTAATCAAACTAGGATTACAACCCTTTTTAGGAGGAATAGATAAGACCTTCCAAATTACTAAAGAAAACTTACAATCCAGTGTTAGCAGAAGTTAACCATCAGATGAACAGAGAGTGTGTAGTTATTCCTATGACAATCTACCTAATGGAAAGGATTTTCCAATATATTTATTTTGATGTGTAAATATCATTTTATTGCTTTTGAGTATTCCTGACCTGTAAAGATTGAGGTTCAGGACAATTAAATTGTACATAAAATTTCATACAGTTTTGCTTAATACTTTTATTAAAGTTAAAGTTCTGTTGTGAAATTAATAACTGTTATATTAGATAAATTACCATAGACGTAGCCAAATAAAATAACACAGTTAATCATTTACCAAATTGAGATCACAAGAGGTAGCAGTTAGGGACTCAGAGTACATCATCATAATCTTCTCTGGGAACTTACATAGCTTGACCCCACTTTGATGTCTATACACCCTTGCTCTATTCAGAGAAGGGGGTATTACTTATAAGACCAGTCTCTTATCTGGCACTATCCTGGTATCATCTGATACACCTATTTGTCCAGGATATCCCATATTTTAGTAACATCAAAACCTCTTATGACACTAACACGCGTTGTGTGGCAGGCAAAGGTGGCTGCAGATTTGCCATAGCGGCTGTCAATTTATGTCTCCAGAGAGAGTTTGTCGTTGGTGGTAGTCCCCAAGTATGTGAAGTGATGCACCAGGTGATACCTTCTTCAACATCCACATCCTGATCCAGCACATTTGTTTTCTTTATACTTATTATGAAGCCAATGTCCTTACATGCTTGGGTGAAGCGATTCATCAAGCTTTGAAGCTCCCGTTGACTTACTACAATAGAATGTAAATATATACGCTTGGTGCTGGTCTTCAGAGAGAAAACGCGATGGTGATGCAAATAGCATGAAGCTGACCACTGCTTTCTTTGAAAATATTCAAGTAGACATCAGAGTGGGAATTTTTTTTTTAATATGTTCTTTATAACACTGGTAAATATTTTGCTGACAGATTTGAACTTATGGTGCCGTGTCATAAGATTGTTGTGATATCTAATGTATTTTTTTAACTTTGAAATGTAAAACAAATTACACGTTTGGAAGTGTCCATGTTGAGTTGTTTTAGTGACATTAATGTTGTACATCGTAGTTGGTATCACACAACGTCTGAACATGCTCTTTTGTGTGCTCTCTCACACCCTCCGCCCTCCGGCAATATCCCTTCATTTCTTCATTTTTTCTCTTTCTCCCAGTCAATTCGCTTATTTTTTTGCCCTTTCATTCATTATTTTGATCTATGTTAGATTAGTGGGATGAAGTCTTTAACACTCTACTCCCCTACGGACGTATCTGCTTTACATGCAGAATTGTTTACGTTCCGCAAGGTAAATGCGATAATACCATCTTATTATACCCGTCATACGCTTATCTGTTCTACCAGTTTGACCATCTTTTGAAACGCGTCGGTCATACATTTGACTCCAGGCGAAAAGCTGGTGACAACATGGTCTCGTCCTATTGACAAGAAAAGAGTCCAAGATTGTCTGTATGGGTTGCCGACGGCAGTGTCTGTTTGTCTGGCAGATTACGCAGAAGGTAGATGCTTTTATCGCTATTTGCGGGACAATACGTGGTGATTGTTACAGATAATCTGTCTGGGTAGACATCTTGGTGGAAAACACTGCGCCAGGCAAACATGGTCACATGTTGTTGTGAGTGGGCGGACATATTACCGCATGATTTGAAAGAGGTCGCGCGTTGGAATATTAAATGCAATATTTTAAAACACGTGGCGGAAATTTCGAAATTAGACACCCCAACCCAGTGCTAAAGAGCTTACGACTGGATTAAAGTAAGAAGCCGGAATAAACTATGGATCTTATTGGAACATCCGACGGAAACACCATCTATGATGTGAACTGAGAACTGCCCATATAATGTAGTGAAATCAGAGACACAGAACAGAGAGACTGCAGCGCACGTCATATGTGCGACTCCCAGAAGCCAGAGAGACATCGGACTTAAGAATTCCTATATTATAAGTGACAGATCGAAGTATCGGGGAAACTTAAAACCTTAAAAAGGACGTCCGCCTTTATAAACACAGAGACTGAAAAATTTAAGGGATAAGGACTTAAAATACGAAGACTGGAAACGTAGGAATAGGATCATCCGTCATAAGAGAAACTTTCCCAGACCAAGTGTTTCGCAGATTCACCCATCATGAAAGAGATTCAAAATTTTCAGACCAAGTGGTTCGAGAGCATATAATCTAAATTCCTCGTGTCCATTCTAACCTGCGCGAGGAGATCGTGGATTCCCAAAACTTTGGGGTAAGTGTAACACTTATTTTACAAATGTAAATTTCACGTGTTTTCTTGCTAAGTGGTTATATATGACAACCTCAACATATGAAACTAGTATATTCATAAAACACTACAGCAAGAGCTGGTGATTTCTTCTAGCTAGTCGTGCGGAAACCCGACAGCAGAGGTGACCCCAGACTCCGAATGGAGCAGTGATGACTGTTGATTATATCAAATGTGCCTAAAGTGTATACTATTTTGTGAGATATATGCACTTTGTTCATTGTTACTCAGGCAACTCATTATTGGCGCTGTCCAGACACATTTTCCCAGTTAATACCCAGAGGAATATAGTTAATTTTATTCATCTTCCCTGAGCTACACTGTGTACTCGGGAATTTAATTCTTCTGAGAGATTAACATTGGTGAGTGTACAACGAGAATGCGCCTGTTAATTGGGAGCCCACAAATGTACGTAGCAGAGACATATGTTTTCTATTTTGTCTAAATAGCTCGTGGTTACAAGCTATCAGACGGTTCAAAGTACTGAAGTTACTACGCCACTCGTGTGAGAGAAGTACACTCATCACCAAGAAGTGACGAAAACCACAGCTGCAGGACTCCCTTATATCAGTTAAGCGCTTATAAAAAGGCACATCAAAAAGGGACACAATTTTCTGACTATATCCTCAGCCTACATCTCGGTGAAGAGAAAATTTGATTCCAATATAAAAGTCACCAGTATTTTATTTATTTTAAATTGTTAATACTAATTGGTTATTATATTTGTTACATGTTATTTCAAAACTAAACAAACATAGCTGATTCAGTTATTACATGTATTATAAAAGCAAACGTATGAGCCAGAAAATTTCATATATATATATATATATATATATATATATATATATATATATATATATATATATATATATATATATATATATATATATATATATATATATATATATATGGTAGAACGTGGGTTATTTGTGATGCAGTACAACAAGAATTATGTGTGAGAATAAGGGAGGAATAATGTTTCGCCATAATTACAGTAATTTCGTCAGCAATTTCCTACGTAATATATATATATATATATATATATATATATATATATATATATATATATATATATATATATATATATATATATATATATATATATATATATATATATATATATATATATATATATATATATATATACACCTGTAAACAGAGATATACCATTATAGGAGAAAATGCGCTGAATTAACTCAGCTGGGGGCTTGAACGGGCTAAAAACCATTGCTTAAATCCTTCACAAACGGCAACGGACAGATATACGTTAACAAATGTTCAGCGCTAAGCTGCATTGTTCTTGACTTCTGAATTATCTTGTGAAACTCCCGTAAGTTAGAAGCGTCATTAACCTTCTATCTACATCTCTGCCAAGAGTAATCTTGTGCGAAGGTAGACATCTTTGACGACCCATTTAGATACTCTTGAGTTTTGGCCACTGTAGGACCACTACTCCAAATCAGAGGAGGCAATCCGTGACATTTGGGTGGACCTTGATGACATAAATTAAATTAGCCCATTTTGTGGTTGAATAGTTTGTTTTCTCATTTGGGACACTTGCCGATTATGTCTTCTTTTTCTGAAATAAGTATGTAAGTATACATTCTCTATCTTATTTGATGAATGTGGCAATGCATGCCATCCTGCAGGAAGAAGAAGAACTTCCTTTTCTTTTCTCCAGGCACATGGATATCACGGAATATTTTACGACTATTGCAGAAACAGAAAGCTCACTTCAGATGTCAGACATATTGTTTGATGACTGAGCGAATGTCAGACATTTTCTTTACAGATTTTAGATCATGAGTTGACCTGATGAGTAGAATAAATTCGAGAAATACGAGTATGTGGCCAATGAGCGGCAAGATGATTAGCTACCCTAGAATGGCTCTCATGGATGTCAGGCAGTATAGTTGGTATTCAGGCCTGGTCGGTTGACCGAAGCCATTTTGGCTCCATAGATAGAGGATCTTTTGGGATTTGACTGATCGTTGTTAGTGTTTAAAATACGGCTGAGCTTTGCTCCTGGAGGTAGTATTTCGTTTTAAATCTGTGTGATGGAGAATAGTGAGTGGTAGAGAGAATAGTGAGCTGTGAAGAGAAAAGTGAGCCGTAGAGAGATCAGTGAGCTGTAGAGAGGATAGTGAGCAGTATGGGGAATATTGAGCTGTAGGGGGAATAGTGAGGTGTAGGTTAATAGTGAGGTGTAGGGAGAAAAGTGAGCTGTAGTGATAATTGTGAGCTGTAGGGAGAGTAGTGAGCTGTAGGGAGAATAGTCAGGTGTAAAGAGAATAGTCAGTTGTACAAAGAATATTCAGTTGTACAAAGAATAGTCAGTTGTACAAAGAATAGTCAGTTGTACAAAGAATAGTCAGTTGTAGAAAGAATAATCAGTTGTAGAAAGAATAATGAGTTGTAACATTTTGTCTTATTTGCCCCACCCAGCTCTTGTACCAATACATCTTGGCAGCCTAGATAAAGATTCTCATAAAGATGTTATGTTTGTATGACCTGTAATCAGAGCCGTGCATCGTCTCTGACTGGAAAACGCTGCTTGTGTTACGCAAATTAGCATTCATTTTGTGATTCTTGAAGTTAAATCGAAGAGGTTGCCCACAAGAATATGTTCGGTATTTGGTTAGGTCCAGAAGGATGTTTGACATACTCTTAGATAGGTCATGACCTATATTAATAGTTCTCTCTCCTGTTATTCTTGCAGACTGCCACTACAGCTGGTCCCTTTGCAAGATGCCTGTATTACAGCATTGTCCCTTTGCAAGATGCCTGTATAACAGCATTGTCCCTTTGCAAGATGCCTGTATTACAGCATTGTCCCTGTGCATGATGCATGTATAACAGCATTATCCCTTTGCAAGATGCCTGTATTACAGCATTGTCCCTTTGCAAGATGCCTGTATTACAGCATTGTCCCTTTGCAAGATGCCTGTATTACAGCATTGTCCCTTTGCAAAATGCCTGTATTACAGCATTGTCCCTTTGCAAGATGCCTGTATAACACCATTGCATGTACTGTTGCAGCTGAAGTTTATGCACCTATTTATTTTACATGATGTTTCTAGCTCCATGCACAACCCTCATATTAGTCACCCCTTACGACATGCCTGAGGGAGAAGTTAGCCTATTCTGTCTTTGTCTCATGAGAGACTTCAGAAACTACACCAGACACTCTCTGAGTGTATATCAGTTAACCACTACGTGTTTTTTTAAATATCATGATGATTATATCGTTATATCGTTATGGCAGTGCACTACCACATATCTTATCTTGGGTTGTCAAGTTGCAAACTGTAACCTTTCAGACAGGAGCATTCATAGAAGACAACCCACAAGATAAACAACATCAGGTGAAATTTTGCTCTGCTTTTATTTGTCTTAGTTTATGTCGCTCCAAAGGCTTGGGGGGAAAAAAGGGGGGAGGGGGGGGGGGAATTTAACAATGGTGAATTTGTTTGTACATAATTTTAACAAACATTTTTAATAATACTCTGATAGTTCTTAGATAACTTTGAAGCACTTAAAGAAAACAAAATTATCGCTAGAGAACTATCAAAACACACATTTAGATAAGTTTTAAACAGCTTCTGCTTAAACATTTGTAATCTTACTAAAGGTTGTGATCTTAAAACATCTTCCAGAATGATTGACATAATTTTGATTAAATGTGTTTTAGTAGCACACGGCTCTACTATTAAAGGTAACTCTGGTCTGGCATGTTAAACGTGAATGTCTTGAGCAACAGGTATGTCTGTCCATGGTGCATCAGGTAAGCATGCATTTAACTGATACCACTGCATACATCTCACGTCTGGAGGTTGTATGTCTGCATCATCTATTTGTTTAATATGACGGTGACGTTACCACATCCCTCGTATATATCCCACTGTATGGATGTAGAAATTACATTGATAAAATTACTTGACAAACTATCAGTCATTTAGTGAGGAATCCTGAATAAGATATAGCCTTTAAATGAGCAAATTACCCGATAATCTATAGTCACTTAATGAGATATAATGATATATATATATATATATATATATATATATATATATATATATATATATATATATATATATATATAATATATATATATATATATATATATATATATATATATATATATATATATATATTGCGCTGTTTTGGGTTTCGTCACTCTACGCTTGCATTTTCATCGTTTGAGCGTGATTATTATCATTTTGATGTTAATTATCTAGGTCTATTTATTCCCATTTGTTAATCACTTTAATATATGCCGTTCTCGATCTTCCGACCTGAATAAACCTTCTTACCGTACCACCAGCTGTATTACAATTTCGGCACTATAATAACTGACCTTTAGAGAGAAAGTAAAGTAGTTGAACATAAATAAGTAAACAATAATTTCTTACCTGTTTGAGGTGTCCAATCAAACCTCTAGCGACATACAAACCGCAATGGTTGGTTGCAATCGTTTCTGACAGAACAGAAGAAAAACAACTGTTAATGTTCATGTTAAGTGTTCACAGGAAACAAGCAGTATGTGTGTGTGTATGTGAGTGAGTGTGAGTGTGTGAGTATGTGTGTGTGCGCGTGCGCGTGCGTGTGCGTGTGTGTTTTTTTTTCTCTCATACGAAATGGACTCGTAATGTATGTGTAAAATCATTGTATATTTGCTGCAGATTATTTTAACGGACTCTGTCCTACATCCAACACATTCGTTTCTTTTATGTCTCGTAAAGTAGCAACTTGAAATAATCTAAGTGTAACCAAAGACATCCACCACGGCGGCCGTTCTTCTCTTAAAAATTAGTGGCAAAGGAGCGGGTTATCATCAGATGATCTTCATTTGCCTCCGCTCATCCGCCATCATGGTCTACCCTGTTCAACCTAATTGTTCAACTGGATGCCGTTTGAGAGATTAAAGTGTCTTATATGGCGTACAGTATGGCTCACGGTGTAGAGAGAGTTAACGTCCAAGATTCAGACGAAAACAAAATATACTGATGATCAGTTTTTGCATTAACATCTTCGTTTCAAATCTTAAGCTGTTATCAGTCCAGGTTGATTTAGTTTGGCAAGAATTGTTGCTCTTTGTGCTGGCTTTGCTCATATCTTCGAATGTGATCATTACTTATAGCTCGAAGGAAGGTATTTGAACTGGGTCTCTGTCTCTATTCCTTGTTCACTTATTCTGATAGTCCTTATGGTTCTTTCTTAAGTTTGTGTTTGGGGAACATCGTCAAATATTTATTTGTGTTGGCTTATACACTTTTACTCAATCTCGCTGGAGTCGCATTATTTCGGTTTGATTATGTTTATATAATGGCATTGATGATAATTTCGATGAGGACAGCAATAACAATAATGATCTCAATAATGGTTATGGCTATGGTGATCATGAAAACTTACGGCCAACTGAAGCATTTCCGGCAACGTTTGCGACCAGACCTCTTGTTGTACCAGTAGTTCCTCTGTCAACCAGCATGAGTCTCGGGACATTCTCGAAAATGAAGCAAATCTCCACAAAAGAATCAGCCTGAAAGAAGAACCGAAAGGACAAAGGATTTATCCTTGCATACGTTCTGACATGAAACCGTGCAGGGAAAAGGAGATTCCGAGAAACAGGATAAAGAATAAAAGGGAGTAATTAATCAAATCTAGTCCTGTTTGGTTACCATGGGTCTCCGAAGAGAGAAAGAAAGAATGTGCCCACTGTGTCCTCACGAATGTCGGTCAAGGCGACCAATATGAGGTTTTCCGTGGGGCTGACAACCTCATCAAATTGATACAGAAACCACTGCTGCAAGGGCTCGATGTAGCAGGGGACCCGCTGTATAGTGGCTCAATGCTCCATTCAATCAATCAATACCCTTTAGCTCCCCGAGGAGCATAGGCCTTCAACAAACACATGCCACGTCTTCTTGTCCTGTGCCATCCGCTCAAATTCTTTCCATGTTTTCCTCATCATTTTCACCTCTGTATCCAGTTCTAGGTGTTTGATTTTGGTCTACCTCTGCCTCTCTTTCCCTGTGGATTCCAGAACAAGGACTGCCTTGGAATGCTATCAACAGGTTTCCTCAGTGTGTGTCCTATCCATCGCCAGCGTCTTCTTCTCAACTCTTGTTCCACTGGCACTTGTCTGGTTCTTGTCATCAATTCCACATTTGTGACTTTGTCATACCATTTCAGTCCTTCTATTCTAGGCAAGCACCAGTTTATAAAAGTCTGTAGCTTTTTGGTTGTTGTTTTTGTTGCTATCCATGTTCCAGAGCCATACAATAAATGCTCCATTAGGAAAAGGAAAATAATGATGACTAATCACATCTCGGACAAGCCTGAACGGGACAGAATGACGCATAGCAGGCTTTAATGGATGACATAAGCCTGAACGGGACAGGATGACGCATAGCAGGCTTTAATGGATGACATAAGCCTGCCTATTATACTTCAGAAGATGTTCGAAAAAATATATATTTAACCATACGAATCTCTAACCTGTTTTAAAATAACTTGCATCACTTAAATTTGTTCTAGATAGTTATATCTGACTGTTATCGCAGTGAGAACACGGATGGCTTTTGATGTGGGAGGACAAGGATTATTTGTGTTGTGGGAAAACAAGGCTTACTAGTTATGTAGATGTGGGAGAACAAGGGTTATTAGTTATGTAGGGTGTTGTAGAACAACGCTTGCCTGTGATGAGTATGAACAAGGATGGCTGGTGATGTGCGAAAGGAAGGATTAATTATGTGTTTGAAAACAGAATTACTTGCAATGTTTGAAAACAAGGATTATTTGTTATGTGGCAGAACGTTGGTTATTTGTGATGCAGTACAACAAGAATTATGTGGGAGAATAAGGGAGGAATAATGTTTCGCCATAATTACAGTAATTTCGTCAGCAATTTCGGACGTAATATTCCGTGAACAGGTATTGCTTTTAGTGCATCAAATCTGTGACTAGGTAGATAGTGAAACGATATATATTAAAAATGTGACCAGATGGCCAATGAAACGCTATTATATTAAAAGTGTGACTATGTGGCAAATGACATGACTATTAGGTCAAACACTTGACTATGTGGTCATTGAAAAACAATCAGATAAAGCGTACAGAAAAGTTAAACCATTAACGAACATGCCCATCTGGCAACAATAGTCTTAGTAGTGAGATGTCTCTTTCGCACTTAAACAAATCCATGAAATTAATGTCAATAAATTTCCCCACATATTACTTATGGTAATTTGCCCACAAAAATCAGATAGAGTTTCGTAGCATAACTCAACTGTTCGCATGGCAAGTTTCACAAATCGTACTTGATGTCTACATGCCAACTGTCCACACATCATGTCACTTTATTGACGCTGTGTTCGTGCACGCAGATGGCGCTGATAAAGCTACTGTACCAGGGTAGCATGGAATTACTTTGTATCATAATGATTAGTTCTCTCATCATACCACTTTTGCTCATTTGACTAATATTACACAGCTGAAGTTTGTATATTCAGCCTAATTAGTATCGTCTTTAACACCGGCTCCAGACACCAGAATCTAAGTCTTGAGTTACTGATACCGGCTAATTTTTTTATGTATTAGTGTTTATTAATACTTTGCAGTTCATTTTTAACACTCGCGCTGTAGTTTTGTTATGACTCGCTTGAATTAGTAAAGTGGCTCTTTCAAGATAATGGTGTTTGCTTTATTGTAATTACTGAAGTGGATTCTTGGACTAATTTTTTTGAAAAATGAAGTATGCAGTGCACATGATGAATAACTTAATTTGATTACTTGAAAAAATAATATATCTTTTATATCTACAATGAAAACAGGTGTTAAGACACGAGCATCGGAGATAAAAGTGTCTGTTGCACCTTTACCAACTAGTAGTTTCCGGGATCTCTGCGGAGACAAATACAGAATATGATCTCTGCTTCCTCTGGCATGTCGTATGAGCCAGCTATATGAGGATGTGCATGGCGCTACCAACCTCGTTATGTAAAACAAATTGCTACAAATCATATCACTTCAAGAACACATGAACAGTTTGGTGTTAGCGGCCAGTAAGGTGACCAGCTGCCCTTTTGGTTCAAGGCTCCATACAGAGAGAAAATGGAAATAATGATGATGATGAACCTAAACTTTTGTTAATAAATGAAAAGAAAGTTCTTACCCCAACTGTCAAGGTGGTAGTAATCGTTGAAGTTGTGAATTTTGGTACTTTAGTGTTAGTGGTCGTACCATTAACAAAGGCAAGCGCCGTGTAAACGTTCCCGTCTAAGCAATGAAACAAGAGAAAACAGCGGTAACGCCATTTATAGTTGTGTAACGTTATCAAATTAGGAAACAATCAGACAGTTAAGGTACACGGATAACAACAAACACGACAATCAGACAGTTAAGGTACACGGATAACAACAAACACGACAATCAGACAGTTAAGGTACACGGAGAAAAACAAAAACGACAATCAGACAGTTAAGGTACACGGATAACAACAAACACGACAATCAGACAGTTAAGGTACACGGATAACATCAAACACGACAAACAGACAGTTAAGGTACACGGATAACAACAAAAACGACAATCGGACAGTCACGGTGCATGGATAACAACAAACACGACAATCAGACAGTTAAGGTACACGTATAACGACACCGACCGAGCAAAGTGGAATCAATTTGTAGTTGCCATACAAGACGCCACCAGTCGTGATGGCCACTGACTGCTTTGGCGGTCGGCGGCTAAGGATCAAAGAAGAAGAAGAAAAGATAACAACAACGACGATAATCAGACAGTTAAGGTGCACGGATAACAACAAAAACGACAAACAGACAGTTAAGGTACACGGAGAACAACAAAAACGACAATCAGACAGTTAAGGTACACGGAGAACAACAAAAACGACAATCAGACAGTTAAGGTACACGGATAACAACAAAAACGACAATCAGACAGTTAAGGTACACGGAGAACAACAAAAACGACAATCAGACAGTTAAGGTACACGGAGAACAACAAAAACGACAATCAGACAGTTAAGGTACACGGAGAACAACAAAAACGACAATCAGACAGTTAAGGTACACGGAGAACAACAAAAACGACAATCAGACAGTTAAGGTACACGGAGAACAACAAAAACGACAATCAGACAGTTAAGGTACACGGAGAACAACAAAAACGACAATCAGACAGTTAAGGTACACGGAGAACAACAAAAACGACAATCAGACAGTTAAGGTACACGGAGAACAACAAAAACGACAATCAGACAGTTAAGGTACACGGAGAACAACAAAAACGACAATCAGACAGTTAAGGTACACGGAGAACAACAAAAACGACAATCAGACAGTTAAGGTACACGGAGAACAACAAAAACGACAATCAGACAGTTATAGACTTTCATAAAGAGACGTTTGCGCTGAATGGAAAAATTGAATTGGCATGATCACTAATGTAGAATTGATGAAATTATGCAGACACATACCATTGGCTGGTCGCATGTGGATGAACAGAAGTGATTATTCAAGAGTGGATTTGCAGAAACATGTCCAGCATTTCATAGAAAACAGACAAAGGCAATTAAGGATGTCATGGGAAAAAACAGACATAAAAGAATAATTTTATTTGTGATGATGATATTTGTGAATGATAATATTGACGATGACGATGATTATTATGACATACTTGTTGGTATTAATAAGGACAATGATGTATTTAACAGTGGTGAAAAATGTTTCACCTCAGAAATGAGGTATCTGAGGAAGGTGGTTAAAGTAACAAAAAGAGACATAGTCCGCAACCAGACGATACTTCAAGATCTAAGAACCCAACCCCTGCAGGCCCAAGTAGAACACTCCCAACTGCGATGGTTTGGCCATGTCTGCAGAATGGGAGAAGATTGGCTACCACGACAAGTATAGGAAACTAAGAGCCATGGATCCAGACCTCCAGGACGACCCAGAGTCCGCTCGGAGGACAACATTAGACAATCTCTGAAGAACCGAGGACTAGAATGGAACCAGGCCAGGAGGAAGACAGCGGATAGGATAGTATGGCGCTCTCTCTTCCAAACCTCTACACCTCATGGTAGAAGAGGAACGACTAAGTAAGTAAGTAAGACAAATGTGGCCGTAATGACGCCGGTAATACTGATGTGTGTTATGATAAAGATATTGTAGGGGTAGTTGTGATGATGATAATGCGAGAAATGTTGATGAAAATAGCAGCGACATTGAAGATACTGATAACTAAGTATGTAATGGTGAAGATAAAGATAGTGATAGTGGTGTCTGAGACAGTAAATATGGCGATAATTATAATGTTGTCTGAGATGATAGGCATGACTTGCAGAGTTCTTCATGAAGGACAACTTACAGAACCTTTTGGGATAAGAATGGGAGTGCGACAGGGATGCCTCTGTCTCAATTTTTTTAATTACTAGCAATAGATTGAGTTATGAAAACATTGACATCACACGACAGAAATGGAATTCAGTGGAATCTGACTAAACAGATTGATTATCTGGATTTTTCAGATGACTTGGCTCTTCTGTCACATAACCATAATCAGATGTAAGACAAAATAAAAATTCTTGATGAGAGGTCACAGCAAGTGGGTCTGAAAACACACACGGAAAATACAAAGATAATAAGAATACATGCAAGAAATGATAACAAGGTTGAACTTGAAGAAACACCACTAAAAGTTGTAGAATCGTACACATATCTTGGCAGTAATATAGACAAAGTTGGAGGGACAGACAGTGATATCATAATAAGAATACAAAAAGCAAGAGGAGCTTTCATTGCATTGAGAAACATATGGCGAACAAGAGAAATCAAGTCCAACGCGAAAATAAGAATCTTCAATTCAAATGTCAAGTCAGTCCTATTGTATGGCTCTGAGACATGGAGAACAACAAAAACAACAACCAAAAGGCTACACACTTTCATAAACGGGTGCTTGCGAAGAATAGAAGGACTGAAATGGTATGACAAAGTCACAAATGTGGAATTGATGACAAGAGCCAGGCAAGTGCCAATGGAACAAGAGTTGAGAAGAAGATGCTGGCGATGGATAGGACACACATTGAGAAAAACCTGTTGATAGCATTACAAGGCAGTCCTTGTTCTTGAATCCACAGGGAAAGAAAGGCAGAGGTAAACCAAAAACACATGGAGAAGAGAACTAGATACAGAAGTGATAATGAAGAGGAAAAAAGACCTTGAGCGGATGGCACGTGACAAGGGGACTTGGCATGTATTTGTTGAAGGTCTATGCTCCTTTGGGGAGCTAAAAGGTATTAATTGATTGATGAGATGGTAAAGATAATGATGGTAATAGTGATAAAGGTGTATATTGTAATAATAATATCTGGGGCTTTGGAACAGAGCTGTGGAGCAATGATCCAGTTTTTATTTTATTTTTATTTTTTCTCAATCCAGAATTAAAGACATCATACTCAGTGTATACAAATAAAATAACATATTTAACAGGAGTTTTATTCAACACTAGAGTTAATTTTTCCCCATACATTTTCAAGATCAATGTAACTCGGAAAAAGATTTCCTATGTTTCAACTTAATGTATGGCTCCTCGAATACCGCTTGTGTACGGCGGTGGCCACATCCCGGGCAACAGTCTTGGCTGACTGGCTAAACTACATGGGTGGAGTAGGAGCAATCTTACTCAAGGGAATGTCCATCCCTAGTACACAAAGACTGAGACGGTGAGTGAGGCGGAGGAATCTGAGAAGATCAACGGCTCGCAAAGCGAAACAGCAAAGTGTGTGGCGCACTAGAGGCATGTCGGACATAGAAAAAGACAATGGCTAGCCACCGTGGAAGAGATTGGGGCCTTACCACGTACTTCCTACAGAACGTAATGGGATCACAACAACAAGATAAGAACCGATATGTAGAGAACTCTCTGTCCCCTGGGGAAGAATCTACTGTAAAAATTAACAGGGAAGAGGCAACTCCTCTAATGAGTAAGGAAGTACATAATGACGAGTGTTCCTTAAATTCTGTTGAAAGGGAGCATTCTGAGAAAGACCACCTAAAAACTAGTAGGAGAAGCCTAAAAATAGGAACATGGAATGTTAGAACTCTAAATGGAGAAGGAAAGCTTGACAATCTTATATTAGAGGCAACAGACATGAAACTCGATATACTGGGAGTTGCAGAAGCAAGACTTTTGGATACAGGCTACATAACAAGAGACCAGTACACGCTTATACACTCAGGAGGAGAAAAACACGAAAGAGGGGTAGGAATGTTGATAAAGAAGGAGTTAGAAAAATACGTATGTGGATACTGGACACACAATGACAGAATGATGTTACTAAAGATGAGAGCAAAGCCATTTGACATATCAATCTTACAAACTTATGCACCAACTAAAGATCACAGCGAGGAAGAAATAGAAGAATACTATGAAGAGCTACAACACACACTTAAACCAGTCAAAACTACAGATGTGTTGATAGTAATAATAATAATAATAAATTCTTTAAGCGCCAAACACGGCGCATAAGGCAGAAACCAGTGCTCTCCAGGTTGTTCGTTGTGACGCCACTCCTCTTAGCTCTTGCACATTATTTAGGCCCAACGTTCTTCCTTCTCTTAATAGTTGATAGTAATGGGTGATATGAATGCAAAAGTAGGAAAAGGAAAATACAAGAAAATAGTAGGACAGTATGGATTAGGGACAAGAAATGATAGAGGAGACAGACTTATCCAGTTCTGTGAATAAAATCAGCTGATCATATGTAACACCTTTTTTGAACACCACCCAAGGAAATTATACACATGGAAAAGCCCAGGAGATGTAACACGAAATCAAATCGACTATATCATGATAAAACATAGATTTAAGAACAGTGTCACGAGTGCAAAGACACATCCTGGTGCCGACATAAATTCAGATCACAATCCAGTCGTCATCAAAGTAAATATAAAGCTGAAAAGAGCAGGAAACAGAAGACAGGAGGAACCCCAGATAGAAATATCAGCACTGAAACAACCAGATATAAAACAGAAATATTTAATCGATGTCAAAAATAAATATCAACAGTTATTGACAGAAAGCATGGAGCAGTATAGAAGAGAAAACCCAGAAGAAAAAGCAACCGCAAAATGGGAATGCTTAAAAACAAGCATACAATCAGCAAATGCAAATTTACCTAAAAAGGAGTCTAAGAAAAATCAAATTTGGATGACAGATGACATCTTGAATAAAATGGCAGAAAGAAAGAAAGCAAAAAACACTCCAGAATATAAAACAATAGACAATGACATACGTACTATGTGTAGAGAAGCAAAAGAACGGTGGATAGAAACAAAATGCAAGGAAATAGAAGACTTGGAAGCAAAGCACATGACAAGAGATATGCATGATGAAATAAAGAAATTATCAAATCGGTCGCGGTTTGCACAAGGAGGAAGCTGTATTAAGAACAAAAATGGTGTAATATTACTTGATGAGAAAGACATATCAAACAGATGGGCAGAATACGTAAAAGAACTGTTCGAGGACAACAGAGGTAAAAAACCATCACCAGATTCTAATGAAGGCCCAAACATTCTCAGATCAGAAGTAGAGAATGCCATTCATATGATACAAAAAGGAAAATCAGCAAGCATGGATAACATAAAAATTGAAATGATAGAAGCTCTGGAGAGCTTTGGTATAGATACAATCACAGAAATATGCAACGATATATACAATACAGGATATATACCACATGACATGAAGACATCAGTTTTCATAACATTGCCCAAAAAACCAAATGCAACAGAATGTTCAGACTTCAGAACAATCAGCCTGATGAGTCATGCAATTAAGATACTGCTCAAAATCATACAAGAAAGAATAAAAAGTAAAGTAGACAGCGAAATCCAAGAAGAACAGTTTGGTTTTAGACGGAACAGTGGAACAAGAGAGGCAATATTTTGCCTAAGAATATTAGCAGAAAAATATACAGAGGTCCAAAAAAGTATGTATATGTGCTTCATTGACTATAAGAAGGCTTTTGACAGAGTCCATCATGAGGAAATAATTGAATGCCTCGAAGACATAGGTATTGATGGAAAAGATATAAGAATACTCAGTAACCTTTATTGGGAGCAAACTGCCACAGTAAGATCGGGAAGGAATTATTCACCATACATAGACATAAAAAGAGGTGTCAGACAAGGTTGTGTGCTGTCCCCCTGCCTATTTAATTTATACACCGAAAAAATTTTCAAACAGATACAGGAAATACCAGGACTGAACATCAGTGGAAGGTCAATAAACAACCTTAGATATGCAGATGATACCGTGTTGTTAGCTGAAAGCGAACAGGAGTTACAAGAACTAGTGAAGCAAGTGAACAGTATAAGTCAGGAATATGGACTCGACATTAATATTGAGAAAACAAAAACTATGATAATTAGCAAAACAGACGATAAACCCACATTAAAGATAAGCGTAAATGGGAAAATCCTGGAACAAGTCAAGAGCTACGTATATCTTGGTCATATAATAACAGAAGATGGCAGATGTGAAACAGAAATCAAGAAGAGAATAGGAATGGCCAAAGCTACATTCAACAACATGAAACATATACTGACATCCAAACAGTTATCTCACAAATTAAAACTGAGAATCATAAAGTGTTATATATATTCTGCATTTCTGTATGGTGCAGAAACATGGACGATGAATAAGCGTTTGGAAGAAAGAATTGAGGCTCTTGAAATGTGGATATATAGAAGAATGGGGCGTATCTCATGGAAAGAGATGAAAACAAATAAGGAGGTCCTAGAAAATCTAGGTATGAAAAGAGAACTAATGAGGGAGGTCAAAGTTCGGCAGCTAAAATACTTTGGCCACATAAAAAGGCATAACACCTTGCAGAAGACCATAACAGAAGGGAGAGTTGAAGGCAAACGTGCAAGGGGAAGACAGCGCTATAAGTGGGAAGATAACATCAAGAGATGGACAGGAAAGAGTCTATCAGAGTGCACCACCAAGACAAGAGACAGAAGACGTTGGAGATCCATTACAGCCAACCTTCGTTGTGGAGATGGCAACTGATGATGATGATGAAAAGACGCAAGCGGGTTTCTGCGATTCATAATTGTAATTACGTCTTACTCGACATAATGTTTCGGGAAGATTAGACCTATGAGGAGATGGAGTCTATAGGTAGGCTAAAAGTTGCGTCTGGTTCTGATTCCATGTACAGCTTCCCTCGCCACATTCAGACTGCTTGTAGAGTCGCTATAGTGCACCAACAAAAGCTAGCATAGAGCATACTATTTTTGGTTTGAAAGGTTAATTTTCAATGGTCTGCGACAGTCTATGACAGAAGATTGTAGTGTAGAAATTTTTTTTTTTTTTTACAGACTGAATTATTAATAAAATAATAATTGAACTATTCGTGTTGAAGTTGCAATTAAATTGTTTAAAAATTTTTGACTAAATAAAGACATTTTTTTTTCAATGTTGCAACGTGCATTTTTTGTTTTAAACCTATAATTAAAAAACATAAAAATAAAAATTATAATACTTTTTGAGTCGGAGCGCTAAGTGGACCCAGAGCAATAACTATCGGCTGGACCGTGGCAGTTAAACAAACTGACTGCCCCAAATTCCTGAAAATATCTGTAATTTTACAGGTGGTGATGGTAAGGATAAAGGTAGCGATAACTATAACATTTGTGATAGTGAGAATAAAGAAAGCGATACTGATGGTAAAGATAAAGGTGTTGATCGTGATATCATTGATTGTAAAGGTAATGGTGGTGATAAGATACGATGTCCATGATGATAACGATAATTCTGGTGCTACCATAATGACATACATGAACGTAAAGATAATGATGGTGATAGTGGTAATAAAGTTTGTAATGGAAATAGTAATGTTTGAGACATTGATGCAAATAATAGCATTGTTACAAGTAAAAGTGATATTGAAACGTACTACGTGTAACATTGACCATCAGAGTTGGAGTACATGCATTGTTGTAATCATTGACAAAAAGCTGTACTGGAGTAGATATCTGAAAACAAAACAGATAATAATTACTGACAGCTTATGTATACGGAGAACAACATGGAATGTTTTTATGCACTACTAAAACATAAGAACTCGATGTAACCAAATAATGCTTTTTTCATTACGTGGTATATAACGTTTATAATAGAACCCCAGCTTCTCTATCTATTATCTATCTATCTATCTATCTATCTATCTATCTATATATATATATATATATATATATATATATATATATATATATATATATATATATATATATATATATATATATATATATATATATATATATATATATATATATATATATATATATATATCTGTCTGTCTGTCTGTCTGTCTGTCTGTCTGTCTGTCTGTCTATCTGTCTGTCTATCTATCTATCTATCTATCTATCTATCTGTCTATCTGTCTATCTGTCTGTCTATATATATATATATATATATATATATATATATATATATATATATATATATATATATATATATATATATATATATCTTCTTCTTCGATCCTTAACCACCGACCGTCAAAGCAGTCAGTGGCCATCACGCCTAGTGGCGTCTTGTAGGGCAACAACAAATTGATTCCACTTTGCACGGTCGGTGGCCATCCTTCGTACAGTGCCCCAACTCTAGTTCATTCTTTGCATCTCAGCCTCCACAGTCCTCCGCCAAGTTGTTTTTGGCCGGCCTCTCTTTCGCTTTCCTTCAGGGGTCCAAAACATAGCTGTTCTTGTGGTGGCATCGGGGTCTCTTCTGAGGACATGACCAACCCAGCTCCAGCGTCTGCCAGCTATGATGGTGTGCATGTCCTCTTGCTTGCTACGAGTAAGCAGATCTTGGTTGGTGATGGTATTCGGCCAAAAGATGCGGTGAATTTTTCTTAGGCATGTTGTGTGAAAAGAGGACAATTTTGACATTTCCTTCTCCGTGACTCTCCAGCATTCTGCACCATAGAGAAGCACAGAAAGCACGCAACTCTGGTATAATCTTAATTTTGTGCTTGTGCTGTATTGGGAGGACTTCCAGATATTATTTAGGCTAAAGAAGGCTGTTCTTGCCTTATTCATTCTGATGTTGATGTCTTTGCCTGCCCCACCGTCTGGTGTTACTATGCTTCCTAGGTATGTGAAGGTATCTGTCTGTACTAGTTGCTGATTCCTTACTGATATGGGCTCAGAGTTGCTCACATTGAGCGTCGTGACCTCAGACTTCTTTAAATTGATGTTCAAGCCCACCTGCTGGCTAATTTTATTAAGTCTATCCGTTTTTTCCTGGATGTGTTGATGTGAATGTGCCAGCAGTGCAATGTCATCTGCATATTCCAGATCTTCCAATGTAGAAAATGTAGTCCATCTCATTCCTCTTGGACTGCCCTCTGTTGTCTGGCGCATCACCCAGTCTATGACTGTTAAAAATAGAGTGGTTGATAAGGGGCATCCCTGTCGTACTCCTGTCTTCACCTCGAAGGTTAGGTTGCTCCGCCCAACACTACACGTAAAGTTGGCATAGAGGCTTTTTATGATTGACACTATGCAGCTTGGAATTCCATAAGCCCTCAGTATTTTCCATAAACTGTCCCTATGTATGCTGTCAAAAGCCTTTTCAAAATCAGCAAAATTTATGTAAAGCTGTCTTTGCCATTCCGAACACCGCTCTATAATGTTCCTGAGAGTGAATATATGGTCTACACATCTTCTGTTCTTTCTAAATCCTGCTTGCTCCCTCCTCAGCCTGCAGTCCACTGCCCCTGAAATTCTCTGCACAATTATCCCGCCTAGTATTTTGCCGGGAACCGAGAGAAGAGCGACTCCTCTCCAATTACTGCAGTCCGCAAGATCTCCCTTCTTGGGCAATTTGACAATTATTCCTTCCTTCCACTCCGATGGCGCTGTCCCCGTTTTCCACACTTGTGCAAATAGTGGCTCCAATAGTTCTGCTGCTAGCTCAGGGTCTGTCTTAAATATCTCTGCATTTAAGTTATCATGGCCCGGAGCTTTACCGTTCTCTAACCCTTTGATTGCTGTGATGATTTCTTCTTTTCGTGGAATGTCTGTATTTACATCTAGATCGTTTTCAGCCTCAGGAACATTCAATCGCGTCTCTAGTATTTCCTTGTTCAGAGTTTCTCTGAAGTGCTCTGCCCATCCCTCCGCGGTCCTGATGAGATTTCCCCGCCTATCTCTTACTAATGTAATATTGTTTGCACCTTGTTTTCCGCTGATGAATTTAGTTATTTTGTATACTGTGCTTTGTTCATTTCTCAGTGCTGCCTCTTCTGCCTGTTTTGCAAGATCGTCTAGGAAATTCCTTTTGTTGGCTCGGGTTTGGCGTTCAACCTCCCTGTCCAGCTGGCTGCACCGTTCGCTACACAGTTGCTTTAACCTGGGGGACCTCGCTTCTGTTTTCTTTCTTTTCATTTCCTTTCTCATCTTTATGGTGTTTAGTGTTTCTGGTGCCATCCAGTCCCGCCTCTTCCTTTTCCGGAATCCCAAGCATGATTTGCCACCCTCCCCATATATTGCCGAAATGGTGTTGAAACTCTGGTCCACACCATCAGTCAATGTCCCCTCTTGGCTCTTGGCAAACTAATATCGTTTCCCAATGTCGGCCGCAAAAGCCTTTCCGGCAAGGGGGTCCCCCAATCTGCTGACGTCAAACCCCCCCCTGTGTAGCCACAGCCGGCCCAGCCCTTCCCAGTCTCACCCCCAGTTTTGCCACCACCAAATGGTGATCACTTCCCACATCCGCACCTCCTCCCACCCTCACATCTCGTAATGCATGTCTCCATCTACCGTTAACCATGATGTGGTCCATCTGGTTTCTGTCCCGACCATTTGGTGATTCCCATGTCAACTTGTGAATTTCCTTATGTGGGAAAAGCGCTCCTCCAATGACCAGGCTGTCAATGCCACAGAAACTCACTAGCTTATCCCCACTCTCGTTTGCCGCTCCGCTGCCGCATTTCCCCACCGTTCCTTCACCATATGCACTGTGTGCACCAACCCTCGCATTGAGGTCTCCCATTACCACAACAAGATCATATCTAGGTGTGCCCTCCATCTCCCTCTGCAGTTGCCGATAGAATTCATCCTTGACCTCCTCATCGCTATCATTCGTTGGTGCGTAGCATTGTATTATTGTATATATGTATATATACTGAAGCACATTAAAAACGCACCACCTGTATAATCCAGGAACAGAGTGTGAAATGTAAATATAAGTGTGTACAAGTTTACACATTTGGAATCTTTATTCATTTTCCTATGAATCCATGCTGGTCATTAATTTGTACATTTGATTGTTATGAAATTCATTGCAGTCTGTGCAGGCAAGGGAGAAAAGCAAAAATACAAAAAAATTGCACGTGCGTTATCCTGCTGGAGCTGCAAGTCTGGATAAATTGTGAACGCAGGAGCAACCAGTGCATCCAGAACCTCATCTCGATATGTCACAGCATTAACATTTCCACGGAAGACGTGAAGAGGCAAGCAATGGTGAAAACTGAATCATCCCCAAATCTGAATACTGCCACCTCCAAATCGGTTGACACAGCAATCTGCAAAGCGCTCTCTACACCGTCGCCAAATCCGCAAACGTCCATCAGCAAAGGATATGTTGAATCTGCTATCGTCTGTGAATAGGACAGCATTCCACTGCAGTCTAGTCCATCTGACATGTTGCTCTGCCCATTGCAGGCGCTGCTGACGATGTCTGTGAGTCAAGTTTGGCCCAACATAAGGTCGTCTTGCAGTAAGGCCTGTATCTCTGAGTCGTCGTATGACTGTCATTCAAGAGACTTGCCCATGTCTACCCACTATTGCTCTTGCTGTTTGACTTGCCGGGAGAGTACGATTCCTTAGGTAACTCAGCACAATATGACGATCTTGCGCAGGGGTAGTAACTCGTGGTTGGCCACTCCGAAGTCTATCCCGGGAATTGCCAGTGGTTCCGTAACGTTCATCGAGACGTACAATAGTGCTGTGGTGGCAATTTATCCTTCTGGCAATGGCCCGCGAGCTCATTCCGGTCTCCAACATACCAATGGCTCGTTGGCGGTCGTTTTCAGATAGTCGTGGCATTTCAAGCACATGTACTGGGTGTTTTTTCTCAACGGCCTTTTTATACCGAGTATACTGCCACAACGTGTACACATTTTCAGGGTCATAGCTGTTGGGAATCGTGTTGCACGTGTAACTTTCATCGTTTTCATGTAGTCTGTACACAAACCCGTGGGTTGAATCATGCACTTTCCATTCCAGCAGCCATTCGTTCTCTACCTCTTGGCAAACACGGGGAAAATCCATTCCCACACTTTTTTTTTCCCAGCTTCTCGTCATCAGTATATATAATAGTGGTGCGTTTTTAATGTGCTTCAGCATATGTATATATGTATATATGTATATATGTATATATGTATATATATATATATATATATATGTATATATGTATATATACATATATACATATATGTATATATGTATATATGTATATATGTATATATGTATATATGTATATATGTATATATGTATATATGTATATATGTATATATGTATATATGTATATATGTATATATGTATATATGTATATATGTATATATGTATATATGTATATATGTATATATGTATATATGTATATATATGTATATATGTATATATGTATATATGTATATATGTATATATATATATATATGTATATATGTATATATGTATATATGTATATATGTATATATGTATATATGTATATATGTATATATGTATATATGTATATATGTATATATGTATATATATTGCACCAAACGATAGGCAAACTGTCCGAGTCTTGACAGTTACCCGATTTAAAAAAATGTTTTTCATTTCAGCCGTTAGACGGCGCAAGGAATGAAAATGGTAAGAATAACAAGGGATCAGTTGGGGCGAGTGTGGAGAGAATTTTACTACCGTTTAGATGTGTGCCGTGTAACACGAGGGGCACACATTAAGGGATTGTAATGTAAGAGATTAAACTTTCACAGTTTTCTTTATTTTGGTGCAAACTTTATATTTTTAAATGTTCAATAACCAAAGTTATATGCATCTAAAATACCGATATTCTTTTTGAAATACCCTGTTTTAAAATTCGGATTCACGCGTGTGCAGTTCACTCTGAAACAACTAATTCAGCTATGAATTTGTCAAAATCAACATATACAAATTTAATGATCAATTACTTTAACACTTGTAAATAAATATGACTGGTGATTATGACAAATAATTAGGTTTCTTCATCGAAAAGTCTTTAGGCTTGATGAATTTAGCAAAATAAAGTTCGGTTGTTTTTGGCCTGTTCCAGTTTTCTACTGATGTATAGAAATGCTCTTAATCTTTTGTGTCCGGTCCCCTAAATTCAGAATCCAACTTTATTCTTTTCTGTGGTAAGGTCCGAGCTGTCTAAGTTGACGATTTCTGGAAGGCAGTGCCTTATGTCAAACTTATTCTACGTTATATCGTCAGTTCCCGGTCCACGCTTCCACCTGGCGTTTTCTGACATACTCCCAATCAACGCGAAGGTTTATTCCCGCCTCAAATGCCAGCCAATACATTCCAAAGTTCATGTTCTGAAAACTTTTCCTCATGTAGAATTGTGTATGACTCATGAGTAAATAGTCATCCTCCGTATATGGTGTTGCTATATCCGACTATCTCGATAATGTTTACATTACAACTTCTTACATTTATCCTGATCATAACCAGGTTTTCAGGAAGTTTCCCTACATCACTCTTGTCTGTACCTGCCACCAGGTCGCTAATTGACCGACACTCCTTGTGTAAATACACACGAGGCCACTCCACGAAAATGACCTCGCCAGCCAAGCTGGGCTGATGGGGACCAGCTCTCAGGTAAACAAACACGACAGGAAATGAATGGAAGGAGTGTAAACATTGACACGAAAAAATACCAATTACCTGTCGGAAAGTAGGGAATTAGAATGTGCTAACCAATGAATAATGCACACAATTCAGTACGCACAACAAATGAAGTTCTGTGGTGCCAGAGAGGAGAAGAGAGTACACAAATTGTGTCAAGTCTGTTTGTATGTCTTTCCGTCCGTCTGTATGTCTATCTGCCCGTCTGTCTGTATGTCCATTAACTCATAATTTTTCTGACCATTCGTTCATCCGTCTTTCTTATTATATTTATATCTGTCAGCTTCTTTGCGTCCATGTGCACGTTTTTTCCTTCTAAATTAATATCGTCTCCCATCGTCTTGTACTTCTTTGTCTAAACAAAAAGGCATTTGTAGGCAGACATTCTAATATACGAAAGTGACAAAAGCGGGTGGTTTGTTTGGGCTAAAAATTTAGCTGCGCTGAAATACTCAGTTTAAATTAGAAATGACATTTAGATATGAAGGGCATATCAGTTAAAATTATAAAACCTTTAAAATCTAACTTTGTCTTCTTTTTTTCCCTGTACCATGAGGTACCTATAAAAACACTGATGACGAAAAAAACATATCTGTTTGTCTTATAGTCATCTGAGTCAATGAATGTGGTGAATCTTGTTTGAAACTCACCGTTGCCGCAATTCTGATTGTGCCACAATATGAAATATTCGGTATCATCTGATTGCCGTTGAAGGAAAAGACGTAGAAGCCTGTGGGATTTTGACTTGCAGCATCAGCACTGTGGATAGCATGTACCATACCAGAATAAGCGTTAGCTGCTGTTGCTGCTTATATCTCTTCCAGACCAATTAACGCTGTGTATTTGCTGTGGTATGTATTTGTGCATGAGTTTTCTACTTATAACTTACGTTTGTAGAGAGGTGTCCTACATGTGAAGGATATGTCGGATGGCATAAGTATCTAGAAGTTTCCAATTTGTAACATTAGTTTGCAAGAGAGTTTTTCTACTTGCAACATAAGTTTACGCTGGCGTTTCTTACTTGTGGCATATGTTTGTGGAGGAATTCCTGACCTAATAGCCGTTTTCTAGAGTTCCACGCTTAACAAACGACTGAGAGACTATTATACACTGCGTAATGTTAAACATCAGATCACCACCTTCTGATAGCCAAAGTAAAAATGAAACTCAAGAGATATGCAACAATGAAAAATTATAGACAACAATTTAATGTAGGACATCTAAGAAATCGAGAAACAAAAGACAAATTTGCGGTCACAGTATCCAACAAATTCCAAGTGCTCCAACAGCTGGAAGATGTAGAGAATACAGAAGACTATTGGCAGCAGGTCAAAACTGTATGGAATGAGACATGTGAAGAAATAATTGGGAAAACGGAACGACAACAAATAGCCTGGATAAAAACAGAAACCATCAATAAGATAAAAGACAGAAAAAACAAGAAAGCAGATTTAAACACCAGCAAAACCAGAAGTTCCAAAGCCAAGGCTCAAGAAGTGTACACAGAAGCAAACAAAGAAGTAAAAAGAAGTATCAAAAGAGACAAGAGGAAGTATATTGAGGAGTTGGCAAGAGAGGCAGAAGATGCTGCAGCCAAAGGAAATATGAGAAAAATGTATAGCAGCACAAAGAAGCTAACAGGGAAATACAAGCAAACAAGTTGCCTCATAAAAGACAAGAATGGAAAACTGCTCAGCAATATACAAGAGCAAATGAAGAGGTGGACAGAATATTTTGAGGACCTTCTCAATAGACCAGCTCCACAAAATCCCCCGGACATCCAGCCAGCAGAAGAAGAGCTACAAATTAACGGTGAAAGACCAACGAAGGAAGAAATAAAGAAAGCCATAAAGCTTCTAAGAGATGGAAAAGCGTCTGGACCTGATGGCATTCCAGCAGAGGCCATCAAAGCAGATATCGACACGGCTACAGAGATGTTATATAAATTACGTGGTAAAGTCTGGGAAAAGGAAGAGATACCAGCAGAATGAAAGGAAGGATATCTGGTTAAGTTGCCTAAGTAGGGAAATTTACAAGAGTGCACAAATTATAGAGGAATAATGTTACTATCAGTGCCAGGAAAAGTATTAAACAGGATTATCCTTGAGAGATTAAAAGAGTCCATAGACAAGAAACTGAGAGATGAACAAGCAGGTTTTCGACAAAACAGATCATGTACAGACCAGATAGCCACTTTGAGAATAATAATTGAACAAAGTCTGGAATGGAATTCACCACTATACATTGGATTTGTGGACTACGAAAAGGCATTTGACAGTGTAGTCAGAGAATCACTTTGGAAATTGATGAGGCATTATGGAGTTCCCCTGAAGATCATAAATTTAATAAAGAAAACATATGAAGACATGACATGCAGAGTTCTTCACGAAGGACAGCTTACAGAACCGTTTGGGATACGAACAGGAGTGCGACAGGGATGCCTCTTGTCTCCATTTCTTTTCTTACTAGCAATAGACTGGGTTATGAGATCATCGACAACACACAACAGAAATGGAATCCAGTGGACTCTGACTAAGCAGTTGGATGATCTGGATTTCGCTGATGACTTGGCTCTTCTGTCCCATAACCGTAATCAGATGCAGGACAAATTGAAAACACTTGATGAGAGGTCACAGCAATTGGGTCTGAAAATACACAGGGAAAAGACAAAAATAATGAGAATAAATGCAGGTAATGATAACAGGGTTAACTTGAAGAAACACCAATACAAGATGTAGAATCGTACACATATCTTGGCAGCAATATAGACAAAGTTGGAGGGACAGACAGTGATACCAAAATAAGAATACAAAAGGCAAGAGGAGCTTTCATTGCATTGGGAAATATATGGAGATCAAGAGAAATCGGATCCAACACGAAAATAAGAATCTTCAACTCACATGTGAAGTCAGTCCTATTGTATGGCTCTGAGACATGGAGAACAACAAAGACAACAACCAAAAAGCTACAGACTTTCATAAATGGGTGCTTGCGTAGAATAGAGGGATTAAAATGGTATGACAAAGTTACCAACGGGGAACTGGGGACTAGAACTAGACAAGTGCCAGTGGAACAAGAGATGAGAAGAAGACGATGGCGATGGATTAGACACACACTGAGGAGACCTGTTGATAGCATTACAAGGCAGTCCTTGTTCTTGAACCCCCAGGGCAAGAGAGGCAGAGGTAGACCAAAAAGCACATGGAGACGAGAGCTGGAAACAGAGGTGAAAATGATGAAGAAAACGTGGAAAGAACTTGAGATGATGGAGGACTTGGTATGTGTTTGTTGAAGGCCTATGCTCCTTTGGGAGTGGAGGGTTATGAATGTTAAACATTAGTTGCAGTCTTTGCTCATGATTGTGTGTGTTTGTTATTACTAATATAGAAAATAAAAGTGTTAGTGGAATTAGAACAGCAAATGTATCGTAGAAAAACCAAAGGAGAACGAAATGTTACGTTTCGGAAGTTTGACTTTTTCCTCTCAAACATTGACTCTCTTATGACCATATCTATTTCTCTCACAAAGTTAGCGATCTAACTTAATTTTTATAATTATAATGTCTGCGGCAGTAGGGAAAAATGTGTGATAATTAAAATATCTGTGATAGTAACGATCGTGAACATTTTTTGTTTTGTTTTTTGTCAACGGAGCTTTGAAGGCCATACTGTTAATTTTCTCTTCTCTTGGAGCCGATAGGTCATACTCTGCTGAATGCTTGTCTTCTCCGAGTGGACACATATCTGTCTGCCTCATTTTTAATTTCTTGAACAGATGATGTTTAAACTTTCAGTGACTGATTTGTGGCAACATGTTTACAATACTTTGTATAATGGATTACCTCAAGGCGACGGTGTCTCTAAAAATAACACGCAATCACACGGCAAGCAAAGAAGGGTCACGATGCCAAACAATATGGCTCCTTGTGGTTAGTAATCCGTGTTTTAGTTCCAACTTCTGAATGATGGTGTAACAAACAGGATGGACGTATAGAAGAAAGCCTTGCATGCTTCAATTCTTGGAAATTTCCTCTGTATTCAGATATAGGTATAATGGGTGAAAATATCTTGGATCGGAAGATTTCGTGAGTTAAAGGCATAAAATTGTAAGTTGATATGATCATTACACGCTTTCGCTCGATGTAGCAGAATCATTATTGGTCGGACGAATAAGAAAGTTAGATGGAATGGTAGATCTGGACTTTCCGGTTCTAAAGAAAACTAAATGGACAGCATCGGTTGGACAGAAGACTAGAACGACGAAGGAAGAGGTGGTACAGTTTGTACAGAAGTCAAAATTTCATTCATTTTGCTAACACACTAAACCAACTAACAAGCCTGTGACGTCATGCCCTCCCTGCTGCACGCTGTGATCAATAAAAAGAGGGAGCGCAATTTACAAAAAGGGACACTGAAAAAAGTTTTCAAACAAACTAGATGCAAGACAGAGTGCCACTACGACTTTGCCATTAGAATTGTGTGCAGCCTGCCAAGCCGTTAATGTCTAGTGTGTTTTCTGAAGTATGAGGGTAAGCTGGATTATGATAACTATCATGTATATATTTTATTTATTGCAGGTTAATATATGATGTGTATTAATTGTGTGTAGATGTTAGGAATTGCATCAGTTTATTTCAATTTGTACCTGATGTGAAGGATCAACCATATTCAGGAAAATTATAAGGTCTGTGATTAATATTCGGAAGAATCAAGCTTTAAACTATTAAAAGGATGTACAGGGGTGGATAATCATAAAAACCTTCTATTCTAACTTTACATGCAGTGTTGGATTGAGTAATCTAACTTTCGAAGTGAAAACAGGAATACGACATGGATGCCCCTTATTAACAACATTATTTTTGACAGACATAGATTGGGTGATGCGCCAGACAACAGAGGGCAATCCAAGAGGAATTAGATGAACAACGTTTTCTACACTGGAAGACCTGGATATGCAGATGACATTGCACTATTCGTGCGTTTACATCAACACATCCAAGAAAAAACCGATAGACTGAAAAAGTATGACCAGCAAGTTGGTCTTAGCATCAATCTGAAGAAGACAGAGATCATGACACTAAATGTGGGCAATCCTGAGCCAAAAACAATAAGGAACCAGAACAGACAGAGACATTTACTTACCTAGGATGCATAGTAACACCTGACGGCGGAACAAGCAAGGGCATTAACAACAGAATGAATAAAGCGAGAACAGCCTTTTCTAGTCTCAACAACATTTGGAAGTCTTCCCAGTACAGCACAAATACCAAATTAAGACTGTATGAGAGCTGTGTACTTTCTGTGCTTCTCTATGGTGCGGAATGCTGGAGAGTAACAGAGAAAGAAATGTCGAAACTGTCCTCCTTCCCCACAATCTGCCTAAGGAAAATTCACCGAGTCTTTTGACCGAATACCATCAGCAACCAAGAACTACTTATTCGGAGTAACCAGGAGAACTTGCACACCGTCATAGCTGGCAAACGCTGGAGTTGTATTGGCCACGTCCTCAAAAGGGACCCTGGTACCATCACAAGAACAGCTATGCTATGGACCCCTGAGGGAAATTGAGGGAGGCCGACCAAAAAACAACTTGGCGGAGAACTGCGGAAGCCGACATACAAAGAATGAACCAGAGTTTGGGCACTGTGCGAAGGATGGCCGCCGACCGAGCAAAGTGGAATCAATTTGTTGCTGCCCTACAAGACGCCATCAGGCGTGATGGCCACTGACTGCTTTGATGGTTGGCGGCTATGGATCAAAAAAAGAGGAAGAAGGAATGGATAAAACCAGATGATTGTTAATACTTATAACTAATTGAAATATGTATGCTAGTAGTGTACTACTGAAATGATGTCCTTGCTTACTATGACTTTATAACCTCGACATCTGATGACTGACTGGTCTGACATCTGTGCTAGTCACGTATAAATCTAGCCAGATACTAGCCAAGTGTTGTTGCAGGTTTTATGTGACAATTCAATCATACTGTCAATTATAAGAAGCCTCTGTTGTTCATCAGTGGCAATCGCACAAAAGTGCAGGAACCCAAAGTGTGAACTACAGCTGGTTCTTGGTACCCCTACTGTTGTGTTTGCCAAGACTGATAACTACAGAGACAGTTCAGTGCCATCAGCATTAAGAATTCAAGTTAAGTGTTCTATAAGGCACTGACAGAATCCATATATGAACCAACAGCTATTATATTATGATATGAAAGAAACATCTACAACAGCTAGCCCAGTTATTGTAGTATCCAGTCAGATGATGACAATAATTTGTAAAGTCAAAGGACTAAGAGAACAGTCACACTAGTAATATTGACTCAAGTATTCATTAACTTTACTAGCCAAGAGGACAGTGATACTAGTAATATTGACTCAAGTATTCATTAACTTTACTAGCCAAGAGGACAGTATTCCACATCCTGAAGTGAAAAGGACAATACTACAGATTAAATTGCCAAGTGACTGTTTTTTATGTAAACTACTTCTTCAAAAGGAAAGATCATTCCTACAAACTCTCTAGATAAGAGATAACATTAATTTTGTGAATATTTTGTGAATATTTTTTACTCTATCTCAAGCAGTAGAAAAAGAAAATTAATATAAATATTAAATGATTCCTTAATTGTACCTGAGGACTTATTTACTTTTTACCATTGTGTTTAAAGTTATTGTTCATTTTATTTATTCCCTCGCATTTAATTAATCATAGGATAGTTGTAGGGAGGAGACGCCTTAAATTCTAGTAATACTTCTTACCATCTGGGCCAGTATATTTTCACAGTCTGACTATTCTGTGACATCTATACACCGGTACTTTTTTTTTTTTTTTTTTCCTAAGACTTGGGTATTACTTTTGAGACCAGAAGTCTTGACTGACATTCTATCCTGGTATCACCTGGATACCGTATCTGTCACTTATATATATATAATCAAAAACCTCTCGTCACATGATTCTTAGCGTGAAAGTTATCACATGACTTTCATCAGCCAGACGCATTACGCTTCTGTTATACCTGACTAGCCCCGTGTAGTTCTGGAAGTTCTCTTATGAGACACAGAAAGAATAGAATTCGTTCTTCCTGAGGCATGTCGTACAAGGCCACTAATATAAGGTTGTGCATGGCGCTGGCAGCCTCATCATGTAAAATAAATTGCTACATGAACCATTGCTGCAAGAGCACGTGATGGCTTGGTGAAGGCTTCCTGCAGCAGCGTCAGCTGTAGTGGTAGCTCCATGCTCCGTAGGGACCGAAAAGAAAAATGATGATATCTAACTGTGGGTGATCTCTGTGCCAGTTTATTTTGAAACTATTTTTAATTAGGGCTTTTCATATGACGCTCTTTCCTCGTTGTGAATTTCACTTCCTCATTCTTTGGCAAGTCTATCTCCTTTCTCATTGTCCCTATCTTGCAGTGGGCTCGTTTTGTTAAATGTATAGCTGGTTTCCATTAGAGTTTCTCTGTCTTATTTTATGCTTCCTTAGGGCATTTATGATTGCCAAGAAACATTATCTTAGCATAAGTATTTTCTCAGTGCCAACAACTCAGTTCAATACTTCTTAGCTCACCAAGTTCAATACTTCTTAGCTCACCAAGTTCAATACTACTTAGCTCACCAAGTTCAATACTACTTAGCTCATCAAGTTCAATACTACTTAGCTCACCAAGTTCAATACTACTTAGCTCACCAAGTTCAATACTACTTAGCTCACCAAGTTCAATACTTCTTAGCTCACCAAGTTCAATACTTCATAGCTCACCAAGTTCAATACTACGTAGCTCACCAAGTTCAATACTGCTTAACTCACCAAGTTCAATACTACGTAGCTCACCAAGGTCAATACTACTTAGCTCACCAAGGGACATAGGCTGCGAAGTCATCCTATCTTTCCATATCTTCCTCAACGTTTTTACTTCTGTTTCTAGTTCTGTTTCTAGTTCTGTTTCTAGTTCTGTTTCTAGTTCTGTTTCTAGTTCTGTTTCTAGTTCTGTTTCTAGTTCTGTTTCTAGTTCTGTTCTCCATTTCTTCCTTGGTCTGCCTCTACTTCCTCTTATCCCGGGGATTCCAGAAGAAACCAGCTTGGTAATTCTATTAACCGGTTTCCTAAATGGGTATCCAATCCATAGCTAGCATCCTCATCTCACTTCTCCTCTACAGAAGGATAATGGATAAGTATGAAAAAATACATTTGAGAAGAGCATGGAAAACGTCTAATACATTACAGCAACGCATAATGGATAAGTATGAAAAAATACATTTGAGAAGAGCATCGAAAACGTCTAATACATTACAGCAACGCGTAAGTGGATGAGAAGAAGGCAATGAAAAAATAAGGTAGTAAAAATATATTACAAGTATGAAGATAAATGTTCATGAGGTATCAAACCTGAGCATTGCAACGCCGTTGTTGTATGAAGCTCCGTAACTTTGGATTACGTCGGGCAGAAAAGCTGAGATCTTGTATGAATAGGCCATTGGCAATCCAGAAACGTTATTGAAATTGGCAAAATTCACCATAAACGAGGCTCGGCACTGGTCGTCTGTTTAAACAATACGGAAAATGTTTAATCAGCCATGAAAGCTCTTGCTAAAAGAGACTGGTGTTAATGTTGTGTTTACATGTTAGTAAGCGGAGGTGATATTTCTGCTGCGTTCAGAGAACAGATAAGTGATCATTATTTTGATTTTTGTTTATAACATGTATATAACACAAGTGGTGGATAGAGCCCTTCAACATAAGCTATCTATTGGTGTTTTGACTTAACTACTCGTACAATAATAGCATCATTAGGAAAACTACTATACGCACTTTGTATGGTGTAAAATGTTTATTAAAATAGGCTAGTTTGGTAAAAACCAATCAATGGAAAGATGGGTTAATGGGTTAAATAAGATTTTTTTTAAATTAGTTTTTCTATAATAGTTCAATAAAGAATTAATGAAAAATGAGCCCTGTGAATAGAAAATAAATAGATATAGGTAATTAACAGGACTTGTTGGACAGACACGTTCAGGTATTTCAGTAATAATTACTTATATTTATTTATTTACTATTGACAGGGCTTACGTTTCCTTCATTATTTATTTAAGAGTCCACCCATCTGTGACTTTAACCTACCCGTCTATTTTGTATTGTTAATCTTCCATTTCACATTACTAGACACAAGTATTTCAGCCTATGTTTGGTTTATACTTGCTGAAAGTGATTATTTTAGTGATTTTAGTCTTTAAAATGTCTGAGTCGTTCACGATTCCTATATATATATATATATACCGTAGTTATATGGGTGTCGTAAGAATGACCTGGGCTAATGAAGCACTTGGGGGGTGGGAGGGGGGGGGTTAAATTGGCTGTGCGTCCTTTCATGATTTACTTTCACAGCAAGGTGATGGCGCCCTTTAGATGGTTTTTTACTTCGATTTCCGGTAAGCCTTTCACTTATGTGTCTTTCCTGTTGCCTAGTGTCCTCTGTTCTGTCCAACGAGTGCCTTACTTTTATTTATTTATTGTAATAGTTCAGGAAAGTCACCTCATTCATACACATACGTAAATGTAACATAAATCCTCACAATCCGCTCTTCTTTCCTTTCTCTTGTTATGGAGCATGGAGCCACTATTGTACCTGCTTTTCTTACAGAAAACCTAAATTAACGCTTTTGTGTGCTCCAGCAACAAACGGCAAACTCTCTCTGGACACAGAAATTGACAGCCGCATTGGCAAAGCTGCAGCCACCTTTGCCCACCTCACAACGCGTGTTTGGAGAAACTACAAACTCACAACGAAGACTAAAGCAGCGGTATATAACGCCAGCGCCACCAGTACACTTCTATATGGCAGCGTGACATGGACAACCTATGCTGAGCAAGAAAAAAGGCACAATACCTTCCATCGACAGTGTCTACGCCACATCCTCGGTATTTCGTGGAAGGACAAAGTGACAAATGTTGAGGTGTTTTCCCGTGCTGGCCTTCAAAGCATGTACACATTGCTTAGACAGCGCAGACTACGCTGACTTGGTCATGTCCGCCGAATGGAAGATGGTCGCATCCCGAAAGATATCTTCTACGGACAACTGGCAGAAGGCAAAAGAACAGTTGGGCGACGGCAGCTGAGGTTCAAAGATGTGTGCAAGAGAGGCACGAGGGCACTGGACATAAATGCAGCAACCTGGTAGAATGAAGCTTCCGTCGCACCAAGTGGCGATGCTCTTTACGGCGCCATCTCAGATTGGACGAAAAGAAATGCATTCGAGGGGTGCCATCTCAAGATTCATTTTACAGGGACGAAAAGAATTAAGTTCAAGCCAAAAATCCTTACACAAGATCAAAATCTCTGCTCACGAAGTTAATAATTCCGGTGGCAATTGGCTGTGATATGACTTGGACTTTCCCCGCATAGGAACAGTAAGCATGTGTTTGCTTAATAAATGACACTCAGTAATAAAAGGCATAAGGTTAGGGTTAACCGAATTTCCCAACCGTAATCATCTAACGACGTCACTGTGAACACGTTCCCACTGATCTTCCATCTCTGAATTTTAATATGAACAAACGCTTTAACGGCTTTAGAAAAGCTACCTAAGTCCGTTGGCGACTGGTAATCAGATAGATCTCACAGATCTCACTGTGCCAGATATGAACAACGCTTAACAAAGCTACCAGCGTCCGACTGGTAATCAGATAGATCCTTATCCTCTCACTTCGAAGTTATTGGGTTCCGAGATCGAAACGTGGTAGCATCATGCTCCAGTCTACCTGGCTATAAATGGGTACCCAACTCTTCTCTTGAGTTAGGAATGGCACAAGGCAGCGAGGTAGGATGTTACAGAACGTCTAGAAATGCTCTTTTGTGTGATCTCTCACACCTTCAGCCCTACGGCAGTATCATTTCTTTTTCTTCATTTTTCTCACCAATCGATTTTATTTGGCATAAATCATGCCTTTCCATTCTTTTTACTCTCTATGTTGAATTAGTAGAGTGGTCTCTACTCCCCTACGAACGTATCTGCTTCACACGCAGCATTGTTTACGTTCCGCAAGGTAAATGCAATAATACCAGGTAATTATACCGGTCATACGCTTATCTATTCTATCAGTCGGACCATCTTTTGAAACGCGTCGGTCCAACATTTGACCCCAAGTGAAAAGCTGGTGACAACACGGTCCCGCCGATCGGCGTGAAAAGAACCCAAGATTGTCTGTCTGGGTTGCCGACGTCGGTGTCTGTTTGTCTGGCAGATTACACTGCGGGTAGATGCGTTTATCGCTTTTTGTGGGACAATCCTTGGTGATTGTTACAGATAATCTGTCTGGGTAGACGTCTTGGCGGAAGACATTACACCAGGCAAACATGGTCACATGTTGCTGTGAGCCGGCGGAAATATTACCGCATGATTTGGAAGAGGTCACGCGTTGGAATATTAAATGTAATATTTTAAAACACGTGGGGAATATTTTGAAATTAGACACCCCCAACCCAGTGCTAAGACCTTACTATTGGATTAAAGTAAGAAGCCGGAATAAACTATGGATCCTATTGGAACATCCGACGGAAGCACCATCTGTGATGTGAACTGAGAACTGCCCATATAATGTAATGAAATCAGAAACACGGAATAGAGAGACTGCAGCGCACGTCATATGAGCAACTCCCAGAAGCCAGAGAGACATCGGACTTAGAATTTCTGTATTATAAGTGACAGATCGAAGTATCTGGGAAACTTAAAACCTTAAAAAGTTAGCCCGCTTTTATTAATACAGAGACTGAAAAACTTAAAAGACCAGGACTTAAAATACGAAGACTGGAAACCTAGGAATAGGATCACCCGTCATAAGAGAAACTTTCCCAGACCAAGTGTTTCGTAGATTCACCCGTCATAAAAGGGATTCAAAATTTCCAGACCAAGTGGTTCGAGAGCATATAACCTAAATTGCTCTTGTCAATTCGCGAGGAGATTGTGTATTCCCAAAACTTTGGGATAAGTGTAACTATTATTTTACAAATGTAAATTGGACATGTTTTCTTGCTAAGTGGTTATATATGAGACTGGCAACCTCAACATATGAAACTAGTGTATTCGTAAACCACAACAGTAAGCGCTGGTGATTTCTTCTAGCTAGTCGTGCGGAAAACCAACAGCAGAGGCGACCCAAGACTCGAATGGAGCAGTGAAGACTAATAATTACATCACATGTGCCTAAAGTGTATACTATTTTGTGAGATATGTGCACTTTGTTAATTGTAACTCATGCAACTCTTGTTTCGCGCTGTCCAGACACATTTTCACAGTTAATCCCAAAGGAATATGGTGAATTTTATTTATCTTACCTGAGCGACACTGTGTACTCGGGAATTTAATTCTTCTGAGAGACTAACATTGGTGGGTGGAGAGACAGAATGCGTCTGTTAATTGGCAGCCCACAAATGTACTTAGCAAGAGACATTTGTTTTCTGTTTTGTCTAATAAGTTCGTGGTTTTAAGCTATCAGACGGTTCGAAGTACTGAAGTTACTACGCCACTCGTGTGAGAGAAGTACACTCATCACCAAGAAGTGGCGAAAACCACAGCTGCAGGACTCCCTTATATCAGTTAAGTGCTTATAGAAATGCACCAGCAAAAAGGACATACTTTTCTGACTATTTCCTCACCCTAAATCTCTGTGAAGTGAAAATTCGATTCCAATATAAAAGTCACCAGCATTTTATGTATTTTAAACTATTAATACTAATTGATTATTAAATTTGTTACATGTTATTTTAAAACCAAACAAACATAGTTGATTCAGTTATTACATGTATGAAAGCAAACGTATGAGCCAGAATATTTCATATATATATATGTGTGTGTGTGTGTGTGTGTGTGTGTGTACATCTAGACAAATATTTACCTCTAAACAGAGCTATACCATTATAAGAGGAAATTCGCTGAATTAACTCAGCTGGGAAAGGGGGGGGGGGGTTGTTGAGCGGGCTAAAAGCCATCGCTTAAATCCTTCACTAAAGGCGATAGACAGATATAAGTTAACAAATGTTCAGTGCTAAACTGTTCTTGACTTCTGAATTATCTTGTGAAATCTCCCAAGGGATAGAAGCGTCTTTACCCTTCTATCTACGTCTCTACCAAGAGTATTCTTGTGCGAAGGTAAACACCTTTGACGACCCAGTTTAGATACTCTTGAATTTTGGCCACTGTTGGGCCATAAAGCAGGGAAGGCAATCCGTGACATAGGAAATAGGTCACCCCGTCACATTAAAGAAGCTGGACCTAGTAAGGCGAAGTCTCTAACACTTCTTTCCCCTACGGCAGTATCTGCTTCTTCTTCTTTTTTTTCTTTTTTTTTTTTTTTTTAATTGGTTGGTGACACAATTTAAACCACATCTGTGCACATATTTAGACAAACACGTTCAGATAATTCAGTAATAAACTAGCCATATTGCCAACAATCAATTCATACTTATTTTTCATTAATACGCTTAATTAACAGAAGTCTCTGAAGCAATGAACCTCTGAGTATTACCTCTGAGCTTATTGGCAACACTGCTCCTAGATTTAGGACAATTACTGTTGAGAATGGTGCACGAACAGTCGGTCTCATTGAAAGCCGTCCCATCTGGACAGGGTCGGTTGTCATCTGTTTTTTTATTGTATGTGGTTGTGTATTGACATGGGTCTCCGTAGGTGTGAGGAAAGTTGTAACACACGCCAGGTCCTGTTGAAGGTCAATGAATTAGATGTGTTGTGTTGAACAACAAAATCGTCTTAACCATGAACAATAATATAAAATCGTACATTGATAAACTCTGCTTCTTCCATCGTCCTCATATGTGTACATCTCATCACCGCTGTCAACATATTTATCACAACTTATGTCAGTTTACTTATCATCACCTCTCTCAATGTACTTATTACAACCTCTGTCAGTGTACTTATCACTACCTCTGTCAATATAATTATCACCACTTCTGCCAATGTAGTTACTACCACCTCTGTCAAATTAATTTTCACCACCTCTGTCAGTGTAATTATGACTACTTCTGTCAAGATAATTATCACCACATATGTAGTAATGTAATTATCACCGCCTCTGTCAAAAAAATTATCATCACCTTTTACAATGTAATTATCACCACATCTGTCAATGTAATTATCACCACATCTGTCAATGTTATTATTACTAACTCTGTCAATGTAATTTTCACTAACTCTGTCAATGTAATTATCACTAACTCTGTCAATGTAATTATCACCACCTCTGTCAATGTAATTATCCCACCTCTGTCAGTGCACTTATCACCACCTGTCAGTATAATTATCCCCACCTCTATCAGTGTACTTATCACCACCTCTGTCAATGTACGTATCACCACCTCTGTAAATGTACGTATCACCACTTCTGCCAATGTAATTATTACAACCTGTCAATGTAATTACCACCACATCTGTCAATGTAATTATCACCCCCTCAGTTAATGTCCTTATCACCACCTCTGTCAATGCATTTATCACCACCTCTGACAGGTTGTCTCTTTCTTATGCCCAATCACTGCTATCACTTGCGCCATGTTGTCTCGAATTTGCAGCGCTGTCGCTCACATTTGTCACGTTGTATCTCTCATATTTGCCACGTTGTATCTCTCATATTTGCCACGTTGTATCTCACATTCGTCACCTTTTCTCTCTCACGTTCGTCACGCTGTCTTTGTCACATTCGTTCACTAACCGCTTCAATTAGACTTCGCTCTCTGTCTCTCTCTTCCTATAGATATATATACCGACATTGTCTTCCTTACATCCACCTAATCAACGATACCATTAGACGACTGACATAGTCTCCGTTTGATTCATCTACTCAGTGGTGCCATTAGACGACTAACATAGTCTCCCTTATATTCACCTACTCAACGCTGCCATTAGACAACTGACATTGTCTCCCTCACATTCACCCACTCAGCGGTGCCACTGGACAATTCATTTTGTCACCCTCACATTCACTCACTTACCGGTGCCATTAGACCGTTGGCACATCTCATGATCTGGTACGTACGTAGCCTCACAGCGCCCAGAAACCGAATTGAAATACATTCCCTTGGCGCAAGTCATCACCATGTACTTCACCTGTAATTAGAAACATATGCAGCACATAGTACGTGTTCAAATCGTGTCCCTATTTAACTATAACAAATGCTCATATTTGTTCTCCAGTTTGTAAGTTATACAATAACACCATCGTTATTATTCCTTCTCGTCCCATACAAGAATACAGTGCTGTAACATCTGGTGGCGTGCAGGTTCTATTTTAGAATGTCTTTTTTTTTTCATTATATCTTCCATACGAGATCTCGCCTACCTTAGCTTTTTCTTCCGTCGCTCTTCTCTAGGTTTGTAACCGAGCTGGTTACGGCATCAATTTGAAAATATGTGCCCGCGTCAGTTGAATGCGGCACTAGTAGTTATATTGATTTTATGTAGTCAGAGTTAATCCTTCATATGTTGTGGTGGTTCAAGTTCTAACTGGCCTTCCGCCAGAGGTGGTAATACTTGACCTTTACTTAGTTTTTTTCAACCCAGGAATGTTCTTCCCTTTGAGTTTGGTGATAAGCAAAACAGTTTCAGCACAACAACGTATATCCACAAGAAATTATTGTAAAGTTCCACAAACAGCAATGTAGAAAAATTCAATTAGAGTTTATTGATGTAATTTGACAAACACTGTAAATTTCAAAATGATGATTGGTTATCCGATATGAAAAATATGTAATCCAAACGAATAATAAAGGTACATCCAAATAGAATAATATATGTGAATCCACAAGAAATAATTTACTGATTTGTTTACTCAAAAACTTGTCTTGGTATCCTCAAAGACGAAGTTCACCTAACGCTATCTGTAAAAATCCTCTAGTCTAAAATCATGGTTTCATTAGAATCATAAATCCTGAAATCGCTACCTATCGCCCACAACTCTTCTATTTATACTATTTCTTCTTTTTTCCGCCTTTTTTCACACGACCCGTCCTTTTTTTCACACGACACAATAGTTAACATTTGCACTCCTGTCCTCAGCTTTTCGACCTTTTTTGCACACGACATTCTATTATTTCGACTCTGTTTTCACATGTGTGATCTTTTCCAACTTAACAATAGGATTTTTAAAAAACCAGATCACACAAACATTCATTTCCCACTTTCGCGCTTATAAAACCCATTCATTATTATCTGGAACTGACCTACGTTTACCCTGTCAGAGCAGTAACGGCAACTGAACTTTGAATGAATATTGCGTTTTGTGTAAAAACGTCTTATTTGCTTTTAAGGTCTGTTATTCTTACATGTATCATCTTCTAGCACATATAAACACTTAGCGTTAAAGTAGGAGGGACAAAGCTAGCGTGAAAGGTCAAGCGGTCACAGGTTCTTCTTGGTATATCCAATGTTTCTTCACTTGTGGGTTCCACATAAGGACATGTCCGGTTTGTATTACATCAGACTGTCAGCTCCACGCATTACGTCATAAAGTCGCCTCTTAAAAACTGCTTACAGTAGTAGTAGTAGTAGTAGTAGTAGTAGTAGCAGCAGCAGCAGCAGCAGCAGCAGCAGCAGCAGCAGCAGCAGCAGCAGCAGCAGTAGCAGTAGCAGTAGTAGTAGTAGTAATAGTAATTATGTTCTTTCTTGATCTTCTCAGATGCCACAGAGAGCTACACGGGGTGAAATCTTCAATATCAAGCAATACATTTTAGCTCTGCAAGGAGCTTAGGCCTTCAGCAAGCACACGCGAAGTCATCCTGTCACTTGTCATCAGCTCATTTCTTAACTCTTCGAAAATAAAGTTCGTTCGTTCATAGCTAACAATAAAGTCCAATATTTAATGGTAATTAAGAAATGAGGGCTCCAGAGTCAGATTTGGGAGTCGGAGTCGTTGAGCTGGTCGTTCTTTAGTGGAGTCGGTATACAAAATGCCCGGACTCGACTCCGCATTGTACGCCAAATTAACTGTAAAAAGCTGCAGTCAGAGTTGGACTTCTAAATTTTCAGCGTCGGAGTCGGAAAATTTTTTGACCGATTCCACAACCCTGCAAGAAATGATAGGGAAACTCTGTGACAGTCAGAGTAAGGACTCTATCCAAGATAATATTAAAGAAATTATGAAAAATTATCTTGTTCGCGAAGTATAAAAGACATAATTGATACGAAATGCCTTTTTTTCGTTCCTTAAGGTAAACTGAGCCACTAATGCATTTTTTTTTCTCCTCTTTCTTTTTTTTTTTTTACAGCAGTGGTTTCTGTAACAGTGTGTTTGCCACATGAACATTTCTAACCACAATTACAACCTCAGAACTGTCGTTTCTTACGATATGCTTTCTTCGAAGAAACCTCCTAGGGAAGGACGTTGACAACAACAAAATCGAGTTATACTTACGTTAGAACATTGATAATAGTGATCATTGCACAAATGTGGGTAATTTGTGCCGTTGACAGTGGTAGCATCACATTTCCCTGAAAATATTCACATATCATTTTATTGTAAAAACGCGGAACTAATGAAACAGGTTTGCAAATGTATTTAGACAGCGCTTTCAGCATGAACAAAGTGACATGGGGAGGTAACAATGTTTAATGACTATGGTGTTTTTGTGAAAAGGATGCATTACAAGCACTATAGGCACTAAACAATGTCATAACAAACGACAGATAAATTACAGCCTGGGAGAGCCAACACAAGAACAACAATAAAAGTAATACGCTATATAGAATGATAAGAATTATATACCCAAATTATAACCCACATGGGGTTGAACTGAGTATCCCGTGCACATGACAACCACTAATTTTCAAGTGCGTGGTTCAAAAACCAAACCAAACCAAATCATATAACGATTTAAACCGCTTTCTTCTCTACTTCCTCTTGTGTGTTATTTATTTACTGTTTACAGTGCCCGGGTTTGCCTCTTTATATTTCTGAATGTTTATACAATACAAACTTACCCTTTATCCAGTAGTGCTCTAATTTTTCTATCATTTAAAAGACGGTCCTTGTTTTGTGTAATCTGGCCTATACTGTTAAATAGCAAAGCTGTAGAACTGATTGCGTCTATAATTAGTCTGGGTCGTTCCTATGTCCGTATATGTCCATATATGACACCCGGAAATGGTAGCCATTTTATGTTTTAGTTCTTGTGGCGCGCTTTCTTATCGCTGGACACACTAGGTCGCAGTCAATTTTACCGGCAGGACCCATTTTTATTTATTTATTTTCCGCATGTGTCCTTCTTAGTTCTCACTTTCTTTCCTTTCTCAGACGCAGGCCTTGTGGCCGCAACGTTGGCTATTCTCCTTGTCTTTTGTCCCAGTAAGACGAATCACCTATTTTCGATACTTTTTTCAAATCACCTACCCCATTCCAAGTCTTACAGCAGTTCCCCCATCTTCCACTATGTCCATATCCGGATTTATGTGGGGAGGTCGGGCTAATGACCCTTGTCCACGAAGCACTATTTTTGTGGTGCCTGGTTGACAGGAAGGATAGTCACGTATCACTCTAGTACCGAGGCGGTGTCGCCGTTCGGATCTTCCTGGTTTTGCGTCTCTGGTAATTCTATCGCTTGTGTTGTTTTTCTGTTGTCTAGTTTTCTACTTCCTTATTTTCTCACGAGTGCTTGCAACAAACATTTGTGCGTATTATTTATTTCTTCTCACGGCAAGGTTATTGGGTTCCAAGATCCAAACCTTGTGGCGTCACGTTCCGGACTACCCAGCTGTAAATGGGTACCTGACTGTGCTCTCGAGTTAAGGAAGGCTCCATCAGTACAATAAACACAGGAAGGACTTTCGGAAGCCACAGTAATCAATAAGATGAAAGCATGGTGCAATAAATATTATGGTAAGCGATGCATCCATAACACAAAACAAAACATACCAGCACTAACACGAGGCTTACTGCGAGATCGAATGGTTAGAGTGGTTGCCACTCATCAATCTCAGAATTCCAACGTAATTGACCTAAAAGCTCTCACACATCCTTATTGTTGATCAGAATCGACATCACTGCGCTCTGGGCAAACCCATAGGTGCTCAGTTTTCCTCAGCAAATGTCGAAGAGTATGAATGCTAATTGTTCCTTTTGCCCGTGGGTTGCATACACGCTGGATGCATCCTCTCATTCCTCCATGCCTGCTGGTCTTACGATTAATGTCGAATTCCAGCAATCTTAGCCTTGATGATTCATCGATTGCATTAGCCTTGATAGTTCATCGATTGCCTTAGCCTTGATGGTTCATCGATTGCCTTAGCCTTGATAGTTCATCGATTGCCTTAGCCTTGATAGTTCATCGATTGCCTTAGCCTTGATGGTTCATCGATTGCCTTAGCCTTGATAGTTCATCGATTGCCTTAGCCTTGATAGTTCATCGATTGCCTTAGCCTTGATAGTTCATCGATTGCCTTAGCCTTGATGATTCATCGATTGCATTAGCCTTGATAGTTCATCGATTGCCTTAGCCTTGATAGTTCATTAATTGCCTTAGCCTTGATAGTTCATCGATAGCTTTAGCCTTGATAGTTCATCGATCGCCTTAGCCTTGATGGTTTATCGATTGCGGTGTCATTCTCTAACATACGGTCATTAATTACCCTTAGTATCTCTCTCTCTTATCCGTATTCAGCGCACCTTCTATGGGTGCTCTTGAAGCTAGTGTGTCACATATTCTTACAAACCAGAGTCCACACAATGTTACGATACATACCATATACAATCTAGTAGCGACAGCAGCAACAACAAAAAAACCACATTACAACTACAGACAGTAGATACTAGTGTAATTTGACGTGGCCGAGTAGAGGAAATGTCTTGGAGTGCTTGCATAGAGTTAACCATGTTATAATGGGTTCCCAAAAATACTTACATGGAGCAGGCATCGTCTGTTCGGGATAATTGCAAACATTTAGTTCTGGATCATACAGGTTGTCGGCACCACACTTGAAAGTGTATGCCTTCCCATTGATACAGCGAATGTATAACTGACCATATTTCCAATCTGAAGTGTAGTCATAGCCACGTTCATCCTGTATGTTTTTACATGCTGAATGAAAAGGTCAAATGGAAAAAATAAATTATTAGTAATTCATTACTAATAAGGCAGTTACATGTTTTTTAAAGTAATGGAGTGTTCAGAAGGAAGTAATAATAAATAAAAATATTTACTGATGCTGTATATTATTGCCTTGTATGGTTAGTTAGCGCGTCCTATTGGCAGAATTGTTAGAGCACTGGCCTCTCGTGACAAAGGTACCGGTTTCGAAATAAATTATAGTCACACTGCAGTTAACCCAGTTGTAAATGGGTATCTGACTCTACTCTTGAGTTAGGGAAGAAAATAACAGCGAGTAAAGGATCTGGTCACCCCATCACTCGAAGCTGGAAGTTGTATAATGATGTCATTAACACTTCACGCCCTACGGCAGTAACTGCTAAGGGCCTGCCTTTACCGGGTTCGAACCGTGGTAACATCACGCTGCAGTTTACCCAGCCGGAAATGGTTACCTGACTATGATCTTGAGTTATGGAAGGCAAAGGCTGAGAGGAACAGAACTTGTAACCCCATCTCATAAAACTGAGATTTGTTATAGTGAAGTCTCTAACACTGCCCTACCCTACAGCAGTATTTGGTATTTTTTAATCATGTAAATTTATAACGAGCATCATTCTCGTAGTATAATGTTAATGAGCATCATTGCCGTAGTATAATGTTAATGAGCTTCATTGACGTAGTATAATGTTAATGAGCATCATTGACGTAGTATAATGTTAATGAGCATCATTGACGTAGTATAATGTTAATGAGCATCATTGACGTAGTATAATGATAATGAGCATCATTGACGTAGTATAATGTTAATGAGCATCATTGACATAGTATAATGTTAATGAGCATCATTGACGCAGTATAATGTTAATGAGCATCATTGACGCAGTATAATGTTAATGAGCATCATTGACGTAGTATAATGTTAATGAGCATCATTGACGTAGTATAATGTTAATGAGCATCATTGACGTAGTATAATGTTAATGAGCATCATTGACGTAGTATAATGTTAATGAGCATCATTGACGTAGTATAATGTTGATTTAGTGAGCGGTCAGCGATAGAGTCCCTGGAGATATCATCATCATTTTCCTTTGCGCTTATTATGGAGTATGGATCCGCCACTGCCGCTGGTTCTCCTTGTAGGAAGCCTGCAACAAGAGTCACGTGCTCTTGCAGCAATGGTTTCTGTGACAATTTGTTTTACATGATCAGGTTGCCAGACCCATGCACAGTTTCAAACTAGTCGCCTCGTACGATATGCCCGAGGCTGCAGTAGTCCTGTCTTCAGACACGCCCCGGGAACTGTACGCGACGCCCTGGAGATATTCACTCATCACCTTTCAACACCGCAAGGAGCATAGGCCTTCAACAAACTAATGCCAGTCTTCCTGCCCCTGTGCCATCAGTTTAGTGTCTCTCCATGTCTTTATCATTGCCTTCATGCCTGTCTTCAGGTCGGTTCTCCGTGTGTTCTTTGGTCTTCTATTACCACTTTTATCCTGTAGATACCAGAACAAGGACTGCCTGGTAATGCTATCAACAAGTTTCCTCAATGTGCGTCCTATCCATCTCCAATGTCTTATTCTCATCTCTTGTTCGACTGGCGCTTGTCTGGTTCTTGTCATGAGTGCGACATTAGTGATCTTGTCATGAGTGCGACATTAGTGATCTTGTCATGAGTGCGACATTAGTGATCTTGTCATACCATTTCAATCCTTCGGTTCTACGCAAACGTCCATTATAAGCCCTGGAGATACGCAATTGGGTAATTAATTGTGCAGGGCAGCTGATACTGTTAACATTGAAGATTCAAGAAGTGCCCTGCTGAACGGAAGACATTTTTTTTAAATATACTACTCGTCAAAAGTCAAGGGCCACCCTATTATTTTCAATACACTTTTATATAAGCGCATAGAATGATTAAATGAAGGAAGTTTTTAGTAAAAATGGGTGCAATATCTTCCTCTGACAGTCCTCTATGCACGTTAAGCATAAAAACAACTCACCGACAACCAAGGTGATCACGTGCAATTTGGTTTGCTGACCATAAATTCACATTTTTAATCTGTTTTTTTCAAACTTCCGTAGAACCAAACAGGTGAAGTAATCGTGCTGATTGACATTCCACGTGCAATGGCGACTTTTCGTGAACAGAGTTCACTCTTAATTTGTTTTACAATCAGCAGACTTAGGGTAGTTTCATTACTTGCAAAAACCATGCCACCGAGAAGAAGTCTTGACACCTTACAAAGAATGAGGGCTATAGCGTGGGTTGAAAGTGGTTTATCTGTCCGTGAGGTTGCTAGACGGCTTTATTTTCTCCTTTGCCTACAATCTGCTATGTTGTTACCATATAATCCAGCTTTCATCTTCTCATAAAATCCCCAAAGAATATCTATTGCTTTTTTTATTTATATTTTTATATTTTGCAGTTTAAGCAATACGCTTTCATTGCGCACATATCTCTCTTATGACATGTTTATTACTCTCTTTAGCTGTATATGATATTTTTAACATTCGTCTGTAAAAAAGCATACCTCTGTGGACACCAGGGATTTCTATGACTTGCTACCACACGATGTGATTGGCGCCGTGTAACATTTAAAAACTCTCTGTCTTACCTCCATTCACAAAGTTTGGTTGAGTAAAACACTTTTCATTTACCAATCGCACTACTGTACAATTCCCCCACCTGACCATATTTTAAAAAATAAATATAAAAAAGTTATGTCCGTTATTATTAAGATGTTCTTACGGTCAGGAGTTGGATTTGGTATAAACTGTCCTTGTGCCAGAGAAATGAGCAGGACGACGCCCAATGTTACGACTCCACAAAATTCCATCTTTCTATATTGTTTCTTTTTCTTTCTTAAAATGGTATCTTCTTCTCTGCAAAATATAAATATGAAATCATTTTGATATCGTAAAATATTACAATAATGGCAGGTTATTTATAGTGGATAATGTGCTTCACATTATGTTAAGAGAAAATACTACCTACATAAATCTGCGTAGAGCATATTGCTAATGTTACTTTACTGCTGAATGTAATAAATTTGTTATTATACCTACAACCTTCTTATTCTTTGATCCTTAGCCGCAGACTGTCAAAGCAGTCAGTGGCCATCACGCCTGGTGGCGCCTTGTAGGGTACCAACAAATTGCTTCCACCGTGTTCGGTCGGCGACCATCCTTCGTACAGTGCCCCAACTCTGGTTCATTCTTTGCATCTCAGCCTCCACAGTTCTCCGCCAAGTTGTTTTTGGTCAGCCTCTCTTTCGCTTTCTTTCGGGGTTTCATAACATAGCTGTTCTTGTAATGGCAACAGGGTTCCTTCTGAGGACGTGGCCAACCCAACTCCAGCGTCTGCCAGCTATGATGGTGTGCAGGTTCTCTTGGTTACTCTGAATAAGTATACCTACAACCTACCACTGTAGAAATCATGTGTTATACCTACAAACCACCACTGTCATGTGTTATAGCTACAACTTGCCGCTTTAGAATTCATGTGTTATACCTGCAACTCACCGCCGTAGAAATCATGTGTTATACCTACAACTCACCGCTGCAGAAATCATGTGTTATACTTACAACCCACCTTTGTATAAATCATGTGTTATACCTACAACGGGGACCCAAAGACGCATCAATAGAGAACGCAGTCAGCGACTCATAGCTTGACTGCTTGTGTCAGGACCAGCGAACCAGAGCTGGTCAAGACCGTGCTCCACCTCCACGTGGTGGTCCTGGAAACAGTCTGCAGCAGTGCAGTCTGGCTGAGCGAGCACGGATCGAAGAGGGAAGGCAAACCCGGTCCCAAAAAATGCCGTGCAGAAGTCGGATGTGTCGACCGAAAGGTGCAGATATCACAGCTTAGGCGTAAACAGACACAACGCAACCACCGTCCTTTTCAGGACGAACGATGAAGAAGAAGAATACCTACAACGTACTACTGCAGAAATCATGTGTTATACCTACAACCCGCCGCTTTAGAAATCATGTGTTATAAGTACCTACAACCCGCCGCTGCAGAAATCATGTGTTACACCTACAACTTACCACTGCAGAAGTCATGTGTTATACCTACAACTCACCGCTGCAGTAATCATGTGTTATACCTACAACACGCAGCTTTAGAAATCATGTGTTATACCTACAACCCGCCGCTTTAGAAATCATGTGTTATACCTACAACCCACCGCTGCAGAAATCATGTTCATACTCATCGTGAAAGACATACTTATCCTAATCAGAAATACGTGTAAACAAATACTGATACGAGTAAACAGTTTCTTCAATATTCATTCATCCATGACCCTTCAGCTTTCTATTGGACACAGTCCTTCGACAAGATGAGGTCATGCTTTCTAGTCCTTGCCATTCTCTCAAGATCTATTCATGGCCTTTTTTTTTTAACCATCTCATGTCTCCAATACTCTTCGGTGCTTTTTTTTTTTTTTTGGTCGCTTACTCTTTCCTCTGGAAATTCTGAAAACGGATTGTTTTGTAATGGTATCAATTGGCTTCCTCATGTAATGGTATCAATTGGCTTCCTCATGTAATGGTATCAAATGGCTTCCTTATGTAATGGTATCAATTGGCTTCCTCAGTGAGTGTCCTTTCCATCGCAAACGTCTTCTTTTCACCTCTTGTGTCATCAGATTTTCTTATATATTGGACTCATAGTAATAAAGTATTGCAGATGGGAAAAATGCAAGTGATCAAAACTACATCGATTACATTCTCATCTATACAAGAGATAGATATCCTCATCACAACAATAAGCAAATTAAAACCGAGATTAATGAAGATTTGTGTATACCATTCATTACTATGTAGTGCATAAATTATTATACATAGAAGATTGTGGTCGAATATCGTGCAAACAAAGAAAAAAGGGTTTTCATAGAAAAGCTATGAATTGAAGGAGAATTAATAAAAATTAAAAAAAAAGACAAATGAAATATCTTAGATGTTTAAACAACAAATACTACTTTTGAAAAAATAAGAAAAAGGAAAGAGAATAGCAGCTCGTAAGTGGAAGTGTGACCTCAAGCTGACGTCACTGCATGGGAAGAAGTCAACACCAGAATTCATAAATACAACTCGTGGTACTAGAGACAGGAAATTGTTGAGAGACATAATTACTTACATCATCAGGCACGGCACGTGAAGAATGGAATAGAAATGAACTGGCTAAGAACAAGTACTCACCAGATGTAAGCCCAGAACGCCCGAGTAAGCCGAGTGACGGATGTAAAGGCGCGAGGCCCACATTTTAAACCTTCCAACACAAGAAGGCGGAGCTATGCTTCTATTCATGTTTTTGTTAACTGAGATGAGAAAGGGTGGGTTTTCTTTCAGCATTGATTGAGAAATGAGGATGTGGGAGATGACGCCCACACATTCTTGTTTATTACTTTGGACCCACATCACCTGGGCTCGGCTCTTGTGTATGTATGTATGTATGTATGTATGTATGTATGTATGTATGTATGTATGTATGTATGTATGTATGTATGTATGTATGTATGTATGTATGTATGTGAGATCGAGGTTACAGTTGCTGGAATGCGAAAGTCTTTTACATCTATACTACCCACAGACATACACGAAAATGTGCAAAATATGTAACCACCAATACGAAACAGTGTCACATTTATTGAATGGATGTACCAAATTTCAAACATTATACCAACAAAGGCACAATAGAGCTGTAAACATTATTTATGAGAAACTGAAATCCTCATACAATAATAAGAGTGACATAACAATAAATAAAGAGATAATAGTTAAACCATCACTTTTCGGCAGCAGTAACACCTCATTTAAGACACATGCCGTAAAACCTGATTTAACGATAATCAATCGACAGAACAAAACAGGTTTTATAGTAGAGGCAGCAATACCATATGACGCCCATTTAGATAAATGTTACCAACATAAATTTGATAAGTACTATCCGTTGACTGCAGAAATTAACGAACTAGGCTATCGTACGCATGTAATCGTACTGATAATTTTGGTAGTTTGGGTCATGTGCATGCAAAGTGTGTGAGTGGATTAATGTCGCTAGGGTTGTGGAAATTTGAAGCAAAGGTTTTATGTAAATATGTCAGTATTAGTGCAATTATAGGTTCTTACAGAATATGGAAACTTCGATGTAAAAAACACCCATGTTAAATTGCTGAAATGTTTTCCCCACCGTCTAATCTCAATTGTGCTCTGTCTACTATACCAAACGACTATTGTATTTGATGCTATATTTAATATCTCACTCTACTAGCTGTCAACGTTTTTTATGGCAAACAGAAATTCTGATAAAACCCCCATGTAAAAACAACCATATTGCTCTACTTGAATGGTATTCCACACACATTTTGTAAATTTCAATAATTCTCATTTTTTGGCAGGTTATATCATATCATTATATGCCAATGTCTTTTAGAAAGCTTAAAAAATTTTATGTATGTGTAACACAAAGGTTCGATGTAAAAACACCCACATATAACTACTTGAGACGTCTTCAACACTTTATGTAAATTCTAATGATTCTCCAATATGCCATGTTGTATCTATTATATCATGTCTGTACATATTAATGTATTTTATGGAGAATAAAGATTCTGATACGTATATATGTATGTATGTATGTATGTATGTATGTACGTATGTATGTATGTATGTACGTATTTGTGTGTGTGTGTAGGTAGGTGAGTAGATAGGTAGGTAGGCAGGTAGGCAATGTATGTATGCGTGTATATATTTATGTATGTACGTAACAGCCCTCATTAACGGTGTATGAATGTATGTCAATTTACTTTATGTAAATTCTAATGATTCTCCTATATGCCATGTTGTATTTTATTATATCATGTCAGTACATATATATATATATATATATATATATATATATATATATATATATATATATATATATATATATATATATATATATATATATATATATATATATATATATATATATATATATATATATATATATATGCGTATGTGTGTGAGTACGTGCGTGTGTGCGTGCGTGTGTGTCTGCATGTGTATATGTATGTGCGTGTGTGTATGTATTTGTATGAATGTATTTACATGTATGTATGTATGTGCAGGTGTATGTATATGTATGTATGTGTGCACGTGTATGCATGTGTGTATATGTGAATACGTACGTGTGTATATCAGCATGTATGTTTGTCTGTATGTATTTAGGTAGATTGGAAGGTAGGTAGGTAGCTGAGTAGGTAGGTGGTAGGGTAGGTAAGTGGGTAGGTAGGTAGGTTGGTAGGTAGGTAAGTAGGTTGGTGCGTAGGTAAGTAAGTCGGTAGGTAGGTAGAAAGGTATGTATGTTTGATGGCGGCGTGGTAGGCCGCACTATTGTGTTGTGCATTTCATCTCGTCGTGTTGGAGTCTACATCTGTGATAACACCCCTCATTAACAGCCCTGTATGAGTTTGCAGTGTGTTGGGCTCATTTCCAGGATTATGTTGGCTGAGTATTTTAAGGGTGATAAAATCAAGTTTGATTGTCATATGAGTTCACTGTTCGTGATGGTACCAAGTAACCAAGATGGCGGTCTTGTGACGTGTCTACCGGACTGCACTTCAAAACATTACAAATTTAATGAAGGCTAATATCACGTTTCGAGAAGCGATTTTAATATCGTAAGTCCAAGCAATGCCTTATCATTATCATGCATTTCCAATGAAGTAGCCATATATTTGTTTAACTTCAAGTTCTTCGATTTGTGACAATAGGTGAAACCAACTCGATCTGACTCTTAACGTTCAAGCTCTCAGGAGAGTAAGGGATCGTCCGCATACGACATCCCGCAATTTTTGCAATTTTTGTTTCCCCCCCCCCCTCCCCTTTCTCATTTCGTCACCAAAACCCAAACACCCCCCTCCCCCTACCCGGGTCATAAATCTATCCCCCCCCCCCCTTTATTTTTTTTACAACCGAAAATCAACTTACTTACTTACTTAGTCGTTCCCCTTCTACCGTGAGGTGTAGAGGTTTGGAAGAGAGAGCGCCAGACTATCCTATCGGCTGTCTTCCTCCTGGCCTTGTTCCACTCCAGTCCTCGTTCCTTCAAAGATTGTCTAATGTTGTCCTCCCAGCGGACTCGGGGTCGTCCTGGGGGTCTGGATCCTTGGCTCTTTGTTTCCCATGCTTGTCGTGGTAGCAGATCTTCTCCCATTCTGCAGACATTGCCAAATCATCTTAGTTGGGACTGTTCTACTTGGGTCTGCAGGGGGTGGGATTTTAGGTCTTGACGTATCGTCTGGTTGCGGACCATGTCTCTTCTTGTTACTTCAACCACCTTCCTCAGATACCTTATTTGTGAGGTTTGGATCTGGCTTTTGTGGGTTGTAGTCATTGCCCATGACTCGCATCCATATGTCAAGACTGGGACATAGGTGGAGCGGTATACAGCTATCTTCGTTTTCTTACCAACTTCTCTCTTGCTGATGAATCCTCGATTTAGGGCCTGAAAAAGTCTCCCAGCTGCTGCTTTTCGAGTGGCCAACTCTTCTTTGATGCCTCCCTTTCGGTCTATAATAGCTCCGAGATATTTAAAGTGGTCGACCTGCTCCAGGACCTGTTCTCCCTGCTTAATCTGATGTCTTCTTTCTTCTCGTGATATCACCATGGATTTTGTTTTAGAGCTACTTATGACCATCCCTCTCTTCTCCAGCTCTTCTTTCCAGACTTGCAGGTTGGATTGGAGATGTGCCTCTGATTTAGCAATCAGGGCAACATCATCAGCAAATGCCAGCTCTGAAATACAGACCTGTCTCATCTTCCAGTACCCAACTTAAAACCTTCTTGTTCTCTCCTTATATGACTTGATAACATCGTCCATGAGGAGTATGAAAAGATAAGGTGACAGGATATCACCTTGTCTTACACCGGTGGTGGTCCTGAACTCTTCTGACTTATGGTTTGCTGTCCTCACATAATTCCTGCAAGACTTGTAGAAGCTCTGTATAGCATGAATCAGAGGTGCTGGAATGTTCTTCCGTTCCAAACAGTCCCAAAGTTTGCTCCAGGGGACCCTTTCAAATGCCTTTTCCAGATCTATGAAACAAAGATGGATCTCACTCTTATACTCAAGGGCCTTTTCACTCAGCTGTCTGAGTGTGAAGATTAGGTCTTGAGTACTTCGGTTTGCTCGGAATCCGCACTGGACCTCATCCAATTGTGGCTCAGCTAGGCGTCGGAGTCTCTGCTCTAGAATTCTAGAGTAGATTTTACCAGGGACACTGAGAAGGGATATGCCTCTATGGTTTCCACATTGTCGATTGTCACCCTTTTTGAAAATTGGTGTTATGATGGCAATCTCCCAATCCTTTGGTATGGTCTTGTTGCACCATGCTGCCTGTAGGACCCTTAAGAGTAATAGGTCGCCTGATGCTCCCATGTACTTAACCATTTCTGGTGTTATACCATTGTCGTAGATTTTTGATAGGAGAATTAAGACTTGGGTTGGTCCCTTCTGAATAGATTAGAATAAGTGATAGTCACAATGAGAAATAGTAATAGCAATAGATTTTCCACGAGTGAGGTGGTAGAAATGTGATAGAGGCTGTCTCTGAAATCAAGAAAATCTTCTCTCCTTCACCTATCTTCTACGACAGAATTTAGATTGAGTCAGACAGTCTACACACATATATATGAAATATATATATATCCACTCACATAGATACACACATAAGACGACAGTTAGACGTACAGACGTGGGAAAAACTATGACAGTGATTATATGAATAAGGTGGGAAAACGAACTGACCGACACGCTGGAATAAATTTTATGAGTAGTTTATTTATCAAGACTAAACTTCTCTCACAACATAGCAAATCACATCAAGCATATACAAAAAAAAATCATAAACAAAATCAGAAATGCTACCAGAATGATAGACCCGTTGGTATGATCCTTCATTCGATGGATAGCCCAACGTCCCGTTAGAAGAAAGTGGTAGCCCAAAGAGTCACAGATACATATGATTTAGTCTAAAATTCTTCCCCCTTTAAGGTATGAACAGACTGGATACTCTGCTCTAGTATAAGGGAATATATATAGATATATAGTTAGCAATACCTTGCATAAAGAAATGTTATGACAGCAAAAATGAATGGGTGTCAAAATACCACCATAAAGGGATCGCTCAGTCCTGCCTTTACTCTATTCATTCAACTGTGCTCATGTGCATTTTTCAACAACAACAAAAATTATTTTTTAGGACTTGCCCATACAGAATCTTCAATGGTAATCTTGGCCAAGAAAACCCCACGTCCAAAAAGACGGGTTGAATTCACTACTTCCGGGACCGTTCTCTTGGGAGTACTATTGTTTTGGATGTCTGTTTAAGTCACATAAAATTTTCCAGGCACGAGCGTTTATAGCTAGCACAGTGTCAACATCTTAGATTTCAAACGAATGAGGAATGTCAGGTCGGCACCTTTTCTCAATATAGGAATTTAGTTGGTAACACCACCACTTGTCAACAGTGTCGGGAAATTTACTGATTGAAATATGTTACTTGCCACCAAGGCGGAAAAATGACTAAAGTTTACTCAGGAAGAATCAAATCAGGCTCGATGACCCGTTACTTCTTTAACCTCTTAAAGTTCTTGTAAAAGTTATACATCAAATCTTTAAGGTAAGAATGTTTGTTGTTTTCTTCACAGATTTATCTCTTTACTCAAACGCTAGCAAAGTTTGGGTACCACAGTTTCACTATATAAAATGGAAAGAACACATATCAAATAATTATACATACTATGTACTCGGATATAACTGATAATTTTAAATTGCAAGCGTAGTGCTTGACTTATCATTTAAATTTTCCCGTGAAATAAGTTATATATAACAATCATCTATCCTCATGAATTAGGAATACGTGCGTATTGCGTCAACACTCATGAGGCTTCTAGAATTTATAAGTTAGTTTAGAAAGTTTATTCTCGACTGATTATTTTAGCAGTTAAATTGAATTCATTATAGCTACATTGTTGTTTAAGCTAGAAATTATAATTTATTCTGTTTTTTACTGAAACACGTCACTAGAAAATAATACAGACTTATAAATTAAGCGCTCTGCACCAAATCTAACTAGAGAAATAAAATAAGCGATTTAACACTTTAAACACTTCACGAAATACTAGAATATAATATATGATATTTTACCTCCGAACAGAATTACAATTTCACAACGACTAGGATAATTCACTAGATAGGTATTTAGAAGCTCGGCAAAATTTGACGAGAAACTAATGACTTTGCTATACAAGCTTCATTCACTAGCACGAGTGATTCTGTCTGCTGCAAGTTGGAGAATGAAAAGAAAGTTTCAAACTCTGGTTAATATCTATTTACAGACAAAGAGGTAAACGTTTAATTTCGCAAAACGAAGTACTCTCCCTTTTCCCGTCTTTCACTCTTACGTTTAACACCTAAACGCATGCCGTAACTGCCATCTTGCGTCTCTGACACCTCCGTCTAAGAAACGGCCGAAGCGCTAAGTGTCAGATGCAAATGTAGACAACTAGTCTGCACTGCAGGGGCAGTTTTTGCACCTACCCCGAGAAACTCATCCTGAGAACCATAATTGACACTTTGCTTTCTCGCACCTTACGCCAACTCTGGCCGTGGAGCGTGAGTGTCATATCACCTGACCCTGAGAATCTATCTTGGAAACTACATGTCAGATGCAAACTACCAGACAAATGTCTCCTCCTCATGTCTGACGGAGTGAATTCTCACACTTCAGGACCAGAAACTCAGCCAAACTGTAGTCAGCTGTCTGCTCCCCTGTCTGACGGAATGCATTCTAACACTCTGCGTCTCGGGTAGGGCTGACACGTTACGTCATAACTGCGTTCTCAGTTTAATCAGCAATGAAATGCGTTTCTAAATGAGAAACGCAATTGGCGAAAGGGAGAATGGGAAAAATATTATTTCTCGCAAACGAATGGATGCGAAAAATACAGGAAAAAGGTAAAGAGTGATAATAAAAATAGAGGATACGGGTGACAGAAAAATAAGAAGATATAGGCAATTTATTGATCATAAAACCTATGTGACAACCATCATGCCCTGCTGCTTTGCCCATCTTGATTTTCTCCAGTGCTGCCTTCAGTTCTTCTATCTTTGTGTCATGTTCATCACCATTTGTTTCATCTTCTGTGCTAGTGGTTATCATTTCTAATGCTTGACCTTGCTCACCATCAAAGAGTTCTGAGAAATATTCTTTCCATCTTTATGTTCTTTTGCTCTTGTAGTATTGTTTTAAATACATAAACTTGTTTCCCTGGTATCACGCAAGCTGGCTACCGCTAGCCTATATGTAGCTCTGACGACACCCATTCTAACCGAAGCCATTCGACCCTCTATGCTAACGGAGTTTTACGCGGTCTATGCTCAATGGTTTCCTCGCAAAGTCTACCCCGACCCTTGATCTGGTTTCATAACTAGCGGTAACACAGTTAGCGTCACTTCGGCGGACTTAACATCACGTGGCTCACACATACCTTGTGTATATCATCAATGATAAACTCTCTCTGGGCATTGAGAATGATAGCCTCGTTAACAAAGCTGCAGCTACCTTTACCCGCCTCACATCACGTGTTTGGGGAAACGCTAAACTCACAACGAAGACCAAAGCTGCGGTATATAACACCTGTATCACCAGTACACTTCTATATGTTAGTGAGACCTGGACAATCTACGCTAAGCAAGAAAGAAGGCTCAATACCTGCCATCTACCGTGTCTGGGCCACCTCCTCGGCCTTTCGTGGAAAGATAAAGCGCCAAATGTTGAGGTGGTGTCACGTGCTGGCCTTCAAAGCCTGTATAGCCGGCTGAGACAGGGAAGCCTACGCTGTCTTGGCCATATCCACCGCATGAAAGATGGTCGCCTTTGAAGAAATTTTATTTTTGTCAAGTGGAAGAAATATTTTGACAAGTGGACGAATTTTTTTTTTTGCTAACGGGAAGAAATATTTTGACACCGGTAAGAAATATTTTATCTACGGTAAGAAATATTTGACAAGTGGAAGAAATATTTTGAAGGGTGGACGCAATTTTTTTTGCCAAGGTGAAGAAATATTTTGACACCGGTAAGAAATATTTGACAAGTGGAAGAAATCTTTTTTTGCCAAGGGGAAGAAATATTTTGACACCGGTAAGAAATATTTTGACAAGTGGACGAAATTTTTTTTGCCAAGGGGAAGAAATATTTTGTCATCTGTAAGAAATATTTGACAAGTGGAAGAAATTTTTTTTTGCCAAGGGGAAGAAATATTTTGACACCGGTAAGAAATATTTTGACAAGTGGACGAAATTTTTTTTGCCAAGTGGAAGAAATATTTTGACACCGGTAAGAAATATTTGACAAGTGGAAGAAATTTTTTTTGCAAAGAGGAAGAAATATTTTGATAGGTGGAAGAAATATTTTGACAAGTGGGCGAAATTTTTTTTGCCACGGGGAAGAAATATTTTGACGCCGAGAAGAAATATTTTGACAACGGTAAGAAATATTTTGACAACAATAAGAAATATTTGACAAGTGGAAGAATTATTTAAAGAAGTCTTTGACAGTTGATCTATTTACCTACAGGTTGGACCCTTTGCGCAGGCCTGGGAGAAAATTTTGGGACCATCTTTGCTGCTTGGAAGAAAAGCTTTTACTAAAGTTAGAAAATTGCAGGACAAAACGTAGATACCCGTTTGATAACTGGAACAAATACTTAGTTACATTTATTTAATGTACTACATTTCCGTGGTCGCCGCATGTATGAACCGCTTATGAGACAATATAAAACCTATCATCAGATGTCGCCCGTGTGAAAAAGTGAAACTTTAAGTCGCGGGGATTCGAACACACGAACGAAGAAATGTTTCTTTTACAAATTTCTACTATTGATCGATTGTGTTTTGAACTTGTGACGTGAACAGAAATAAGCAGCGGGGTTAGTCTTACAAAGGTAGATAGCTATATTTAGCCCTGACGTCACCCTCTATGGTACCGGAATTTTATAAACGAGTCATGGTTTACGCGCGATGTTTTGGGCGGGCCATCGATCGAGTTTCTTACTAGTGAGGGTAAAAGCACGTGCGTGTTGAGTTTTATTAGACATGGATGAAAATGGCCTCGACCTTGTTTCAGTTACAGACTGCAACACTAAGGGATTGTCTAGTTGCCGCCACAATCTAGTCTGCATATGGGATATATCTCTACGGTTGTGTTCAATAAAACTGTCTATTTGGCTTTGTCCAGCGCTTGACAGTATTTTTTTTATGTTGGAGAACACGGCTGTGTGCGGGGGTCACTTAAATATCACTAGATGGGTGAGTAGACTTATTACTCATGCTATAATATAAATAATAAAAAACTACCACGTGACCCAGTGCCCGTCTCAATATGTAGTTACATTCCCTCAACAAACGGAAAATTCCCTGTCATATTTTTACATAAACAGACAGGTGCGTAACGATAACGTAACCACTACGCCTCTTCCCAGCTAAAAAATAGCTCTCTTCTATTATCTGTCCTGTTTGTGTAATGTTTTTCTTAGATAAAGTATACGAGCAATGGTTTTCCGCGCGAAGTTTCGCGACGCCCATCGAGCCGAGTTTTCTTACTAGTGAAGGTAAAACAAGAAACGTTTGTCAGAACTTCCAGGGTACGAAATTATACGAGAAGAGAACCCCTGGATTGTTTTGGGGAGCACAATACACCTAGTACTAATTGGCTCAATAAACATCACAACACCTTAGACAAACACATATTTTTTGTGGTTCTCACGAAACTACAACCGCGGGGCAGGAAAAATGTACTAAGGAGTTCAATAAACAACACAATAAGCTAGGCTTTTAGCTGTACTCACCCAACAAAAAAATTCCCTGTCATATTTTTACATCAAAAGACATGGTCACAAAAAACCTAACCATCTTCCTCTATAACATTTATCATTTTTGTGTGTGTATTTTCCTCTATACGGCTTTGCCCGCCATTTTATCGGATTTTGCTGTCAATTTTTTCCTCACGCCAATACGTCCATGAGTCATACACTTACAATACCAGCACACAAAAATTTTCACATCGACAACGCGTCAACTATCGATTAGTTTTTCCACTAATCAAGTCCTGGCTAGCGCTCAACAAGTCTGAGCTCACTTTTGGACAGTGTACCTATACCTAAACTTTCATGAAATACACAAAAATCTCCTGTTATTGCTTAAGAATACACTACCTCCATAATAATTGGTCAATCTACACAAGTCTGCGGTATGGCCTCTTTAACAGCGACAGCGAAAAATAAACATATAATCGCTCCTGTAATGATTTTTTTTGTCGTATGAAGTTATCCGCGCATGCGCACCCGCCCTCGGTGTATATTCAGCGTCGAGATGTTCCTAAATATTATAAAAATAATGGCCTAACAAAACTATTTAAAACACCACAGATAAACAATAGTGATTTTACACTGTGAAAAGGACTAACACTTATTACGCCTCTGTGCTTATAACTGTTGTATAAATAAACAACTAATAACACAATACAATACAATACACCACAACACAACCCACACACTACCTACACACGCCCGCCCTTATCGAACTACTATCCTACATCAACCATAGACCATCACCCCGACCACTAACGCGGTGTTTGTCTTTGTCTAACACTTCACTCCCACCTCTTGATGCTAGACCTAGTTAAGTCTCTAACACCTCACTCCCACCTCTCGACGCTGATCCTAGTAAAGTCTCTAACACTTCCCTCCCACCTCTAGATGGTAGACCTAGTATAGTCATGTCTCTAACACTTCACTCGCACCTCTCAATGCTGGCCCTAGTATAGTCTTTAACACTACCCTCCCACCTCTAGAAGCTAGACCTAGTATAGGCAAGTCTCTAACACTTCACTCCCACCTCTCGCTGCTGATCCTAGTATAGACATGTCTCTAATACCTCACTCCCACCTCTCAATGCTAGACCTAGTCACGTCTCTAACACTTCAGTCCCGCCTCTCAATGCTGGACCTGCTTTAGTCAAGTCTCTAACACTTCACTCCCCTCTCTCGTTGCTGTACCTGGTATAGTAACGTCTCTAACACTTCACTCACACCTCTCGTTGCTGTTTCTAGTGTAGTGTAACGTTTTGTTTTCTTTCTGATTGTGGCGGTACGCCTCTTCTTGTTGTGGCGTAAGGGCCCAACGGTTTTCTCGTTGTAAGGTTGCGTGTTATGTTATTGCGGGGAGAACTAGTCAATCATGATTCTTATAGAGCATCGTGCTGATAGATGGTAAATTTCGCAAGTGGTGGTGTAAAGCTTTGTATCCATTATACTGACGGTTGAACTCCTGATATTCAATAATGGGATAAGTCCTTTATGAGTCCACATGTATTTATTACATAGAAGATTATAGACAATATTTCAAACAATGGTTGTCATGAAGCATAAATATACAAAGTTCTGTTCCTTCCTTGAATTATGATTTATCTTCAATTCAGTCCTTGTCAAATAACAAATAGACAGAACGACATAACTGTATGCACGCGTGGCTGGTGATCCCAGCGACCGACAGTGAGATTATGCGTTCGTCAATAATTATAAATCTATCTCGACTTAGGTTTAGTCACTTACTAACCTGTAGCATTCTTCCTCCGAATCATAACATTGGACTGACCCATGTCCATCATTAATTATAATATAATCTGTGTGGCACTCCATGCCCGACACTGTATGAATACAAGGACACGTCTTATCCGTTCGACGGTCATACAAGAAAGGGGTGTGGTAACCTAGTCACGGTGCGTGACATACCAACGCATACACGTCATAATCAATCGTGTGTATCGCGTACACTAAACTAACAATTATTTACATTATATTAAACGTGTCACCTCTTAATCTTATGCTGCTAACCTCTAGCAGACCATGCATAAAATACCGTAACAATTCCCTGTCCACTGGGGGAAAAAAAATCTATTAGATAGATTTTTTCAAAAAAAAAACCCATCTGAATGAATACCAAAATGTTAACAATATCAAAAAAAAAAATTTAACAAAATTGCGGCATATGGCCTACGACGTTCTGTCTAGAACCAATGTCATGGTCATGTCGACTAACTAACAGTCATGTAATATATTAATTATTTATATCATACATAAATATAAATTGTAATAAGAACTAAAAGAGAATGGTAATGTTGATCTCTAATTAAATAATTAATTAACTTAAAATATGTCGTGATAAAATGTCATGTCAGACTAATCTAAAGTGTTAAAATTAAACTAATTAACTATACTAGGTATGGAATAAGAATAAGTTGTTGAAAATCTAATGTAAGAAAAATGAGAGGATATGTTAAAGAAAGACATAATAACGAATAAAGAATAAAGTAGAAGAAAAAAAAATGATGTATAAATTTAACTAAGTTATGTGTGTTGAACATCAAGTTAGTGTAGTATTAAGTTATTAATACCTATCTAACTACTTTAACCAATAGTATGTGATGTATTGACATAATTATTAACTATGCAATATAATCATGTAATTCTAAGAATATAATCAAAGAATTGTGTGAGTTTTCTTTTCTTTCTTTCATTTTTTTTCAAGTTTCATTTTTCTTTTTTTTTTTTTTCTTTTTTTAAATTCAACTCACTTGTTATTTTAATGTGGACTAGTTTTAAAGACTAAATTAAAAGTAATTAAAATTGGATATGAAGATCCATTCGTAGTCTTGATCTTTGAATTTCCATTAGACAACATGTTCAAGCATTCTGAATCAAGTTATATAACGAATTAGTTCGAATGGAATGTCATTTATTACCTCCGAAGTGTTTTGAAACAGTATTGTGACGAATGTAAACCAGGGAGTCCCGGCGTAAAGACGAATATAGTGTCAATTGATTGCAGTCACTTTGCGTATAATCTGCCTTTAGGAAGCAGCTGAGTCAATGGTTCATTCATGTGTCAAAAAGCTACGATGGTGCTATGTCCTTTGATTAAGTTTCTCTGTGAATAGTATTGTCTTTGCGACAAACAACGTGAATTAGGAATCGACATCATTAGGGTTTCGAGATAACGTATCTGCCAAGATGTTGTCGGATCCTGTGATGTACTCGATTGAGAACTCGAAAGGTTGAAGGAGTATAGCAAATCTGGTCAACTTTGCACTTTTGTGATTTGCTCGTTGTAGTGATGCTACGGCCCTCTGATCAGTTTGTACTACGAAAGGGGCTCCCAGTAGAAATTTCTCAAGTTTGGTTATCGCCCACACGACGGCCAAAAGTTCGCGGTCAACCGTAGAGTATTTCACTTCTGGTGGTTTCAGTTTTCGTGACACGTACAAGTTTGGATGGAGGATGTCGTCATGGTATTGGAGCAAACATGCGCCAATTCCGTAGTTACTCGCATCTGTACGAAGAATGAACTTTTTAGAATCAATTAGTCTCAAAATAGGTGGATTTGAAAAATATATAAATTATTTGCCGAAAAATTCTGTCACATTCGTCAGTCCATGTCACCTTCACTGGCATGTCTTTCTTTAGTAATGAGGACAATACAGCCGTGATGGATGACAACTTAGGTACGAATCTACTGTAATATTGGACTAGACCTAACAAGCTTCTCACTTGTTTCTTCGTTTGAGGAACGGAAATGTTTAAAATTTTTGAAACTGTACTGGGTAGTGTTCGGATATATCCTGCTCCAATAATGTGACCCAAAAAAGTGATCTCATGAAATGCTACCTGTAATTTTGTAGGTTTAGCAGTTAACTTGTACCTTCTTAAGGTATCAAAAACGTATCCAAGACCCAAAAAATGTTCCTCAAAAGATGAACTAAATAAGCATATGTCGTCTATATATGTAATAATGTCCGGTCTACCTGAAAAAATGTGTCGCATCATGCGAACAAAGGTAGCTGGAGCGTTAACAAGCCCAAAAGGCATCACATTCCACTGGTATAGACCTAGCGGAGTTGAAAACGCTGTGTAGTATTTAGCTTTTTCGGTTAGTGGTATCTGCCAATAACCTTTAGTTAAGTCTATCTTAGTGAATATAGTTGCTGTCGATAGACGTGGCAGTAAGTCATCGAGAAGTGGATGTGGTTCGCTATCAACTATCGTTTGTGCATTTAATTTTCTATAGTCGACGCATAGTCTAATGTTATTGTCCTTCTTTCGGACAATAACTAATGGAGAAGAAAATGGGGAATTACTAGTTTCGATAATTCCTAAAGATAACATCTGTTCAAGTTCCTTAGTAGTTTTAGTAAGAAAGTGTAGAGGAACAGAATAAGGATGTACCCGAATTGGAGTATCATCATTAAGAGTGATGTCATGACTAATGACTGATGTGCGACCTGGAACATCGGTCAACACATCTGGATAAGATTGTAGAAGATCAGCAATCTTTTGATGCTGTTGCGGTGTAACCGACGAAGAGATGGTTACGTCCCGCCAAGATTCGCTAGATTGTACTACAGGTACAGGTAAAGCTAACTGTACCTCAGGAAAAGAAGATTCTTCTTCCTGGATAACAGATAAATTAGAATAGTGACATGTAGGTCTGAAAGTGTCATCTAGTTCATGAAAAATAGCTTGTAGATGTTCAGGTCGAGTATGAAATTGCTTGAGCATATTTATGTGAAATATTTTGTGATGTCCCTTAATGTCCAGGACATAATCAACATCAGAAATCTTATTGATAACCTGGTAAGGACCGTTCCACGAGATTAGTAGTCTATTATTGTTATGTGGCAATAACACATAAGCTTGATCTCCTGGAAATAATTGACGTAATCGTCTATTACTGTTTTGGAAAGTTCTAGCTTTCTCTTTCGCAGCCTCTGATGAAGCTGTTGCCATTTTACAGGCATCAATAATGTTATTCCGGAGATTAATTACATACTCATAGGATGACTGAGTGTCCTGAGTCATCTCAGAATCGATTAATAAATCTTTTATCAGTCCCATAGGACCTCTTGGTGGAGCGCCAAAGACTAGTTGAAATGGAGAGAAGCCAGTTTGTTCATGTGGCACCTCTCGATAAGCGAATAACACCGCTGGTAGAACTCTGTCCCAGTCCTGTGGATGGTTAACTGTAACCTTATGTAACATTTGTTTGAGTGTGCGGTTAAGTCTTTCTACAGCACCATTACTCATTGGGTGATAAATGCTGCTGAGATTTCTATCTATTTGCCAAGTCTTCATTACCTCCGTCATAGTCTCAGATATAAATTGAGAACCATGATCTGACAAAAGTTTTCTAGGAAAACCTACTCTAGAAAAGATCAGGTGTAGTGCATCAGCTACATCTGTGGTGGTAGTTGTTTTCAATGGGATGGCTTCTGGCCATCGTGTGCATAAATCGATGCAAGTGAGAATAAATCTATGTCCTCTGGCTGATGGTAAAAGTGGGCCAATGATATCAATGGCCATTTTGTCGAAAGGTCTCACAGATATGTCACAAGCCTGAATAGGCGCCGTGTGAAAGGCTCCCCGTGCTTTCACTTCTTGGCATATCGTACAGGAGCGTACGTACTGTGAAATATCTCGTGATACTCCCGGCCAAAAAAAAAGAAGATAATACTCGCGAACGTGTACGAGTATAACCCATGTGACCTGCACACTTAGAATCATGTGCGTGTTGAAGTATGTACCGCCTAAAAGCAAAAGGTACCATGACTTGTTGTTTCATTTGTGATTTGTCATTAAAACATCTAATCAATATGTCATTTTTTAATAACAAAACAATGTTTGTTATTATTACCTGAGGATAGATTGTCAACTTTATCAACCAGCTTAAAAATTTTTTTTAAAGATTTATCCTCTTTTTTGTTTGGTTGCAAATGTTTCCCTGTCAATAGGTGAATTGACTACAAATTCCTCTTGGTTGTCTGTATCCATTTTATTATCACCAACTTTCTCCATGAGTTGAGTCTGCGCTCTAGTCGTCACGGCGTTTCCAGTGCATAGGTTATGTTTCTCCCATTCTATGATCTCATCTGGAGTACAATCTTTACTGCCGTGTATACGACCAACCATCAGATCAGCAATAGGCTTTTTTAGCATACATACTTTTACGTTCCCTGTGAAAAAGGGTGTTCTAATATGAACAATAGCTGTTGGGTAGAACTCAATAGTTCCACCAAATGTCATGCAGCGTACATATTCTCCTGTCGCACAGCTAGGATGTACCAGCGACTGACGTACCCCAATCGTTGTGGATCCTGAATCTCTCAGCACTGAGACGACGGATCCATTAACGATTCCCCTGTTAAAAATTAATGAGCCTGTCCCATCGTTGACTGCAAGACCTACCTGTGGTATAATATGTCCGCAGTTAAGCACTGTTTCTTTCGCCTTCTGAAAAATAAGATTGCATTGTTGGCAACTATTTGCCACATTATAATTAATAGCAAAACATGCAGCAGAAGACTGTGTTGTATTATTGTCAAGTGGGACCTGAGCTATAGGGGTAGTATTATTTGTAACTGCCGCCCCTGTATTATGGTTGTACTGAGATGATCCCCGAGAATGAGATCGATTACGAGTATAATTGTTAGAATTATCTCGTCGTCCTCTATAGTAACTATTATCTCGATGTCTCGAGCCATGATTATTACCATTCCAGTTATTATTATTATTGGGGGTATGTGATCGATTATAATTAGTATTATGTTGACCATTGTGGTAGTTTGTTTGAGGTGAATAATTTCTATCTCGTGATCTACCTCTGTTGAACTCATTTTTATTGTTGAAATCATTATTATGTCCCTTCTGAAAGTTAACATTGTGATTTCTTTGGAACCTACTTCTGTCTACACTGTGATGTCTTTGTTTGTTATTATGATTGTAGGCCATATTAGACGCCACAGGTAGAGGTTCTCTTAATGAAGAGTTAGAAATGTTCGTATTCGGATGTGCCGAACAGTAGTTTAAAGAAATTTTTTCCAACTCGTCAATAGTACCTGGTTGACGCTCCTGCAAATATGCAAATAATGGCTGGCTAACCGAAGATAATACCTTATGCCGTAGTAGTAAATCAACTAATTTGTCGTACGATTTGTTGACTTCTGCCAGTTCAACCCATCTATTAAATGTATTGCGTATGTTCGCAATGAATCCTGCAAAATCTTTTGGAGATTCAGGTAAAATTCCTTTAAATTTCAACCTACAGTGTTCCTCGTCCAGGTGAAACCTTCGTAAAAGCAAGGACTTAATAGCACCGTAGTTATTTGCTATTGATGGGTCAGCATTTTGAGAAGCCGTCAATGGTTCTCCAACCAAGAATTCATTTAACTTGAGTACCCATGACTCTTCAGGCAAATGATTTGTTTTGCAAGTCTGTTCAAAACGTGGCAGGAACGATGAAAGGTCGTCCACGTTTAAGTTGAAAGTGGGTAATTTAAAGTTGTAGAAATGTTTAGTTTGGCTGGATGACGATCCATTTTGTGCGTTATTATTCTGGTTTGCATCAGCACTTTGTGCTTGTAATCTTGCTGTCTCCAATTTAATACGCGCCAATTCCATTTCTTGTTGTAAAATAATTTCCTCTCGTTTCAATTTATTCTCTTCTTCCTGTTGAGCAATTTCTCTTAATCTATTTTCCTTGGCAATTTGCTTCATCTCACGTTCTTCTTCCTCTTTCTTTAATGCAGCCTTTTTCTCTGCTTCTTTTCTTTCACGTTCCTCCATTTCTGCTTTATGTTTTTCAAATTCAGCCAATGCATAAGCCTCGAGAAGTTCTCCTTTTTTCCCAAAATCCTTACCATTTTTAATAAAATAGTCTAAGTTAAGCATCTTGACGTTAATATTGTACGTAATGGCTATGTAATAATCACCAATAATTCTAAGTAATTATTGTGCTTATTCAATCTATGAATAGTCAATATAACAATCACAATATTATTGAACTTAATCTGGGAATGTTCAATTTAATTAATTGTAATATTATTTAACTATTATTTGTAAATTCCATACATAGACATACAATGTTGGGAAAATATTACATATATACTCGTTAATATATCATAAATAGTTATGATATTTATCTATTTAGGGTGCTGAATTACTATCATGCACCTAATAATTAATGGTATTATTCCTCAAGTATTATATCATTCAATCAGTGATATGTGCTAAGTAAATCTTTTAGTACTGGAAAAATGTACTAAATAATATACACTATGTCTTTTATATGCAGGACAGACTAAAAAGTCAAATTATTTTATAAATATATATATTATATATATTATGCCTTAATCATGAGCTATAAAGTGCATCGCCCATTTCTTGGATACCACTGCAACTTGGTGCAAAGTCCCTAATTCTCCTTAAAAGTCATAAAATTTTAATTATATTCATATACACTCTTATTAAGCAAGAAATTATAGTATTAATATTAAATCATGAATGGATAAAATGAGAATAAACAATACAATGTGTTAACCAAGGATAAACAAAAACAATATTATCACGAGACAAGACATTTTCTACAATACAAAAATTGATATTATGAAAAACCAAATCTACTAACCGGAAATATAGAGCAGGGTGAAGGTTAACTGAATATAGAGTTAAATCTGTGTACACACACAAAAATTAATGACGCAAACATGGACTCATTGACGGTTATACAAAAAAAAAATGAACTGAATAATAGCAAGATCAGAAAAAACATGATAGGTTACCAACATTGTTACAGAACTAAATAAAATTTAAACTGAATACAACAAAATACAACGATTATTTCACAGAACTAGACATCTAACATATAATGTGAATTAAATGCAATCCCGAACGAAACAAGCCCCGGAAATGTCGTCGACGCGTTCTCCGCGAAATGCAATTTAATTCACCGCCCTAAAGAACATTCAGAATGAATATCGGCAATCCTTAGAGCCATAATTTATTCATTCCGAATCACCGCTCCAACCTCACGAATGAGGCACAGCACAAACAATGAAAACAAATATAACGTACATATATAACATATAGAATGGACATGCCTGCAAATGTGAACTAGACTCAGTAATGTTTCTTCTCAATGACAACAGTCACGAAATGAGACTTATCTTTTAACCCGTCGTCCGATGCGATCTTCACCAACGGACTAGACTAGTGTATAGGACTGTTTGCTCCTTGTTGGCAAATAATGTCGTTTCAATCATTTGGTCTATCGAGAAGTTATATTCTTCAATGAAACAGTAGGTGAGCTGGCTTCGTCCTTCGATCGTTGGCTTGTACACAGCATATTGTGACGTCACTGATTTGCATAGTTACACAAGCCACGTCATGTTCGGAATCATGTGACTTGAATAGTTTCTTGTAATGATAAACAGTCTATCAATTTGTAAATAAGAAAAAAATTTTCTTCGTTCTTATTTCGCTCCCCATCGCTGGCCAACCATTTTGTAAACGTTTTGTTTTCTTTCTGATTGTGGCGGTACGCCTCTTCTTGTTGTGGCGTAAGGGCCCAACGGTTTTCTCGTTGTAAGGTTGCGTGTTATGTTATTGCGGGGAGAACTAGTCAATCATGATTCTTATAGAGCATCGTGCTGATAGATGGTAAATTTCGCAAGTGGTGGTGTAAAGCTTTGTATCCATTATACTGACGGTTGAACTCCTGATATTCAATAATGGGATAAGTCCTTTATGAGTCCACATGTATTTATTACATAGAAGATTATAGACAATATTTCAAACAATGGTTGTCATGAAGCATAAATATACAAAGTTCTGTTCCTTCCTTGAATTATGATTTATCTTCAATTCAGTCCTTGTCAAATAACAAATAGACAGAACGACATAACTGTATGCACGCGTGGCTGGTGATCCCAGCGACCGACAGTGAGATTATGCGTTCGTCAATAATTATAAATCTATCTCGACTTAGGTTTAGTCACTTACTAACCTGTAGCATTCTTCCTCCGAATCATAACATTGGACTGACCCATGTCCATCATTAATTATAGTATAATCTGTGTGGCACTCCATGCCCGACACTGTATGAATACAAGGACACGTCTTATCCGTTCGACGGTCATACAAGAAAGGGGTGTGGTAACCTAGTCACGGTGCGTGACATACCAACGCATACACGTCATAATCAATCGTGTGTATCGCGTACACTAAACTAACAATTATTTACATTATATTAAACGTGGTCACCTCTTAATCTTATGCTGCTAACCTCTAGCAGACCATGCCAATAAAATACCGTAACATGTAGTCATGTCTCTAACACTTCACTCCCACCTCTTCATGCTGGACCTGTTATAGGCAAGTCTCTAACACTTCACTCCCACCTCTCGATGCAGGTCCTGGTATAGTGACGTCTCTAACACTTCACTACCACCACTCGATGCTGGTCCTGGTATAGTCATGTCTCTAACACTTCATTCCCAAAACACACCAACGCACTGCTGAGTCACACACACACACACACACACACACACACACAAAACCCCTAACCCATCCCGCCGCAACATTCATCGTCACCCACGCCAGCACAAAAAGGCTCCACTCGCTTCAAAACCCCCCTTAGTAACCTAATCCAACATTATCGATTGTTTTTCCTGTCCTTATCGATTTTTTATATTATATATATATATATATATATATATATATATATATATATATATATATATATATATATATATATATATATATATATATATATTGATATATATATATATATATATCTATATATATATATATATATATATATATATATATTGTATGTATATATGTCTAAATAACCCACCCAACATCACACAAAAAAAAACCCTAACCCACCCCGCCAGCTACAGCTACATCGCAACATACATCGTCACCCACGCCAGCACACAAAGGCTCCACTCGCTTCAAAAACCCTCTTAGTAACCTAATCCAACATTATCGATTTAAAAAAAAATGTCCGTCATTATTGCTTTTTTATATTTTTTTTTATATATTGTATCTATATATATGTCTAAACAAACACACCCAACATCACAACAAAAAATCCCTCTAACCCACCCCACCACCTACAGCCCAACATGCATTGTCACCCACGCCAGCACACAAAGGCTCCACTCGTTTCAAAAACCCTCTTAGTAACCTAATCCAACATTATCGATTTAAAAAAAAAATTTCCGTCATTATCGATTTTTTATATATATATATTGTCTAAGTATTTTGTATAAACAAACACACCAACACACAATACAACAACACGTAACACCAAGCAAGCCAAAAGCAATACCAACAACACCACACCGCTTATACATTCTAGGCGTATGGCCGACACGACCGTAGTAGTGAAGATAGACGTCACCAGCACCCATAGGCCAACTAACTTTGTCAATAAATATATAAAATGTATATATTGATTTTTCTTTTATACGTATATATATCGTCTAACTGCTGTAAAATATATTGTAATATATGTCTAAATATATGTCTAACTAAATATTGTCTACCTGTTGTAATATAAAATTATTGTAATATATGTATAAATATATCGTATAACTGTTGTCTAACTGTTGTAACACATAACACAACAACAACCTACACACAATAAAGGACGCAAGCTGCTCGTTAGAGGAAGTCACCCCGACTAAAATATATCGCTATATAAAAAGTCATGTGCCAAGCGCCTGCCGCGCCAGCGCCTGCATGGATCGGGGTATTTTGCTATATAAAAGTTATGTGCCAACGCCTGAATGCTAACCGTAAACAACATGACATACTACTCACCTCTTGAGCCTTGACTTTGGAACTTCTGGTTTTGCTCGTGTTTAGATCTGCTTTCTTGTTTTTTTGTTTTTTTTTGTCTTTTATCTTATTGATGGTTTCTGTTGTTATCCATGCTTTGTGTTGTCGTTACCTTTTCCCCAGTATTTCTTCACTTGTCTCATTCCATACAGTTTTGATTTGCTGCCAATAGTCTTCTGTATTCTCTACATCTTCCAGCTGTTGGAGCACTTGGAATTTGTTGGATATTGTGACCGCAAATTTGTCTCTTGTTTCTTGATTTCTTAGATGTCCTACATTAAACTGTTGTCTATAATTTTGCATTTTTGCATATCTCTTGAGTTTCATTTTTACTTTGGTTATCAGAAGGTGGTGATCTGATGCCACATCTGCTCCTCTATATACCTTTACATCCTGCAATGATGATCTAAACTTCTTGTTTATGCATATATGATCAATCTGATTTTCTGTTCTATGATCTGGTGATATCCATGTTGCCTTGTGTATTCTCTTATGTGGAAACATGCTTCCTCCTTATAGCCAGTTGATTTGAAGCACAGAAGTTTGAGAATAGTTCCCCATTTTCATTCATTATTTCTAGCCCATGTTTTCCCATCACTTCTTCAAAGCCGTTTGACTGTACCTATCTTTGCATTCATGTCACCCATCAAAATTGTGATGTCTCTTCTTTTTACTTTTTCCATAATTTCCTGTAGTCTAGTATAAAATGCTTCTTTCACAGACTCTTCTTTGTCATTAGTTGGTGCATAACATTTATTTTCTTTTTAGCTGTTTTAAAAGTAGCTGTTATTATTCTGGGTCCAACAGCTTCCCATTCAATGAGTGCTTTCTGTGCTTCTTTAGATAACATAAGAGCTACCCCTTCACTGTGGTGTGAACTTTCGTCTTCATGTCCTGAGGACAGCACCAATTCACATGTGATGTTTCTTCTTGTCTACCCCCTTCCACTTTGTTTCACACAGTCCCAGAACCTCGATTTTATATTCCCTCATTTCTGCTGCTACTTGTGCCACTTTCCCTTGTTCGTGTAATGTCCGAACATTCCAAGTGCCAAATCTGGAAGTTCTCATAGAAGAAATAAGGTTAGTCAGCAACACAGACTCCTTTTCGGCTTTCTCTGTGTTGCATTATACGCCTCCCTGCGAGAGTGTTACGGTGTTATTTTAAATGACGGCGTCTGCTGGGGGTTAGCAGTGCGCAATTTTTGGGGCCAATAACATTAATAGAATATGTCGATTATTTTACGGACTACTGAACGCGAAATATATGCTAAGATTATGACGTGTTCGCGTTGGGAAGGTCACGCTTGGTGACTTGGTTACATTACCCTTTTTATGCTGGCCGTCAAGCAGAGAAGTCGTGTCTTGTATTCCTTCCAAGGAGAGGCTTAGTATATAGCCTATATATGAATTCAATATAGAACTCAGGGTCATATCAGATATTAAGATAAAGTATGAGATTTATTAAGTAAATTAAATGATGGAAGGAGAATCGTATTATGATTCAATTTGTAGCTGTCAAGAACTCATGCGCTCATTTCTGGCTGTCTGACTACAGCAGCGCATGTACATAGCCATGACGTTCATCTGACACATTATATTGACACGGACGGATATACTTACTTGTATTGCTTGGAATTTATCATTATGCTGAAACTGTATATGAAGTTTGTGAATGTTGGATATTATCTATGTGAAACGTCAATACATGTGGACTCTAACTGAAGGCTTGATATCTTCATTACGTTACGGGTTTGGTTCCACAGCTGTTTAATGTTTATATTTCTCAGCACGATAACTCTCTCACAAGAAAGATCAATTATTGTAAATATGCAAATCAGAACGTCGAAGGGACTTATTTATGGTCAGAGCTAACCAACAAAATAACAAACATTAAACAAGTCAAGAGAGTGATTTTAATATTCAACCAACAAATATAACTGAAGGAACCCGCACCCGTTACAACTGGTAGGCCAGTAGTGGTCTTGAAAGTTTTCAAAAGAGCGAACCTCAAGATTAGAACATTTTTCCTTACGAGCCGAAATGGACATTGTTATACGAAACACCGGTGACGTCACGCCCTTGGTAACGGTATGAATCGTTTGCAATGCCGGCGACAATCAATACCCTTCAGAAATATGTTTGCAGCTCTCAAACAACGAAGGAAACGAATTGCTAGCGTCTTCCTTATTACAAACAAGCTTACGAGTCTGTTGGCGAAGCAGATAATGTACTGAATTGCTGCTAAAAAGATAAGTAACTTATTTGAACGTTACAATAGTTCGTCCTATTTGTCCGACTTCACGCCATGTTCCTTTCTATATTTCCTGTTGGTATACTTAGTTTATAAAACCATTTATTTTTGTGAAAATGTCACTTTTGTATTGTACTACTGTACTGTAAAGCTTCAATTAATCATTTGTATTGTCTTCATTAATGTCATGATCTAATAATATTTCTATAAATTAATTTTAATAATATATTTAATTAATTTGATTAATTTTTATAAGCTTTGATGATGACTTAGGGGATTGCATCAAGCTGCAGTAGTAGTCCAAGAATTTAATAAAGCACTTTGTAGATGATGAATCAGGCATAAATTCATAACTTGATAATTACAAGTAAATATTAAATTAAAATAATTTATTGAATTATTTTCTTGTATTCACACCATGGATAGATGTTGAATTGAAAAAACTATATCTATAATATAGTAATTTGTACACTTTCATAGTACTACAGTGTTGACTTAGCACATATCTTTAGTTGATTACTATAATTATGGAGAGATAATGCCCATAATTATTTAATAGTGATATTAGGTGCATGATATAAATTCGGCATCCTAAATAAATAAATATCATAACTATTTATGATATATATTATTGATTACATATAATATTATTAGAAAATATTGAATAGTTGTTGAACTTACAACAATTATTAAGAGGATATTATAGTTGGTAATATTGAGTAGTCATACTTTGAGCTGTTACAAATAAGGACATAGATTTTATTGTCGATTATTATAGATCTATAATTACTTACAGGATAAAAGTCAAGATGCTTACCTTGGATCATTTTATTAAAAATGGTAAAGATTTTGGGAAAAAGGGAGAATCTTTAGAATCATACGCACTAGCAGAATTTGAAAAATATAAAGCAGAATATAAACGAGACGAAGCAGAACGGATAGCAATTTTAAAACAAGAAGAGGAAAAAGAAAAAGACAGGAGAGCACGACAGGAGATGAAAGAAATAGAAAAAGAAAATAGGCAAAGAGAAATTGCTAGACAGGAAAGGGAGGAACGAAGGCATGAAATGGAACAAGAGATAGAATTAACACGTCTTAAGGTGGAAGCAGCTAGATTACAGGCACAAAGTGCTGCTACAAACCAGTATGATAACGCTCAAAATGGGTCTTCATCCAACCAAAACAAACATTTTTACAACTTTAAATTACCCCATTTTAAATTAAATTTTGACGATTTATCATCATTTTTATCAAGATTTGAACAGACATGCAAAACAAATCACTTGCCTAAGAATGCATGGGTACTTAAGCTAAATGAATTTTTAGATGGCGAACCATTGACGGCATCTCTGAATGCTGACCCAACAATAGCTACTAATTACGATGCTATTAAAACCTTACTTTTAAGGAGGTTTCATTTGGACGAAAAAAATTGTAGGTTAAAATTTAAAAATATCCTACCAGAATCTACTAAAGACTTTGCAGGATTTATTGCGAACATACGCAATACATTTAATAGATGGCTTGAATTAGCAGATGTCAACAAATCATATGACAAATTAGTTGATTTGTTGCTACGGGATAAGGTATTATCCTCTGTCAGCCCACCGTTCTTCGCATATTTGCAAGAACGAAAGCCAGCTACCATTGAAGAGTTAGAAAAGTTTTCATTGAACTATTGTACTGCGCATCCGAATGCGAACATTTCTCACTCTTTGATAAGAGAACCTCTACTTGTGGCTTCCAATATGGCATACTACAATCATAACAAACTAAGAACCCACAGCGTAGACAGAAGTAGGTTCAAGGGAAATTACAATGTTAATTTTCAGAAAGGACATAATAATAATAATTTCAACAATAAAAATGATTTGAACAGAGGTAGATCGCGGAATAGGAATTATTCACCTCAGTCAAGCTACAACAACAGTCAACATAACACTAATTATAATAGATCAAATAACCACAATAATAACAGCAATTGGAATGGTAATAATCATAGCTCGAGACATCGAGATAACAGTTACAATAGGGGACAACGGGATAATTCAAATGATTATTCTCGTCATCGGTCTCAGTCACGTAGACCATCACAGTTTGATCACAATGCAGGGCGGCACTCACGGATGGTACGACCCCTAGTGTTTCTGATAATAATAATCAGTCACAATCTTCATCTTCATGTTGTGCTGTTAACTTTAATGTGGCAAATAGTTGCCAAGATTGTAATGCTATTTTTCAGAAGGCCAAAGAAACTGTGCTGAATTGTGGACACCTTCATACAGCAGTTGGTCTTTCGGCGAACGACGGCACAGGCACCCTGATGTTCAATGGAGGATTAGTAAATGGTACTGTGGTCTCAGTTTTAAGGGATACGGGATCAACCACTATCGGAGTCCGACAGTCACTCGTTCACCCCAGTTGTGCTACAGGGGAACACATCGGGTGTATGACCTTCGGGGTACTATTGAGTACTACCCCACTGCCATAGTATATGTTAATACACCTTTTTTTCACAGGCAACGTTAAAGTATGCATGTTACAGAATCCATCAGCTGATCTTACAGTTGGACGCATCCACGGCAGTAAGGATTGCACTCTTAAAGAAATTAATGAATGGGAGAGAAAAAAATTGCAATCTTTTAGCAACGCTAACGCTGTTGTTGCGATGGCTACACTTCGTGCCAACAAAATGAATACATGTGGCACAGCAGTTTCCAACTTCACTCTGAGTACTATCCCGGAAACTGATGAGGATGATGGATCTATTGTACAACATACTAAGGATACTCTATGTAATAAGACCAGTTCAGCACAACCCAACAAAATGAAAAGATCATTTCGAGGGAGATATACTTTTCCTCGTCAGGACACTACTGCCAATTCTGAAAATAAATGTTGGCGGCAGGATCAGATTATAACTGATCCTAAGAAAACTGTTGCCGTTGTCAACATTGACAAAGATGTTACGAAGAAGAATAATATGGTGAAGAATAATGTTGGAGTTAGAAGGAACAGGGATAATGAATTTAAGACAAAAAAGTCTTATGGCAAAGGTTTTACTTTGCCCAACCAAGACATGTCTACGACATGTAGGAAACCTACTACGTTTGGTAATGATAGGTATCAACCTAAGTTCAGTCAGGATGATACCTCATCCAATAAATATACTATGTCTATGGCAAAGGAGAAAGTTAACTTGGTTTATAGGACAAAGAATACATATCGTCATTGTGCACAATTTCGTGACAATGATACTACATATATTGGGAAAAGTGCGTATTCTCGCACGGTGTTAGTGCGCAATCTGCCACATGACGTTACATGGCAGGCACTTAGTAATTTCTTTAATTACACGGCAGACGTTAGGTTCGTGCGTCTGTTGCCACCTAACAACAACAGGTATGGTGAAGCTCTGGTTACATTCGTAACAATAGAGACGCTCGACAGATTATCGAGCTTGAAAATGGTGCTTATTTTCAACACCATTCTTTGAGATTGCAATTAGTATCTGATTCTGCGTCACGCAGATAACAGGGTACTTTAACCCTATTCGTCACATCTTTGATGACTCAGCATTGTCAGTCATCATTTCTGGTCTTTCATAATCATCTATCCTAATATAGATTGATTTATTGATTTTTTCTTCTCGAAAAAACATTTTTGTTTCTTGACATCTTCAAATTTGTACACATGTTTTCTGTCTTATTTGTTTTTTTTTTACCATGCCTACAAGAAACAGTAATGTCGGTATTGGTATTAACTATGCTCAGCCCAATACAGCATACGTTAACTTGTCATCTATCACGGCTGTCTTGTCATCTTTGCTAAAGAAGAACATGCCGTTAAGGATAAATTGGACAGACGAATGTGACAGAACCTTTCGAAGTATCTTAAAAATTTTCTCATGCCCACCAGTTTTAAGATTACCAGATGCTTCTAAAAAGTTTGTCCTTCGTACAGATGCGAGTAATTACGGACTCGGGGCTTGTCTACTCCAATATCACGATGATATCCTTCATCCTGTATTATACATCTCACGCAAGCTAAAAACACCGGAAACTAAATATTCGACGGTGGACAGAGAGTTACTGGCCGTGATATGGGCAATTACTAAGTTGGAAAAGTGTTTACTTGGATCACCATTTCTGATCCAGACCGATCAGAAATCTGTGGCAGCATTACGTCGTTCAAACCATAAAAGTCCAAAGCTTGCACGATTTGCTATTGCGTTGCAACCCTATGATTTCGAAATAGAGTCGATACCAGGAACTGAGAACATAATGGCCGATACTTTATCAAGACATCCTACGGATTCTGAATGACTATTAGTATTTCAAGAAAATTTACTGACTAATCAAGCATTACATTTGCAATGAACAGTATTAATGCTACGTAAGAATATACAATACTTCATATGGACTTCCTACTCCTATGAAGAAATTTCAAAATGAACTGTTGTTATCGAAGTATCAAGTTTTACAGATCGGTTGAAAATTTGGACTTCACTTGGATTTTGCGTATCACTCATTTCTATTGCAAAGTAGTAAAAAGGTAAAATTTCTGATAAAGAATGGACAGATACTGTGATGATACATAAACTGAAATGACTTATTCAAATTACGTTCAAAATTTCAATAAAGGAATTAACGACGGTTGGATCATCATATCAGAATTGGATAAGATGAACTTTGTTTCTTAAAGAACTTTCATACAAGTCAATAGGATGTAACGACGATTGGATCTTCATGTCCGATATTGTTAAATTTGATAGTTATTAAATTAATATATAATAAAATAAAGTTGAAGTGTGATGAAATTATAAAAAATAAAATATACAGAAGAAAAGATGAAGAAAAAAAATATCACACCAATTAAACATTTTAAATAGTTTAATTATTAAGGTGATAGATATTAGATGATGATATTTCATATGTATACTTAAAATGTATGAATTTTTTCTGTTCTTTTCTTTCTGATTGCGTTAATTTAATTAGGTATCTATCCTTATACTTCATTTTCACACACATTACTAATTTAATGTATACTTTAATATTTAGTTTTAATTGTCCGTACTTCTCAATTTTTATTTTTTTTCTCTGATACTATTTCTCATTTTCTTTAATTAGATATTAATTAGTTAGTACCATACGTACATATTATAATTAATTATTTTAATTTTAATTAGTTAGAATAATTTTAATAACACCTCACATTAGTAGTTAGTCTATACATACATCAAATTAATTAGTTAATTAATTAATGACAGTGACATTTCTTTATTTAATATAAGTTATATGTATGATATGACGTTTATTTTATCATAAAATATTACTGACATGACCGCGACACTGTTCTAGATAGAACATCGTAGGCCATACGTCGGGTTTTGTTAAATTTTTGATAATTTGATTAATATTGTTCAAGAAAAAAAAAATCTATCTAATAGATTTTTTTTTTTCCCGTCGGACAGGAAATCTGTTACGGTGTTATTTTAAATGACGGCGTCTGCTGGGGGTTAGCAGTGCGCAATTTTTGGGGTCAATAACATTAATAGAATATGTCGATTATTTTACGGACTACTGAACGCGAAATATATGCTAAGATTATGACGTGTTCGCGTTGGGAAGGTCACGCTTGGTGACTTGGTTACATTACCCCTTTTTATGCTGTCCGTCAAGCAGAGAAGTCGTGTCTTGTATTCCTTCCAAGGAGAGGCTTAGTATATAGCCTATATATGAATTCAATATAGAACTCAGGGTCAGTTCAGATATTAAGATAAAGTATGATATTTATTAATAAGTAAATTAAATGATGGAAGGAGAATCGTATTATGATTCAATTTGTAGCTGTCAAGAACTCATGCGCTCATTTCTGGCTGTCTGACTACAGCAGCGCATGTACATAGCCATGACGTTCATCTGACACATTATATTGACACGGACGGATATACTTACTTGTATTGCTTGGAATTTATCATTATGCTGAAACTGTATATGAAGTTTGTGAATGTTGGATATTATCTATGTAAAACGTCAATACATGTGGACTCTAACTGAAGGCTTGATATCTTCATTACGTTACGGGTTTGGTTCCACAGCTGTTTAATGTTTATATTTCTCAGCACGATAACTCTCTCACAAGAAAGATCAATTATTGTAAATATGCAAATCAGAACGTCGAAGGGACTTATTTATGATCAGAGCTAACCAACAAAATAACAAACATTAAACAAGTCAAGAGAGTGATTTTAATATTCAACCAACAAATATAACTGAAGGAACCCGCACCCGTTACAACTGGTAGGCCAGTAGTGGTCTTGAACGTTTTTTCAAAAGAGCGAACCTCAAGATTAGAACATTTTTCCTTACGAGCCGAAATGGACATTGTTATACGAAACACCGGTGACGTCACGCCCTTGGTAACGGTATGAATCGTTTGCAATGCCGGCGACAATCAATGCCCTTCAGAAATATGTCTGCAGCTCTCAAACAACGAAGGAAACGAATTGCTAGCGTCTTCCTTATTACAAACAAGCTTACGAGTCTGTTGGCGAAGCAGATAATGTACTGAATTGCTGCTAAAAAGATAAGTAACTTATTTGAACGTTACAATAGTTCGTCCTATTTGTCCTGCTTAACGCCATGTTCATTTTTATACTGCTAAATGTTAATTGTTGTTTATGTTATTTTACATGTAGTGGGAGGTTGGTGCGGCGATTCGGAATCAATAATATGGCTCTGAGGATGCCGATATTGATTCTGAATGTTCTTTAAGGAAATTAAATATTTACATTTTTGCAGAGAACCTATCGAAGATTTTACCGATTGGACTCTCCGTCTGCAATTGTAATTATTTGACTTCAGTATTTTAGCTGTGAAGTCGTGTTAATAACTGTTGTATTTTATTGTATTCAGTTGTTATTTTATTCAGTTTTGTAAAATAATGTTCGTAATCTATAGTGTTATTCTGATCTTACTATCTTTTTATTTTCATAAATAATGTTAACCGTTAATGAGTCCTGTGACGTCATTATTCGTAGTGCCCATATTTTTTTGCTTTAGTTAACCTTCACCTTTCTATATTTCCTGTTGGTATACTTAGTTTATAAAACCATTTATTTTTGTGAAAATGTCACTTTTGTATTGTACTACTGTACTGTAAAGCTTCAATTAATCATTTGTATTGTCTTCATTAATGTCATGATCTAATAATATTTCTATAAATTAATTTCAATAATAATATATTTAAGTAATTTGATTAATTTTTTTATAAGTTTGATGATGACTTAGGGGATTGCATCAAGCTGCAGTAGTAGTCCAAGAATTTAATAAAGCACTTTGTAGATGATGAATCAGGCATAAATTCATAACTTGATAATTACAAGTAAATATTAAATTAAAATAATTTATTGAATTATTTTCTTGTATTCACACCATGGATAGATGTTGAATTGAAAAAACTATATCTATAATATAGTAATTTGTACACTTTTATAGTACTACAGTGTTGACTTAGCACATATCTTTAATTGATTAATATAATTAAGGAGGGATAATGCCCATAATTATTTAATAGTGATATTAGGTGCATGATATAAATTCGGCATCCTAAATAAATAAATATCATAACTATTTATGATATATATTATTGATTACATATAATATTATTAGAAAATATTGAATAGTTGTTGAACTTACAACAATTATTAAGAGGATATTATAGTTGGTAATATTGAGTAGTCATACTTTGAGCTGTTACAAATAAGGACATAGATTTTATTGTCGATTATTATAGATCTATAATTACTTACAGGATAAAAGTCAAGATGCTTACCTTGGATCATTTTATTAAAAATGGTAAAGATTTTGGGAAAAAGGGAGAATCTTTAGAATCATACGCACTAGCAGAATTTGAAAAATATAAAGCAGAATATAAACGAGACGAAGCAGAACGGATAGCAATTTTAAAACAAGAAGAGGAAAAAGAAAAAGACAGGAGAGCACGACAGGAGATGAAAGAAATAGAAAAATAAAATAGGCAAAGAGAAATTGCTAGACAGGAAAGGGAGGAACGAAGGCATGAAATGGAACAAGAGATAGAATTAACACGTCTTAAGGTGGAAGCAGCTAGATTACAGGCACAAAGTGCTGCTGCTAAAAACCAGTATGATAACGCTCAAAATGGGTCTTCATCCAACCAAAACAAACATTTTTACAACTTTAAATTACCCCATTTTAAATTAAATTTTGACGATTTATCATCATTTTTATCAAGATTTGAACAGACATGCAAAACAAATCACTTGCCTAAGAATGCATGGGTACTTAAGCTAAATGAATTTTTAGATGGGGAACCATTGACGGCATCTCTGAATGCTGACCCAACAATAGCTACTAATTACGATGCTATTAAAACCTTACTTTTAAGGAGGTTTCATTTGGACGAAAAAAATTGTAGGTTAAAATTTAAAAATATCCTACCAGAATCTACTAAAGACTTTGCAGGATTTATTGCGAACATACGCAATACATTTAATAGATGGCTTGAATTAGCAGATGTCAACAAATCATATGACAAATTAGTTGATTTGTTGCTACGGGATAAGGTATTATCCTCTGTCAGCCCACCGTTCTTCGCATATTTGCAAGAACGAAAGCCAGCTACCATTGAAGAGTTAGAAAAGTTTTCATTGAACTATTGTACTGCGCATCCGAATGCGAACATTTCTCACTCTTTGATAAGAGAACCTCTACTTGTGGCTTCCAATATGGCATACTACAATCATAACAAACTAAGAACCCACAGCGTAGACAGAAGTAGGTTCAAGGGAAATTACAATGTTAATTTTCAGAAAGGACATAATAATAATAATTTCAACAATAAACATGATTTGAACAGAGGTAGATCACGGAATAGGAATTATTCACCTCAGTCAAGCTACAACAACAGTCAACATAACACTAATTATAATAGATCAAATAACCACAATAATAACAGCAATTGGAATGGTAATAATCATAGCTCGAGACATTGAGATAACAGTTACAATAGGGGACAACGGAATAATTCAAATGATTATTCTCGTCATCGGTCTCAGTCACATAGACCATCACAGTTTGATCACAATGCAGGGACGGCACTCACGGATGGTACGACCCCTAGTGTTTCTGATAATAATAATCAGTCACAATCTTCATCTTCATGTTGTGCTGTTAACTTTAATGTGGCAAATAGTTGCCAAGATTGTAATGCTACTTTTCAGAAGGCCAAAGAAACTGTGCTGAATTGTGGACACCTTCATACAGCAGTTGGTCTTTCGGCGAACGACGGCACAGGCACCCTGATGTTCAATGGAGGATTAGTAAATGGTACTGTGGTCTCAGTTTTAAGGGATACGGGATCAACCACTATCGGAGTCCGACAGTCACTCGTTCACCCCAGTTATGCTACAGGGGAACACATCAGGTGTATGACCTTCGGGGGTACTATTGAGTACTACCCCACTGCCATAGTATATGTTAGTACACCATTTTTTACAGGTAATGTCAAGGTGTGCATGTTACAGAATCCATCAGCTGATCTTACAGTAGAACGCATCCACGGCAGTAAGGATTGCACTCTTAAAGAAATTAATGAATGGGAGAAAAAAAAAATTTGCAATCTTTTAGCAACGCTAACGCTGTTGTTGCGATGGCTACACTTCGTGCCAACAAAATGAATACATGTGGCACAGCAGTTTCCAACTTCACTCTGAGTACTATCCCGGAAACTGATGAGGATGATGGATCTATTGTACAACATACTAAGGATACTCTATGTAATAAGACCAGTTCAGCACAACCCAACAAAATGAAAAGATCATTTCGAGGGAGATATACTTTTCCTCGTCAGGACACTACTGCTAATTCTGAAAATAAATGTTGGCGGCAGGATCAGATTATAACTGATCCTAAGAAAACTGTTGCCGTTGTCAACATTGACAAAGATGTTACGAAGAAGAATAATATGGTGAAGAATAATGTTGGAGTTAGAAGGAACAGGGATAATGAATTTAAGACAAAAAAGTCTTACGGCAAAGGTTTTACTTTGCCCAACCAAGACATGTCTACGACATGTAGGAAACCTACTACGTTTGGTAATGATAGGTATCAACCTAAGTTCAGTCAAGATGATACCTCATCCAATAAATATACTATGTCTATGGCAAAGGAGAAAGTTAACTTGGTTTATAGGACAAAGAATACATATCGTCATTGTGCACAATTTCGTGACAATGATACTACATATATTGGGAAAAGTGCGTATTCTCGCACGGTGTTAGTGCGCAATCTGCCACATGACGTTACATGGCAGGCACTTAGTAATTTCTTTAATTACACGGCAGACGTTAGGTTCGTGCGTCTGTTGCCACCCACCAACAACAGGTATGGTAAAGCTCTGGTTACATGTCGTAACAATAGAGACGCTCGAAAGATTATCGAGCTTGACAATGGTGCTTATTTTCAACACCATTCTTTGAGATTGCAATTAGTATCTGATTCTGCGTCACGCAGATAACAGGGTACTTTAACCCTATTCGTCACATCTTTGATGACTCAGCATTGTCAGTCATCATTTCTGGTCTTTCATAATCATCTATCCTAATATAGATTGATTTATTGATTTTTTCTTCTCGAAAAAACATTTTTGTTTCTTGACATCTTCAAATTTGTACACATGTTTTCTGTCTTATTTGTTTTTTTTACCATGCCTACAAGAAACAGTAATGTCGGTATTGGTATTAACTATGCTCAGCCAAATACAGCATACGTTAACTTGTCATCTATCACGGCTGTCTTGTCATCTTTGCTAAAGAAGAACATGCCGTTAAGGATAAATTGGACAGACGAATGTGACAGAACCTTTCGAAGTATCTTAAAAATTTTCTCATGCCCACCAGTTTTAAGATTACCAGATGCTTCTAAAAAGTTTGTCCTTCGTACAGATGCGAGTAATTACGGCCTCGGGGCTTGTCTACTCCAATATCACGATGATATCCTTCATCCTGTATTATACATCTCACGCAAGCTAAAAACACCGGAAACTAAATATTCGACGGTGGACAGAGAGTTACTGGCCGTGATATGGGCAATTACTAAGTTGGAAAAGTGTTTACTTGGATCACCATTTCTGATCCAGACCGATCAGAAATCTGTGGCAGCATTACGTCGTTCAAACCATAAAAGTCCAAAGCTTGCACGATTTGCTATTGCGCTACAACCCTATGATTACGAAATACAGTCGATACCAGGAACTGAGAACATAATGGCCGATACTTTATCAAGACATCCTACGGATTCTGAATGACTATTAGTATTTCAAGAAACAATTTACAGACTAATCAAGCATTACATTTGAAATGAACATTATTAATGCTACGTAAGAATATATAATACTTCATATGGACATCCTACTTCGATGAAGAAATTTCAAAATGAACTGTTGTTATCAAAGTATCAAGTTTTACAGATCGGTTGAAAATTTGGACTTCACTTGGACTTTGCGTATCACTCATTTCTATTGCAAAGTAGTAAAAAGGTAAAATTTCTGATAAAGAATGGACAGATACTGTGATGATACATAAACTGAAATGACTTATTCAAATTACGTTCAAAATTTCAATAAAGGAATTAACGACGGTTGGATCATCATATCAGAATTGGATAAGATGAACTTTGTTTCTTAAAGAACTTTCATACAAGTCAATAGGATGTAACGACGATTGGATCTTCATGTCCGATATTGTTAAATTTTAGTTATTAAATAATTTAATATGGAATAAAATAAAGTTGAAGTGTGATGAAATAAAAAAATAAAATATTCTAAGAAAAGATGAAACAAAAGAATATCACACCAATTAAACATTTTAAATAGTTTAATTATTAAGGTGATAGATATTAGATGATGATATTTCATATGTATACTTAAAATGTATGAATTCTGTTTCTGTTCTTTTCTTTCTGATTGCGTTAATTTAATTAGGTATCTATCCTTATACTTCATTTTAACACACATTACTAATTTAATGTATACTTTAATATTTAGTTTTAATTGTCCGTACTTCTCAATTTTTATTTTTTTTTCTCTGATACTATTTCTCATTTTCTTTAATTAGATATTAATTAGTTAGTACCATACGTACATATTATAATTAATTATTTTAATTTTAATTAGTTAGAATAATTTTAATAACACCTCACATTAGTAGTTAGTCTATACATACATCAAATTAATTAGTTAATTAATTAATGACAGTGACATTTCTTTATTTAATATAAGTTATATGTATGATATGACGTTTATTTTATCATAAAATATTACTGACATGACCGCGACACTGTTCTAGATAGAACATCGTAGGCCATACGTCGGGTTTTGTTAAATTTTTGATAATTTGATTAATATTGTTCAAGAAAAAAAAATCTATCTAATAGATTTTTTTTTCCCCGTCGGACAGGAAATCTGTTACGGTGTTATTTTAAATGACGGCGTCTGCTGGGGGTTAGCAGTGCGCAATTTTTGGGGTCAATAACATTAATAGAATATGTCGATTATTTTACGGACTACTGAACGCGAAATATATGCTAAGATTATGACGTGTTCGCGTTGGGAAGGTCACGCTTGGTGACTTGGTTACATTACCCTTTTTATGCTGTCCGTCAAGCAGAGAAGTCGTGTCTTGTATTCCTTCCAAGGAGAGGCTTAGTATATAGCCTATATATGAATTCAATATAGAACTCAGGGTCAGTTCAGATATTAAGATAAAGTATGAGATTTATTAAGTAAATTAAATGATGGAAGGAGAATCGTATTATGATTCAATTTGTAGCTGTCAAGAACTCATGCGCTCATTTCTGGCTGTCTGACTACAGCAGCGCATGTACATAGCCATGACGTTCATCTGACACATTATATTGACACGGACGGATATACTTACTTGTATTGCTTGGAATTTATCATTATGCTGAAACTGTATATGAAGTTTGTGAATGTTGGATATTATCTATGTAAAACGTCAATACATGTGGACTCTAACTGAAGGCTTGATATCTTCATTACGTTACGGGTTTGGTTCCACAGCTGTTTAATGTTTATATTTCTCAGCACGATAACTCTCTCACAAGAAAGATCAATTATTGTAAATATGCAAATCAGAACGTCGAAGGGACTTATTTATGATCAGAGCTAACCAACAAAATAACAAACATTAAACAAGTCAAGAGAGTGATTTTAATATTCAACCAACAAATATAACTGAAGGAACCCGCACCCGTTACAACTGGTAGGCCAGTAGTGGTCTTGAAAGTTTTCAAAAGAGCGAACCTCAAGATTAGAACATTTTTCCTTACGAGCCGAAATGGACATTGTTATACGAAACACCGGTGACGTCACGCCCTTGGTAACGGTATGAATCGTTTGCAATGCCGGCGACAATCAATGCCCTTCAGAAATATGTTTGCAGCTCTCAAACAACGAAGGAAACGAATTGCTAGCGTCTTCCTTATTACAAACAAGCTTACGAGTCTGTTGGCGAAGCAGATAATGTACTGAATTGCTGCTAAAAAGATAAGTAACTTATTTGAACGTTACAATAGTTCGTCCTATTTGTCCGACTTCACGCCATGTTCATTTTTACCATGCTAAATGTTAAATGTTGTTTCTGTCTTTTTACATGTAGTGGGAGGTTGGTGCGGCGATTCGGAATCAATAATATGGCTCTGAGGATGCCGATATTGATTCTGAATGTTCTTTAAGGAAATTAAATATTTACATTTTTGCAGAGAACCCTATCGAAGATTTTACCGATTGGACTCTCCGTCTGCAATTGTAATTATTTGACTTCAGTATTTTAGCTGTGAAGTCGTGTTAATAACTGTTGTATTTTATTGTATTCAGTTGTTATTTTATTCAGTTTTGTAAAATAATGTTCGTAATCTATAGTGTTATTCTGATCTTACTATCTTTTTATTTTCATAAATAATGTTAACCGTTAATGAGTCCTGTGACGTCATTATTCGTAGTGCCCATATTTTTTTTATCTTACTTTAGTTAACCTTCACCTTTCTATATTTCCTGTTGGTATACTTAGTTTATAAAACCATTTATTTTTGTGAAAATGTCACTTTTGTATTGTACTACTGTACTGTAAAGCTTCAATTAATCATTTGTATTGTCTTCATTAATGTCATGATCTAATAATATTTCTATAAATTAATTTTAATAATATATTTAATTAATTTGATTAATTTTTATAAGCTTTGATGATGACTTAGGGGATTGCATCAAGCTGCAGTAGTAGTCCAAGAATTTAATAAAGCACTTTGTAGATGATGAATCAGGCATAAATTCATAACTTGATAATTACAAGTAAATATTAAATTAAAATAATTTATTGAATTATTTTCTTGTATTCACACCATGGATAGATGTTGAATTGAAAAAACTATATCTATAATATAGTAATTTGTACACTTTCATAGTACTACAGTGTTGACTTAGCACATATCTTTAGTTGATTACTATAATTATGGAGAGATAATGCCCATAATTATTTAATAGTGATATTAGGTGCATGATATAAATTCGGCATCCTAAATAAATAAATATCATAACTATTTATGATATATATTATTGATTACATATAATATTATTAGAAAATATTGAATAGTTGTTGAACTTACAACAATTATTAAGAGGATATTATAGTTGGTAATATTGAGTAGTCATACTTTGAGCTGTTACAAATAAGGACATAGATTTTATTGTCGATTATTATAGATCTATAATTACTTACAGGATAAAAGTCAAGATGCTTACCTTGGATCATTTTATTAAAAATGGTAAAGATTTTGGATCATTTTATTAAAAAAAAATTTTGGGGAAATCTTTAGAAGCATACGCACTAGCAGAATTTGAAAAATATAAAGCAGAATATAAACGAGACGAAGCAGAACGGATAGCAATTTTAAAACAAGAAGAGGAAAAAGAAAAAGACAGGAGAGCACGACAGGAGATGAAAGAAATAGAAAAAGAAAATAGGCAAAGAGAAATTGCTAGACAGGAAAGGGAGGAACGAAGGCATGAAATGGAACAAGAGATAGAATTAACACGTCTTAAGGTGGAAGCAGCTAGATTACAGGCACAAAGTGCTGCTACAAACCAGTATGATAACGCTCAAAATGGGTCTTCATCCAACCAAAACAAACATTTTTACAACTTTAAATTACCCCATTTTAAATTAAATTTTGACGATTTATCATCATTTTTATCAAGATTTGAACAGACATGCAAAACAAATCACTTGCCTAAGAATGCATGGGTACTTAAGCTAAATGAATTTTTAGATGGGGAACCATTGACGGCATCTCTGAATGCTGACCCAACAATAGCTACTAATTACGATGCTATTAAAACCTTACTTTTAAGGAGGTTTCATTTGGACGAAAAAAATTGTAGGTTAAAATTTAAAAATATCCTACCAGAATCTACTAAAGACTTTGCAGGATTTATTGCGAACATACGCAATACATTTAATAGATGGCTTGAATTAGCAGATGTCAACAAATCATATGACAAATTAGTTGATTTGTTGCTACGGGATAAGGTATTATCCTCTGTCAGCCCACCGTTCTTCGCATATTTGCAAGAACGAAAGCCAGCTACCATTGAAGAGTTAGAAAAGTTTTCATTGAACTATTGTACTGCGCATCCGAATGCGAACATTTCTCACTCTTTGATAAGAGAACCTCTACTTGTGGCTTCCAATATGGCATACTACAATCATAACAAACTAAGAACCCACAGCGTAGACAGAAGTAGGTTCAAGGGAAATTACAATGTTAATTTTCAGAAAGGACATAATAATAATAATAATTTCAACAATAAAAATGATTTGAACAGAGGTAGATCGCGGAATAGGAATTATTCACCTCAGTCAAGCTACAACAACAGTCAACATAACACTAATTATAATAGATCAAATAACCACAATAATAACAGCAATTGGAATGGTAATAATCATAGCTCGAGACATCGAGATAACAGTTACAATAGGGGACAACGGGATAATTCAAATGATTATTCTCGTCATCGGTCTCAGTCACGTAGACCATCACAGTTTGATCACAATGCAGGGGCGGCACTCACGGATGGTACGACCCCTAGTGTTTCTGATAATAATAATCAGTCACAATCTTCATCTTCATGTTGTGCTGTTAACTTTAATGTGGCAAATAGTTGCCAAGATTGTAATGCTACTTTTCAGAAGGCCAAAGAAACTGTGCTGAATTGTGGACACCTTCATACAGCAGTTGGTCTTTCGGCGAACGACGGCACAGGCACCCTGATGTTCAATGGAGGATTAGTAAATGGTACTGTGGTCTCAGTTTTAAGGGATACGGGATCAACCACTATCGGAGTCCGACAGTCACTCGTTCACCCCAGTTATGCTACAGGGGAACACATCAGGGGTATGACCTTCGGGGGTACTATTGAGTACTACCCCACTGCCATAGTATATGTTAGTACACCATTTTTTACAGGTAATGTCAAGGTGTGCATGTTACAGAATCCATCAGCTGATCTTACAGTAGGACGCATCCACGGCAGTAAGGATTGCACTCTTAAAGAAATTAATGAATGGGAGAAAAAAAAATTTGCAATCTTTTAGCAACGCTAACGCTGTTGTTGCGATGGCTACACTTCGTGCCAACAAAATGAATACATGTGGCACAGCAGTTTCCAACTTCACTCTGAGTACTATCCCGGAAACTGATGAGGATGATGGATCTATTGTACAACATACTAAGGATACTCTATGTAATAAGACCAGTTCAGCACAACCCAACAAAATGAAAAGATCATTTCGAGGGAGATATACTTTTCCTCGTCAGGACACTACTGCCAATTCTGAAAATAAATGTTGGCGGCAGGATCAGATTATAACTGATCCTAAGAAAACTGTTGCCGTTGTCAACATTGACAAAGATGTTACGAAGAAGAATAATATGGTGAAGAATAATGTTGGAGTTAGAAGGAACAGGGATAATGAATTTAAGACAAAAAAGTCTTACGGCAAAGGTTTTACTTTGCCCAACCAAGACATGTCTACGACATGTAGGAAACCTACTACGTTTGGTAATGATAGGTATCAACCTAAGTTCAGTCAGGATGATACCTCATCCAATAAATATACTATGTCTATGGCAAAGGAGAAAGTTAACTTGGTTTATAGGACAAAGAATACATATCGTCATTGTGCACAATTTCGTGACAATGATACTACATATATTGGGAAAAGTGCGTATTCTCGCACGGTGTTAGTGCGCAATCTGCCACATGACGTTACATGGCAGGCACTTAGTAATTTCTTTAATTACACGGCAGACGTTAGGTTCGTGCGTCTGTTGCCACCTAACAACAACAGGTATGGTGAAGCTCTGGTTACATGCCGTAACAATAGAGACGCTCGACAGATTATCGAGCTTGACAATGGTGCTTATTTTCAACACCATTCTTTGAGATTGCAATTAGTATCTGATTCTGCGTCACGCAGATAACAGGGTACTTTAACCCTATTCGTCACATCTTTGATGACTCAGCATTGTCAGTCATCATTTCTGGTCTTTCATAATCATCTATCCTAATATAGATTGATTTATTGATTTTTTCTTCTCGAAAAAACATTTTTGTTTCTTGACATCTTCAAATTTGTACACATGTTTTCTGTCTTATTTGTTTTTTTTTTTACCATGCCTACAAGAAACAGTAATGTCGGTATTGGTATTAACTATGCTCAGCCCAATACAGCATACGTTAACTTGTCATCTATCACGGCTGTCTTGTCATCTTTGCTAAAGAAGAACATGCCGTTAAGGATAAATTGGACAGACGAATGTGACAGAACCTTTCGAAGTATCTTAAAAATTTTCTCATGCCCACCAGTTTTAAGATTACCAGATGCTTCTAAAAAGTTTGTCCTTCGTACAGATGCGAGTAATTACGGCCTCGGGGCTTGTCTACTCCAATATCACGATGATATCCTTCATCCTGTATTATACATCTCACGCAAGCTAAAAACACCGGAAACTAAATATTCGACGGTGGACAGAGAGTTACTGGCCGTGATATGGGCAATTACTAAGTTGGAAAAGTGTTTACTTGGATCACCATTTCTGATCCAGACCGATCAGAAATCTGTGGCAGCATTACGTCGTTCAAACCATAAAAGTCCAAAGCTTGCACGATTTGCTATTGCGCTACAACCCTATGATTACGAAATACAGTCGATACCAGGAACTGAGAACATAATGGCCGATACTTTATCAAGACATCCTACGGATTCTGAATGACTATTAGTATTTCAAGAAACAATTTACAGACTAATCAAGCATTACATTTGAAATGAACATTATTAATGCTACGTAAGAATATATAATACTTCATATGGACATCCTACTTCGATGAAGAAATTTCAAAATGAACTGTTGTTATCAAAGTATCAAGATTTACAGATCGGTTGAAAATTTGGACTTCACTTGGACTTTGCGTATCACTCATTTCTATTGCAAAGTAGTAAAAAGGTAAAATTTCTGATAAAGAATGGACAGATACTGTGATGATACATAAACTGAAATGACTTATTCAAATTACGTTCAAAATTTCAATAAAGGAATTAACGACGGTTGGATCATCATATCAGAATTGGATAAGATGAACTTTGTTTCTTAAAGAACTTTCATACAAGTCAATAGGATGTAACGACGATTGGATCTTCATATCCGATATTGTTAATTTTATTAGTTATGAATTTAATATGGAATAAAATAAAGTTGAAGTGTGATGAAATAAAAAAATAAAATATTCTAAGAAAAGATGAAACAAAAGAATATCACACCAATTAAACATTTTAAATAGTTTAATTATTAAGGTGATAGATATTAGATGATGATATTTCATATGTATACTTAAAATGTATGAATTCTGTTTCTGTTCTTTTCTTTCTGATTGCGTTAATTTAATTAGGTATCTATCCTTATACTTCATTTTAACACACATTACTAATTTAATGTATACTTTAATATTTAGTTTTAATTGTCCGTACTTCTCAATTTTATTTTTTTTTTCTCTGATACTATTTCTCATTTTCTTTAATTAGATATTAATTAGTTAGTACCATACGTACATATTATAATTAATTATTTTAATTTTAATTAGTTAGAATAATTTTAATAACACCTCACATTAGTAGTTAGTCTATACATACATCAAATTAATTAGTTAATTAATTAATGACAGTGACATTTCTTTATTTAATATAAGTTATATGTATGATATGACGTTTATTTTATCATAAAATATTACTGACATGACCGCGACACTGTTCTAGATAGAACATCGTAGGCCATACGTCGGGTTTTGTTAAATTTTTGATAATTTGATTAATATTGTTCAAGAAAAAAAAATCTATCTAATAGATTTTTTTTCCCCCGTCGGACAGGAAATCTGTTACGGTGTTATTTTAAATGACGGCGTCTGCTGAGGGTTAGCAGTGCGCAATTTTTGGGGTCAATAACATTAATAGAATATGTCGATTATTTTACGGACTACTGAACGCGAAATATATGCTAAGATTATGACGTGTTCGCGTTGGAAAGGTCACGCTTGGTGACTTGGTTACATTACCCTTTTTATGCTGTCCGTCAAGCAGAGAAGTCGTGTCTTGTATTCCTTCCAAGGAGAGGCTTAGTATATAGCCTATATATGAATTCAATATAGAACTCAGGGTCAGTTCAGATATTAAGATAAAGTATGAGATTTATTAAGTAAATTAAATGATGGAAGGAGAATCGTATTATGATTCAATTTGTAGCTGTCAAGAACTCATGCGCTCATTTCTGGCTGTCTGACTACAGCAGCGCATGTACATAGCCATGACGTTCATCTGACACATTATATTGACACGGACGGATATACTTACTTGTATTGCTTGGAATTTATCATTATGCTGAAACTGTATATGAAGTTTGTGAATGTTGGATATTATCTATGTGAAACGTCAATACATGTGGACTCTAACTGAAGGCTTGATATCTTCATTACGTTACGGGTTTGGTTCCACAGCTGTTTAATGTTTATATTTCTCAGCACGATAACTCTCTCACAAGAAAGATCAATTATTGTAAATATGCAAATCAGAACGTCGAAGGGACTTATTTATGGTCAGAGCTAACCAACAAAATAACAAACATTAAACAAGTCAAGAGAGTGATTTTAATATTCAACCAACAAATATAACTGAAAGAACCCGCACCCGTTACAGAGAGGACCTTCCCCTGTCTTGGATAGCTGTGTTTTATTTTCCTTAATTGACTTGTCCATGTTTGTTGAAGTTTTTTGTGGTTTTAATTTTTTACAGAATGGTGTAACCAGCCCCATGCCCAACCCTCCATAGTCGCTTTCTACGACATGCATTGCAGGGAACAGTGTTACTATTCTTTGCTCCCCTTTCGGGCCCCGGTAACACAAGGTTGAGCTTTCTTGTATAGATGAATATAAATGTAACTTTATGACTCATATGACTGTCAAATGTCTTCTATATACACCACAGTGTTTTCATCATCACATAGTTTATTCGTAGGTGGGTTTATATAGATATATGGTATTTGAAAGTTGAAGTAGCCCAACAATGAGTTACTTATCTGAAACAAAGTCCTTCCTAGGCCTCGTACAGCAGTATGATTGGATAGAACCCCACCATTGCGTGTCCTCCACTCGTCAAGATGACACAGTTAATACTGGCAAAAGCTCTGACAAACTTGAACATCTATTTGCTGACTTGGTCACTATAGGTTTTGTATGACACTAAGGGCAGAATTTAACATGAAAAATAATGTACAACCTACGTAGTATCGCTCATTGTTTCCTTAGTCAGTCAGAAGGTAATATGAGACAGTTCAGACAAGCTGTGGTTAATCACAGGAGACATACTAAGTCATAAATAACACAATTCGTTCAAGTTCTAGCATGATAGTTCAGTAATTCCCTTGTTATATATATATATATATATATATATATATATATATATATATATATATATATATATATATATATATATATATATATATATATACATGATGCCCAGATATGATTCAGACTTCATTACAGGTATGATGAACGAGATTGAGGTACTAACAAACTTCTGGGCTTCAAATTACCTAGCTATAGAATGAAGCATATTTCCACATAAAAGAATACTTAAAGCAACATGGATATCACCAGATCACAGAACTGAGAATCCGATTGACCACATATGTATAAATAAGTTTAGGTCATCATTATATGATGTAAAAGTATATAGAGGAGCAGATGTGGTATTAGATCGCTTTCTTCTGTTAGCCAAAACAAAATTAAAACCCAAGACATTTCCAACAGTAAATAGCAATAGACAACAGTATAATATTGTCACATAATTTGTGTCGATCTCTTGTCAGCTCCGGCAGAATTTAGCTACCTTTATGGGGCGTGCGAATGTTGTGCACTGTTCAATGGTCGGCACATTTTCTTCCCCTACCTTCCGACAGGTAATTGGTATTTTCGAGTCATTGTTTGCACTTCTTCCTGTAATAATTGGTCATGTTTTTTACTTGTTCATCCCTGCTGACAGAGTTGACGGATGATGCAATCTTTACCGACAGTCATGTTGGTAAAATTCTCGTGTACCAGACATTGGGCGCCGGATTCACACGGAAATGGTCAAGCGAGCTTGCTTATCGCTGATGTGGCTAGCGTGACCTTCTAATTACTGTCGTGAAGAGCCACAGCCCAAATGGTCAAACAAGGGTTGGTGTTTGCACAAGTACGGGGAGATAAATTATCCGTCTGCGGACACATTACAGACATGGACCTGAAAGACGGAATGTTGTAATAGCTTACGTACAGAATTGTTACGAAGACATCATTTGTGATAATGTAGGTAGTTGTAGTTGCAATCATTACCGCAAATTGACGGATATAACGATTCCATATTTGGAAAGTGACCTTTTAAATAACACGCAAAATTTTCCTATGACGAAATATTTTGAATAAACCCCATCATAACACGCATGACTGAAACTATTGGCCGGCATTCGAGATGTAAACATAACAATATTTCTGATTGGAGCCTGGTATAATAGTAAACAACAACGCAGTATAACCTGACACTTTCGTCGGTTGAAAGTACTGTGAAATTCAACTCTTCAAGAGACCAGCCCGACAGCCAGAGTTAAGAATAGGATCAGAATTCCATTTATCGGGCCGGACTTTGTTTGAGCGTCTTTAGAACTTACATCCCACGAAAATTGTACCTTTATTAACACAGAAAACCGGAATCCTAGGAATCTGAACACGAAGTCAGAGTGCGAGCTTATTATAAAGTAACACCCTAGAACACGTGGAAGAGGCATCTTAAATAAGCTGCCTTAACTATTTCTCTGAGCCAGAAGTCTGTGATCCCAAAGACAATTTAGGCCGATGGTACAAATTAAGGGTACTATCTCTGGAACACGTGAGAGTATAAGTGGCCTGAAGTCGACGCTAGACATCATCATCAGACGGGTTTTAGAGACGCTGGACCAGCTTTGTCCCTGACTCCCTGATACTTCTTGGAAAGTGTCATAACTTTCAGACTTGACCAGTGACGAGTGAACCAGTCATATATCTGAAAAGAACCAAACATCAGCTGGAGCATTTCCTCCAAATTCATAACATCACCCTGTGATGAATACATTTTTAATTTTTTTAATTTTTCATTGTTTAAACTGTTAAACATAATTGATTATTAAATTTGTTATTTGTGTTTATACAAATTTAAAGTTAATTTAATCATTTTTAATGTGCGCAGCTGTATGTCTCAGTCATCTGAAATACACTTAAAACGGAGCTACTAATTAAGATTTCGCTGAATTAAATCAGCTGGGGGCGTGAACGAGCTAATTATAAGATAATCCATCTTCACAAAAGGCGGCAGGTCAGATAAAAAGTTCACGTGCTCAGACTCATTCATCATTGTTCTTGACTTCTGAAATATCTTGTGAACACTCCCTCGAGGTAGAAGCATCATTATCCTTCTATCTACAACTCTGCCAAGATTAATCTTGTGCGAAGGTACGAGTAACCTTTGAAGACCTACATTAGGTATTCAAGGTTGTGGCCACTGTTGAACCACTACAGCAGAGCCAAGTGGAGGAAACCCGTGACAAATATGGAAATCTACGAAATCAGGAAATAAGTGAAACAGTTTCAGTCATAGTATCCAAAAAATACCAAGTACTCCAACAGCCAAATGATGAAGCAGAAACGGAAGACCACTGGCAACAAATAAAAAATATATGGAACGAGACATGTGAAGAAGTACTGGGAAAAAGAGAACATCAGCACAAAGCATGGATAACCACAGAAACCATTACCGAGATAGAAGACAGGAAATACAAAAAAAAAACAGATTTCAACAGAAGCAAAACCAGAAGCTCCAAAGCTAAGGCTCATGAAGTGTACATAGAAGCAAACAATGAAGTAAGAAAAAACATCAAAAGAGACAAGAGGAAGTATACTGGAGAGTTGGCAAGGGTAACAGATGAAGCTGCAGCCAAAGGAAATGTGAGGGACCTGTAAAACAACACATAGAAGTTAACAGGGAAATATAAGCAAGAAAATGGCCTCATCAAAGATAAGAATGGAAAATTGCTTAGCAATATCTTAAGAGATGGACAAATATATAAATAAAAAATAAATAAAATGGTATGAAATCAGTTTTACAAGTTAACTTTCATACCATTTTATTTTTTTTTAATTTATATATTTGTTTTTACCAGTTTTACAGCAGCCTCCTCATTCACTGTCAAAAGAGATGGACATTTTGAGGAACTTCATAATAGGTAATTGCTGTAATATTTAATATTTATGTTAGCATTGACTTTGAGTTACCTTCTGAATTCTTAATTTTTGTACTCTAAACCTTGTGCTGATACTGAAGTTGGTTTCTAACTGAATTTAACCTGAACAATATTGAACAACATGGCGCAGCTAGAAAATCCTAGTCAGGATTGGGCAATATTAGTTGTAAGAGCTTACAGACCTTTTCAAGGCTTGGCTTTTAAATGCTGGATGCTAAAGCATTTGCCTTCTTCCTCTTTATTTTTCTTCCAGGGTTTCTACGCTTCCTTAGTTTTCTTTCGTTTAATTTAATATCGTTGAAGTAATATCTTTAAAAGAAGACAACTTTTGGCATGACTTCTGACCGAAAGGAAGTAATCAAGACAGAATTAAGAAAAAAAATTATAAATGATGCCTATAATCTACCGATGTATTTTATTGATTGTATGACGTACTTCTTTGATTTACAAGACACGGCCTCATGGACTATGTTGTCTAAATGAGGATTCTGATAAATAGTGGCCCGTCGTCATCGGAGGATCTTCTTGGTGATATGAAACAGATAATATAATCCTTTCATGTGCCGGTAATGACAAGACTCGCTTTTCGTGGAGAATCGTCTTATTTTTAAAATGGGTGTTTTAGCTCCTGATGGCTTGAATATCCCACATCATCTTGCATAAATTCTGGTAGCTTTTCTCTTTTTCATTCTTGATTCGTTGTCTTTTAGATCTATCTTCTTATGCTTTTTTGTATTTTCGAGTTCGTTTACTTTTCGTATCCGTTTTATATTTTTCTTTTTTGTTTTAGGTCAGTTTCTTGCGCTGAAATCGTTTACTCTATCACATCGGATTCTTAAGATATTTGTGAATAAATATATTTTTGGAGTGCCAGTAATATGGCGTGAACCGACAAATCACGCTACTGATTGTTACTTCTGCTTGACAAATATCCATGGTTTCACTTTTGAAACTAGAAAGTCTGTGATTTATCCAAATATTGAATCGGTTTGGAAACCAGTGCCTCATGATCCAATCACGTGTCCGATCCCAGTTCCACCAGAACAATATCCGTTGGACGTGAATGAACCATCAGAAAGTGATAGTTTACCTGCTTTAGAAACTAATTCTGACTCGGATTATGTACCGGTGAATGATGGTGTTCACTTAATTAACCATTCAGAACTTTCAGATCTAATACGTGATCTCGCTCTCACCAAAGGACAAGCGGAATTACTCGGTTCGCGACTCAAAGAATGGAATCTTTTAGCGCCCAATACTCCGATATCTAAATTTCGTCATAGACAGAGAGAACTTGTTCAATACTTTGAGATGGATGATGACATTTGCTTTTGCAAAGATGTAAACGGTCTAATGGTGCACCTCGGTCATGAGAACATAGTCAACGAATGGCGACTTTTCATCGACTTTTCCAAGACTAGTCTAAAAGCCGTGTTATTGCATAATGGAAATTTATTTTCATCAATTCCAGTCGCCTACTCTGTTCATATGAAAGAAACTTATGACAATATGGCTATACTTTTGGCAAAAATAAAGTACAATGACTACCAATGGCGGATTTGTGGAGACCTAAAGGTCATTGCAATTCTCACGGGCATGCAGACTGGGTATACTAAATTTTGTTGCTTCCTATGTGAATGGGACAGCCGCAACAGACAGGAACATTATGCAAGAAAGGTGTGGCCTATCAGGGATCGTATGCAGCTCGGGCATAAAAATGTAATACACGAGCCATTAGTTAACAAAGACAGCATCATTTTACCACCGTTACATATAAAGTTGGGGCTCATGAAGAATTTCGTAAAAGCGTTAGATAAAACGAGCAAAGCTTTCACTTATCTTCGAGAAAAGTTTCCGCAAATTAGCGATGCAAAGATAAAGGAAGGTATCTTTGTAGGACCTCAGATTAGGAAAGTTATTGCAGACAAACAATTTGAGAACTTGTTACATGGTAGTGAACTTCGCGCATGGATGGCATTCAAATCGATCGTGGATAACTTTCTGGGAAATCACAAATCTGTCGACTATGTGCATATTGTTAAGCAGTGCATAGATGCATACAGAATTATGGGCTGTAACATGTCCCTCAAAATCCATTTGCTCGATTCGCATCTTGACTTTTTCCTTGACAACCTTGGCGAAGTCAGCGATCAACATGGAGAACGATTCCATCAAGATATCGCCGTAATGGAGTCACGTTATCAAGGACGGTGGAGTGTGACCATGCTTGCCGATTATTGTTGGATGCTTCATCACGATGTACCACATGCCCTTCACTGACGAAAGTCGACTGCAAAGAAATTCAAGCCTACATAACTGTTATACTTCTTGTACAAATGATGTTGTAATACTGTATGCGTTGTTAAAAAACTTCAATTGCGTATTTCTAGAGATCCCGACCTGATAGAGAAAAACGGTTTGCAGATTTAAAAACAGCGCATTAAAATTGACCAGAAAAACATAGAAATGTTAGAGAAAGAAAAAAAAATTTTTTTTTTGTTAGTCAGTGTTATTTACTTTCGTGTTTCGGTATTTCTTTTAGATTTTACGATTTTTTTGTATTATTATTATTCTTTTTTTCTCTCATCACTGTTGCTGTTTACTTTGTCCATCTGCCTTTTCGCCCATTTGTTGTATATTTCTCATCATCGTATGTTTTTGTAGTACCTATATGTAATGCTTGTCCTTGTCACCTGTTTGTAACTGTGGCTGACGAAGGGTAAAACCCGAATCGTCCCTTGTTTTTTGTGAACCGTTATTTGTAAAACTGATTCAATACCGTTTTATTGGTTTAAATACTTATATTCCTTACCAGTTTTACAGCAGCCCCTTAATTTATAATCTGAGCACATGTTCCAGGCTCTTATCCGAGTCACAAGAAAAGCTACTGATAGAAGCATTAACGACTGCAGTGTGTGATTCAACGACCACCTCTGCATTCGCCGAAAAGTAGCATTGTGGCTACCTGATTAAGTGAATTAGGTATCTTGAACACCTGATGTATGTTGAGAAGAGTCTGCAGTGAAAGGACCTAGATTAGGTAAGTACTCATATTTAAATTTAGGGAATAATTAACGAGGGTGTGCATTTCCATAATTATTGTTCTCTTTAATATTATGAGCTTTCAATGGTTACACGAATAAAATCTGCAATAAATTCACCCTTAAAAAATTACTACAATTTTTACATATTAATATTTACATGGCAATATATGCATATTAGTTCACATGTTAGTATTGAAAAATATAGAATGTAAAATGCACAACTTACGCCAATCTTGGCTCACAGACTGTTTGCTCAGAGAAATAAAGTTAAGGCACTAGCATATGCCTTTTTACACGTTTATGGGGTGTTGTTATGTTAACAATGAATTCCCACTATGACTCCGTGTTTGTTTCATTAGATTCCGGTTTTCCTTAATAAAATGGTTTTCCTGGGCTCTTAAATAAGTCCTTCAAAATGTTCCACAAAGTCTGATCTGATAAATATGAAATCTGATTCTAACTCTGGCAGTCTGATGGTCTCCTTGGCACGAGTGAATTTTCACAGTGTCTTAAAACAGCGAAAAGGTCAGGTTATATGGCCTGTCTTCCCCCGCATGTGTTTGTTACGATGCTAAAAAAAGGATCCCGTTACACGCCCATTGAGGGATATTGGGAATATGGTGTTAGGCCCATATTTTCTTGACCATCGGAACACTATCGGTGATGAAGTCAGCATCACGCCGGCCGCCTTAACCTTCCCAGAGTTGCTCTGGTACCCAATTGGGGCTGGGTCGACCCAGGAGCTATTTGCTGCCTAAAAAAATCCCTCCTCATCTGGGGATCGAACCATAAACCACTGAGCTAGGAAGCCAGTGCACTAACTACTTTGCTACCGTTACGATGCTAAGCAAAAGTCCAATCGTTTCAAACATGCGTGTTTTGTGGGGTAATTCAAAATTTTTCCACGTAGGAAAAATTCTGCGCGTAATGCAGAGGTCACCTCTTCCGTATATGGAAATAAAACATCTGATTGCCTTCTAGGCAAACTCATACACACATCTGTAAACTCATTCGACAATGTATTTCAGGTGCAACATCTTACTTTCCTCTGACACAGGTGCACCGGAAATGATTATGTCATTCATGTATGTCCAAAATGTGTCACACAGACAAGTAATCTCTTATCTGTTGCTTGTGCACACAAAATCCATCTACGGGCGTGTAATTTTTATTGCCAGGTACGGCTTGAGCAAACTACTCTACGCGAAAACTGAGCAGACCCACATGGGTTTTACCTACGCTAATCTCAGCACAGCTGTGCAGAGCCCATGCAAAAAAGGAATGTCAAAGGATTTGACAAAATCAAATATTTGCTTGATGTAGCAAAGTAGATTTTGCTGGGGAGGTTATGATGGTATCCTAAAAGAATGAAAAGGTGTCTGCTTTAACCGTGTGAGGTCAAGCACATGTAGGCCTCTGACTCTATAAATGATGATGATGAATTATGTGCAGAGAACCTACAGCTACCTCCCTAGGTCTCACACGGTCACTCTTCTGGCTCTAGTGTATGGTGTATGGTGTACCTAGTGTCTAGGGGAGAAATGAAATGAGGGTACACAACAGTCAAACACTTTAAGTTTCTATAAAGAAGATAATAAAACTAGCAGTTAAGTTTTTCTTTGAACAATTTTCTTTACAATTTATTTTGCCTGTCCATTCATAGCTTGTGGACAGGTCTTTGAAAATAAGGACAAGATAGTTTACAGAAAAGAACAATTAAAATTTGGGGACAATTTGCCCAATAACTAAAAAGTTATTATGTATATATATATATATATATATATATATATATATATATATATATATATATATATATATATATATATATATATATATATATATATATATATATATATATATATATATATATATATATATATTGTTACGGTAGATTAATTGGCATTGTCTGCTAGAGGTTAGCAGCATGCGCTTTTAGGGGTTACAACGTTTAATGTAATATAAAAGTATTATTAGCCTAGTGAACGCTGTGACGTTTCAGCGTTGGTAGTCACGCACCGTGACCAAGAGACGGGACCCTTTCTTGAGTGACCGTCGAACGGAGAAGACGTGTCTTTATATTCTTATAGTGTCGGGCATGGAATGCCACACAGTTATATTGTATTTTGTAATGGGCATGGGTCAGTCCACTGTTATGATGAAGAAAGATGAAGTTACAGGTTAGTAATTGACTAAACCTTGTCGAGATGAATTAACAGTCCGTTTTAGTTATACTAGTGCCAGACGCATAATCTCATTGTCGGTCGTTGGGATTACCAACCACGCGTGCATATAGTTATGTCGTTCTGCCTACAATAATTCAGATGTATGAGACAAAGGACTGATATCCAAGATAGCTAATTCAACATAGGATTCTAATTTATATTTGTGATGTAATTCATGATCAACGTACGATGTCTACAGAATGTATAATAAATTGTTTGTTTGGACTCTAGCCATGACTTATCCAGTCTATGAACATTTGGGAATTCAATTATCACTATCATGGTCTCAAGGTAAATTTAAACCCACATTCGCGTACTTAACATCAAAGGCACGATGCTCTAAAAATGATGAACTGTAAACCCAGATACCACAATTGACTATCAAGCTCTCAACAACCCGTTGGGCTAATTTTCCGACCGCAGCAGAATTGGTTGGCTATCGCTGGGGATCGAAAGAAAAAGGAGAATTTTTTTTGTTTGCATAACTGTTTTTTTGACGGCATTTGAGGATTTTTTTTGACATTTGAAGGACAGGGAATGGCGGCTCCTTTCACGAAAAACTGAGGGACATTTGTCTCTTACGATTACTCACGTAAAATCAATGTCAGGTTAGACATAAATGATAACCTGAGATTTCGCCTCGAGTATTAGCGGGCGAACGCAAAAAAAAAAAAAAAAAAAAAAAAAAAAAAAAAAAAAAAAAACGTTTACGATTAAAAGAAAGTCACATGATTTGCATAATTATGACGTTAAACGCATGACTACGAAATGCCAATCTGACGTCACTACATCATGCGTAGATGCCGCGCTTCGAAAGTACAACCGTCAACGAATTTCAGGTTTGATGAAGATTTACATGATCAAGAAGGCCAGACGATGGAATACGGTTATCAGCCAACAAGGAGCAAACAGTACTAGGCATGAATCTAGTCCGTTGATGAACTTGACATCGCCAGTGCCTTTTAAAGATAAGTCTAGACTTAGGACAATTGTCCTTCATATAGCACAATACTAAGTCCATTTCGCTGTGCAGGCATGTCCTCTCTATTTATTATATATCTATGTTATATCTGTTTGTTTTCGTTGATGTTGTCCCTTATTTGTGGGTATGGATGGGCGGCGGATTGAAATCAATTCTATGGCTCCTTGGATGCCACGAACTGATTTTAATTGTTCTTAGGGCCGTGAATTAATCGCATTTCGCGAAGAACGCGTCGAAGACATTACCGGTGATTGTTTCGTTCGGACCTGCATTAATTCACCTTATATGTTAGGTGTCTAGTTCTGTGAAATAACCGTTGTATTTTACCGTATTCAGTTTGATTTTTTATTCAGTCACAGTCATATGTTCGTAATCTATCCTGTTTATTCTAATCTGGCTATCTTTAATTTTATTTAAATGTATTGTATGATCGTCAAATGAGTCCTGTGACGTCATTATTCGTAGGGCCAAATATGTTCTTTTGCTTCAGTTAACCTTCACCCTTCTATACTTCCGGTTTATTCAACTTAGTTATAAATACAGTTTTATTGTGAAAATGTCTTTGTCGTATGGTAATACTGTTCTGTAATCCTTGGTTAACGCATTGTATTGTTTGTCTTAATCTCATCCATTTATAATTTAATATTAATGCTATAATTTATTCATTAATAAGAGTGTAGATTAATATGATTAAATTTTTATGAGTTTTTAGGAGGAATTAGGGACTTTGCACCAATTTGCAGTGGTGGTCCAAGAAATGTTCAATGCACTTTATAGCTCATGATTATGACATAATATACAATGATTAATTATTATAACTTTATAACATATTAAGACATATTAAATGTTAATTAGTACACTTTCTCAGTACTACATTGTGAACTTAATAACTATTAAGATTAAATAACCTAATTATTTAGGGATAATACCCATAATTATTGAATACTAATATTAAGTGCATGATATAATTTCAGCACCTTAGATAACTAACTATCATAACTATTTATGTTAGATATTAGTGGGTACATATAATATTTTTACAAGATATTATAGGTTTGTGGAACTTATAAATAACAGTACAGGAATATTGCAATTTCTTATATTGATTATTCATTCGTTGAGTAATTACAATTATCTACATAGAGTCTATTGGTGATTACTATTCATTAGTGATTGAATACTTAAATAAATTAACGTTAAGATGCTTAACTTAGACTATTTTATTAAAAATGGGAAAGACTTTAATTTGAAAGGACCAGAACTACGTGAATATGCGGAACAACAACTTGCAAAATATAAGGCAGAGATGGAAGAACTTGAAAGAAAAGAGGCGGAAAAGAAAGAAGCATTAAGACAAGAAGAAGAAAGAAAGGTGGCAAGAGATGAAATCCTACGGATTGAAGAAGAGAATAAATTGAAACGACAGGAAATCATACTGCAGCAAGAAATGGAATTGCAACGGCTTAGATTGGAAACAGCAAAATGTCAGGCACAATGTGCTTCAGCAAGCCAAAATGATAATGCTCAATCTGGATCTTCATCCAACCGACTTAAGGGCAATTATTACTTTAAGCTACCGCCGTTCAAATTACACGTTGATGATTTATCATCATGGCTGGCGCGCTTTGAGGATATATGCAAGGTCAATAACCTTGACAAAACTGCATGGGCACTTAAACTCAAGGAATTTCTGGATGGCGAACCTGCAAGTGCAGCACAAAATATTGATCCGACATTAGCCACAGACTATGAGGCCATTAAGACTTTGTTATTACGTCGGTTCCACTTGAACGAAGAGGCATGTAGATTACGTTTCAAAAGTTTGTTGCCAGAAAATAATAAAGACTTTACAGGATTTATTGCTAACATACGCAATACTTTTAACAGATGGGTTGAACTGGCAGGTGTCAACAAATCTTACGCCAAGTTAGTCGATTTGATATTGAGGGATAAAGTGTTATCTTCTGTCAGCCCACCGTTCTTTGCGTATCTGCAAGAACGTAAACCAGAAACTATTGATGAGTTAGAAAAAATTTCATTAAATTACTGCACCGCTCATCCGAATGCTAACATTTCTGGCTCGTTGATAAGAGAACCTCTTCCTGTAGCCTCCAATATGGCATATCATAGTAATAACAAACCAAGAACACACAGTGTGGACAGAGGTAGGTTCAAGGGAAACTATGACATTAATTTTCATAAGGGACGTAATAGCTTTAACAATAACTTTAATAGAGGAAGACCACAAAACAGAAATTATTTACCTCAGTCCAGATACAACAGTAATCCACGTAACTCAAGTTATAATCGTTCATATAATTATAATAATGGTAACAATTGGAACAACAGCGATAATTATAACTCGAGACATCGAGATAACAGTTACAATAGAGGACAACGGGATAATTCAACTGATTATTCTCGTCATCGTTCTCATTCTCGTAGATCGACAAATTATAATCATAATACAGGGGCAGCCGTTACTACTGCTACAACCCCTGGGGTTCAGAGTTCACCTACTAATAACAAAATACAGTCTTCGTCTACTTGTTTTGCAATGAATTATAACGTGGCAAATAGTTGCCCAAAATGTAATCTTATATTTCAGAAGGCAAAAGATACAGTTCTGAACTGCGGACACATTCTACCAGAAGTTAGTCTAGCAGTCAATGATGGAACAGGCTCGCTGATCTTCAACAGAGGAAAAGTTAATGGATCCGTCGTCTCAGTTTTAAGAGATTCGGGATCGACAACGATCGGAATCCGTCAGTCACTTGTTCATCCAAATTGTGCAACTGGAGAACATGTCAGGTGCATGACCTTTGGTGGAACCATAGAATGTTATCCAACTGCTATTATACATATTGATACACCTTTTTTCACAGGCAACGTTAAAGCATGCATGTTAAGAAACCCAATTGCCGACCTTATGGTGGGATGCATACACGGAAGTAAAGATTGCACACCAGAAGAGATTATTGAATGGGAAAAAAAATAATCTATGCATTGGAAATGCAGTAATAACCAGAGCACATACGAAACAATTAGAGACTATGGACACTAAAAACAAGGAAACAGACAAACATGAAAGTATCGAGGTTCATTCTGCTATTGACCGAGTATCCTTTGCTGCAAAACAGAAGGAAGACAGGTCACTAACAAAATTTTTTGCACTGGTCAACAAAGTTGACAATCTTGCTATGAACAATAATAATAGTCATTGGTTTATTATTAAAAATGACATTTTATTAAGATGTTTTATGGATAAAACTCAGATAAGACAACAGGTCATGGTACCTTTTGCTTTTAGACGGTACATACTTCAACACGCACATGATTCTAAGTGCGCAGGTCACATGGGATATACTCGGACACGTTCTCGAGTATTATCTTCTTTTTTTGGCCGGGAGTGTCACGAGATATTTCACAGTACGTACGCTCCTGTACGATATGCCAAGAAGTGAAAGCACAAGGAGCCTTTCACACGGCGCCTATTCAGGCTTGTGACATATCTGTGAGACCCTTTGACAAGATGGCCATTGATATTATTGGCCTACTTTTACCATCAGCGAGAGGACATAGATTTATTCGCACGTGCATCGATTTATGCACACGATGGCCAGAAGCCATCCCATTGAAAACAACCACCACCACAGATGTAGCTGATGCACTACACATGATCTTCTCTAGAGTGGGTTTTCCTAGAAAACTTTTGTCAGATCATGGATCTCAATTTATATCTGAGACTATGACAGAAGTAATGAAGACTTGGAATATAGATAGAAATCTCAGCAGCATTTATCACCCAATGAGTAATGGTGCAGTAGAAAGACTTAACCGCACACTTAAACAAATGTTACATAAAGTTACAGTTAACCATCCACAGGACTGGGACAGAGTACTCCCAGCTGTGTTATTCGCTTATCGAGAGGTGCCACATGAACAAACTGGCTTCTCTCCGTTTCAATTAGTCTTTGGCGCTCCACCAAGAGGTCCTATGGGACTAATAAAAGACTTATTGATTGACTCCGAGATGACTCAGGATACCCAGTCATCCTATGAGTATGTAATTAATCTCCAGAATAACATTATTGATGCCTGCAAAATGGCAACAGCTTCATCTGAGGCTGCTAAAGCGAAAGCTAGAACTTTCCAAAACAGTAGTAGACGATTACGTCAATTATTTCCAGGAGATCAAGCTTATGTGTTATTGCCACATAACAATAATAAACTACTCATCTCGTGGAACGGTCCATACCAGGTTATCAATAAGATTTCTGATGTTGATTATGTCCTGGACATTAAGGGACATCATAAAATATTTCACATAAATATGCTCAAACAATTTCATACTCGACCTGAACATCTACAAGCTATTTTTCATGAACTAGATGACACTTTCGTACCTAGATGTCACTATTCTAATTTGTCTGTTATCCAGGAAGAAGAATCTTCTTTTCCTGAGGTACAGTTAGCTTTACCTGTACCTGTAGTACAGCCTAGTGAATCTTGGCGGGACGTAACCATCTCTTCGTCGGTTACACCGCAACAGCATCAACAGATTGCTGAACTTCTACAATCTTATCCAGATGTGTTGACCGACGTTCCAGGTCGCACATCAGTCATTAGTCATGACATCACTCTTAACGATGATACTCCAATTCGGGTACATCCATATTCTGTTCCTCTACACTTTCTTACTAAAACTACTAAGGAACTTGAACAGATGTTATCTTTAGGAATTATTGAAACTAGTAATTCCCCATTTTCTTCTCCATTAGTTATTGTCCGAAAGAAGGACAATAACATTAGACTATGCGTCGACTATAGAAAATTAAATGCACAAACGATAGTTGATAGCGAACCACATCCACTTCTCGACGACTTACTGCCACGTCTATCGACTGCAACTATATTCACTAAGATAGACTTAACTAAAGGTTATTGGCAGATACCACTAACCGAAAAAGCTAAATACTACACAGCGTTTTCCACTCCGCAAGGTCTATACCAGTGGAATGTTATGCCTTTTGGGTTTGTTAACGCTCCAGCTACCTTTGTTCGCATGATGCGACACATTTTTTCAGGTAGACCAGACATTATTACATACATAGACGACATATGCTTATTTAGTTCATCTTTTGAGGAACATTTTTTGGGTCTTGAAAACGTTTTGGACACATTAAGAAGGAACAATTTAACTGCTAAACCCACAAAATTACAAGTAGCGTTTCATGAAATAACTTTTTTGGGTCACATTATTGGAGCAGGATATATCCGAACACTACCCAGTACGGTTTCTAAAATTTTAAACATTTCCGTTCCTCAAACGAAGAAACAGGTTAGAAGCTTGTTAGGTCTAGTCCAATATTACAGTAGATTCGTACCTAACTTGTCATCTATCACGGCTGTCTTGTCCTCATTATTAAAGAAGGACATGCCAGTGAAGGTGACATGGACTAGTGAGTGTAATAATGTATTCCTTAATATTATTAACATTTTTTCAAACCCACCTATTTTGAGACTAACTGATGCTTCCAAAAAGTTTATTCTCCGCCCAGATGCGAGTAACTACGGAATTGGCGCATGTTTGCTCCAATATCATGACGACATCCTCCATCCAAACTTGTACGTCTCACGGAAACTGAAACCACCAGAGATCAAATACTCCACTGTCGACCGCGAACTGTTAGCAGTGGTGTGGGCAATAACGAAATTAGAGAAGTTCCTACTGGGAGCCCCATTCGTAGTACAGACAGACCAGAAAGCCGTAGCATCACTACGACGGTCGAATCATAAAAGTCCAAAGCTCACCAGATTCGCTATTCTCCTTCAACCTTTTGACTTCTCAATCGAATACATCACAGGAGCAGATAACGTCTTGGCAGATACTCTGTCTCGAAATCCTACTGATGTCGAGTCCTGAACTATAGTAACGTCACAGATACTTACTCAAGAGACATAACACTATAATGGCTGTTCTACATAGACATGAACTATTGCCTACAATACACATATCTGTTTACTAAAGACATATTATATACGACATGAATGAAATCAATTGACTCTTTGTTCGTATTTACGCCAGGACTTTGCTTGATATCCATTCATGATAAAACTATTGGACACATTTCCGTGCATCAAGTGAAAATAATAGAAAACACTATCAAAGTAACTCAGTATGCGACATGAACTATTGTCAATAACGTCGATACTTATGAACTGAAACACTTAAACATTTGTTTGTTAATCGGAATTCACAAGGATCAAGCCTACGTATGGATCATCATATCCAACTTTAATTAATTTTAATTAAGTCATTAAAATAATGTGAATTAAAATGAAAGGTGAGATAAATATGAGAAAAAATTAAATGAAATTTGAAAAAAAAATGAAAGAAGAAAAAAATAAGAACTCACATGATTCTTAGATAATGTTATTGTATGTAACTATTATATTATATAGTTAATAATTATGTTGATACATTACATACTACATTATTGTTTAAATTGGTTAATTTAGATAGGTATTAACAACTTAATACTAAACTTAATTAATGTCCAACACACATAACTAAGTTAAATTTATACATTACTTTCTTTCTCTACTTTATTCTTCATTTATTTATTTCTCTCTTTAACATATCCTTTTATTTTTCTTACATTAGATTTTCAACAACTTTATTCTTATTACACACTCAATATAATTAATTAGTTTAATTTTAACTCTTTAGATTTGTCTGACGTGACATTTCATTGCGACATATTTTAAGTTAATTAATTATTTAATTAGAAATCAACATTAGCCATTCTCTTTTAGTTCATATAAAATTTATGTATAACATTTATGTATAATATGATCATTAATATATTAGATGACTGTTAGTAAGTCGACATGACCACGACACTGTTCTGGACAGAACATCGTAGGCCATATGCCGCATTTTTGTTAAATTTTTTGATATTGTTAAATTTTTTGATATGCATTCAGATAGGTTTTTGAAAAAAAAAAATCTATCTAATAGATTTTTCCCCCCCGGTGGACAGGGAATTGTTACGGTAGATTAATTGGCATTGTCTGCTAGAGGTTAGCAGCATGCGCTTTTAGGGGTTACAACGTTTAATGTAATATATAAGTATTATTAGCCTAGTGAACGCTGTGACGTTTCAGCGTTGGTAGTCACGCACCGTGACCAAGAGACGGGACCCTTTCTTGAGTGACCGTCGAACGGAGAAGACGTGTCTTTATATTCTTATAGTGTCGGGCATGGAATGCCACACAGTTATATTGTATTTTGTAATGGGCATGGGTCAGTCCACTGTTATGATGAAGAAAGATGAAGTTACAGGTTAGTAATTGACTAAACCTTGTCGAGATGAATTAACAGTCCGTTTTAGTTATACTAGTGCCAGACGCATAATCTCATTGTCGGTCGTTGGGATTACCAACCACGCGTGCATATAGTTATGTCGTTCTGCCTACAATAATTCAGATGTATGAGACAAAGGACTGATATCCAAGATAGCTAATTCAACATAGGATTCTAATTTATATTTGTGATGTAATTCATGATCAACGTACGATGTCTACAGAATGTATAATAAATTGTTTGTTTGGACTCTAGCCATGACTTATCCAGTCTATGAACATTTGGGAATTCAATTATCACTATCATGGTCTCAAGGTAAATTTAAACCCACATTCGCGTACTTAACATCAAAGGCACGATGTTCTAAAAAATGATGAACTGTAAACCCAGATACCACAATTGACTATCAAGCTCTCAACAACCCGTTGGGCTAATTTTCCGACCGCAGCATATATATATATATATATATATATATATATATATATATATATATATATATATATATATATATATATATATATATATATGTGTGTGTGTGTCTTTCCTGTAGGAAATATTAAAAGAATTCACTTTATTCATATAAAGGGAGAGTCACTGTAGATGAGGGTTGTAGTTCATCCTACCCCCATAAACGTCCTGTGTATTATTTTGAAACACAAGAAACTGTCAGAGATGCCCCAGATGTCTAACTCATTACCTGGGAGTCCTTGGGGTAAGATATTTCAATGTGTAGTTGCAGAAAGTTCAATTTCACCACTCGCCAAAGCTCCTACTGGATATTCGACAGCATATAAGTCTGGTTGGAGACTGGTTGGCGTTTATTAGTACTCAGCAGGTTTCCTGTCACCAGCCGGCAACAGGAACATAGACCCTAACAATCAAGAAATATATAAACACATGACGCTGACTGTGTGAAGAAAGTGCTTCAGCTTCCTCCGAACTGCACAGACTGTGAATTTATTCTTTATTTAAATTTAGAATTAACACAGCTGTTTCTCAGCGTATTTGAATAAAATTTTTAGTTCAACTGGCAATGAATAGTCAAAGCCTTTTGCTAATATTTACTAGCACTGGCCAATCGAAACGTTCGACTACTTGAATTCAAATGCAGGTTGAATGAAAACCCAAAATAATTTCGAACAATTTCTGCGTCTGGTGGTCGATTGGCCAGTCTGCTTTTGTCATGCCCAATACAAAAAGATGTTTCGTTTAGGATTACATTTCTCCTACCGCTCCTCTTTCCCATTCATACTCTGTTTACCCAAGCGAATTTGAATGTACCTCGCTGCCTCTTTTCCCAGCTCGCGTCCCCCTAACGTTACAAAAAAACATAAGCAGGAACGCCAGTCTGTCTGGTGGAGTGTCCTTAGATATTAGTATTTCTTCAATAACTTATCTAATTCTGGGACTATCATATTATTTAAAGTACATTCTTACTCAGCTAACTCTACGTCATACTCTCATATAATTTTTATGGGGAACTTCATAATGGTTTAAAATTTCCAATTTATGTCATCGTCAATCGTCAAATAAAATTTTACACAATTCCGCCATCTTTCCTCTCCCTTATCTCGCCAAAATGTATTTTTCAAATAACTAACTTGTTTTAGTTACGTCAGAAATGCTACCACTAGGAGGAAATAAAATTGTCTGCGTGGTTTTGCCATGGCTGGCTTTTCCGCATTGTGTGTATATGCATTGCAGACTGTGTCAGCGAAGCGGGGTGTAGACGGGGCGGGTTAAGAATTTGCGTTACTAATTAGTATTGTATCGTGTAATACTACCAAACAATGTAAGGATTTCTACTAAATTTTTGCGTTACAGTTGACAGAAAGCGTTACTTCAGATAGCTATTTTGCGGCATGCTTCCGCCAATTGTTAATTATAAGGCTAGACTACAAAGTGTATGCAGTTGATCGGGCAAAAGTTAAATATTATTAGTGTTTCTCGAAAACGAAACTAAAGCGTGCCAGACTTTTTCCGTGAAATCGGTCTATAGGCTTAGCACTGTGCAAAAAGCAGCGCTGCTGGCGTCGAAGATGCCAACCGTCAGACACATGCGGGCTAATGTATTTATTATCGTTGTATGCCTAAATCTTACTGAATTGAGCGTTTATTCTCGCAGATTTTGCTACACTTGATAAGAGCAGAAAGAAATTGTCGACCCGGAAATTCCAGGTAATCAGTACGTACAACAATTGAAAATGAGTAATGCCGTAGTGGAGAAGAGATCGAGAAGAGGTCTCCCCAATCCATCCTGTGACAGTGTATACAATTATCTCTCTTATGCATGGTTTTTACGTAGTATTGTAAGTGTACACATTGGTTACCTCGTTGAAATCTTTCACACATTATAGTAAGTGTATCCATTGTTTCTCTCGTGCACAGTGGTTACATCACATGTAAAAGTACACATTGTTTCTCTCTTGGAAATCTTTTACACATGTCTAACTGTACACATTGTCTCTCTCATGCACATTTGTTACACGCTATAGTAAGTGTACACATTGTTTGTTTTGTGCACAATTGTTACATATAATAGTAAATCTACACATTGTCTCCCTCGTGCATAGCTGTTACACATTATATTGAGTGTACACAGTCTCTTTCATGCACAACGATACACGCTGCTTTTGTCAGGGAAATATTTTACACATTATAGTGGGGGTATGGTTGCAAGTCTGCATTACTGACTGTGAGTTTGGTGTGCTCCTCTAGTGGAGCTACTTTGTGCGTGGATTCTCCCTCTTGTCTAGACTTAGGCCTTGATTCTCCGTAGACCTTGGTTCTTCCTAAACCGAGACTTTGGTTCTCTCTAGACCTAGGCTTTGCTTCTCCCTAGACCTAAACCATGCTTCTCCCTAGATCTAAATCTTGCTTCTCCGTAGACCTAGGCCTTGCTTCTCCCTAGACCTGGACCTTGAGTCTCCCTAGACCTAGACCTTGCGTATCCCTAGATTTAGACCTTACTTCTCTCTAGAACTTGCTTCTCCCGAGACTTACACCTTGCTTCTCCATAGACCTAGACCTTGCTCCTCCCTAGACCTAGACCTTGCTCCTCCCTAGACCTAGCTTCTCCCTAGAAGTAGACTTTGCTTCTCCCTATACTTTGCAATTGATTGTTATTGGTGGTGTCAATTTATATTACACTTTGATGCTTTCAAGTTGTGTATTTTTTCATTCATTGTTTTTACTTATATTATGAGTAGTCAGTAATTTTTTTCTGTTTAAAGTTGTGGTTCTTTATTTTTTAAATTGTGTTAGTTTTTTTTTTCTAGATATTATTGGTTTCATTTGTTTTTCTTAAGTAGTATTACTATGTTTTGTTATGATTAAAATTCGTAACAGGTGTGTATTTGATAGCTTAGCTCAGCGTTGCTCTGTGTTTGTTTATTCTTACATGGGTCACTGGAAAAGACGGGTGAGCTTCATTAAGCCGTCATGATTGGCGGGGTCTCGTGAGACAGGTTACTGGTGGGAGAGAAGGGGCAAGAGAGCTTTGGTATTATTCATGCCGAGTGGACGTATTGTGTTTGAGCTCCTGAGATATTTATGATTGTATGCTTGATTCATATATGATACCAATTTCTGTACTTCAAGATTCTTTTGTGAGGGGTACTAGATATCTGCATGTGCAAGAAAGTATATATTTCTTTGAACTGAGTAAATAAATATGTGGAAAACTGTCGGGGACAGTGTTACTAGCGACTGACACTACAGATCTTTACATGACGATACATTTTATGCCATGCGCTGTAATGGCTGTCAAGTTGACACCTGTGGAGCTGTGTTTTGTACAATAAACATTGTTTGACTGTCCACTCGGCCTTGGTGGTGATGTTGAGTATTTGGAGTTGGATAGCTGTGTTCGGGGTTTACCATTTCTACCTCTAGGTAATATTGGCCAGAGTAGCAAGACGTCTACAGAACAGAAGTATTCCATCGTCGAGAGGGAGCTTTTGGCAATTGTCTTCTGTTTCGCCAAATTACAACGTTACCTAATGGAAGCTAGATTCACCCTCGAAACCGATCAGAAAGCGTTGTCCTATCTCAAGACAGCTAGATTCCGAAATGAGAGAGCTGCTAGGGCCGCGCTCGCACATCAACTATATGACTACGACATTAGAGCTATCAAAGGTAGCCAAAATGTTATTGCTGACGTCCTGTCCCGCTGCGTCAAAGAGCCTATGTCGTCAATCAACTCGAGAATTGCAGACGCATTGGGATGTTGAAATTAACAGATGAACTGACTTCGTGACGTAGTGACCATGAAATATTGATCTGATGTTAAAATTTTTGTCCGACAATATTCAAATACAACAGAATTATCAAGGGTTTTGCTGAAATCCAAGCGAAGAGGATACCATAACCTGCTATCACATGCTAATGCTGAGAACTGTTTTGGATTGTCGCATACCTGATGAATACTTTTCAATGACTTTTGTAACACTGCTTACAACGATTAATCGGCTCACACGGCACCTGATGCTGATGAATACTTCAATGCTCCATGTCGAGTAAGAACTCTTTCAACTCAGGGCATCAGTGCATATATTATGCCTTATTGACGGTGATTATGTTCGATCTACACGCTAACGAACGCACATTCTGTGAGATAATGAATATGCTGTGAATTGATCATAGTTTCTGAAGACATTGCTGTTTATTTCAATTTGAAGGACTGCATCTACAGAAGAAGGGACGTGACTCTAGAATAACTCGCATAATCAAGGGGAGATTACAAAGACATTGCCTATCTGACTTTTTGTGGTTTTCAATCGTTTTCGACAGAGACATTGTTAACTCAGATAACAATAATATTCTACGGAGGAGAATCAAGAACTTTGTCATTGAGTTAGTTGGACATATTGTCAAGGATGTGGTCTGCTGAACATTTTATCATGGAACTCTAGTTTAATATATCATGACAGTGTATAATTGTACACTAAGTATGTTAATTACTGTGCTTAAATTGAGTGTTAATTAATGTTAATTCGCCATACTTGGAACTCTTCTTCTTCCTCGTTCGTCCTGAAAAGGACGGTGGTTCCGTTGTGTCTGTTTTACAGCGGAGCTGCGATATCTGCGCTTTTCAGCCGGCACATCCGACTTCAGCACGGCATTTTTTGGGACCGGGTTTGCCTTCCCTCTTCGATCCCTACTCTCTCAGCCAGACTGCAGTGATGCAGCCTGTTTCCAGGAACACCACGTGGAGGTGGAGTAGGGTCTTGGTCAGCTCTGGTTTGCTGACCCTAACGCCAGCACTCAAGCTATGGGTCGCTGACTGCATTCTCTATTGCTGCGTCTTTGGGTCCCAGACTTGGTTTGATCTTGGACACTAGTTTATTTCCCACTCACACTAGACTTTGCAACAATATTTGGCTAACATGCCACACTATTATCTATTTGTACAACACTTAAGCTTACTCTTATCTATTGATGACACAAGTGTGTTAGATACAAGAGTACATGGGTTTTCTTAACATCACTATGTTATGTTGATGACATGTACTTTACAGATACACATACTCTTAATCTTTTAACGGATAAATGTGCATTCATTTACTATATAGTTGAGTGTCTGCCTCATATCATTTATTGTTTCTATTACATAGCTGTATTAATTTTAATGCTTTGGTTTTGACTATTAATTAATATGAGATGTATTGACTACTGTTATTGGACTTGACAGATAGGTGTTTCGACACTGTGAGGTATGAGAGTGCATGGATTGCGGCCATCATTATTTTTAATATGTTGGGTGGGCTTAGTGATATCCACCTCACACTGATGTTAAAATGATTTATGTCCTTTGTAGTCGGTGACGTTAGTATTTTATGTTTTGCTAATGTCCACACATTGAGTGTTTGATTGCCTACTCTGTAGCACAAACCTGGGTGCTTTGCTAAAATTTGATGATACCATCTTTCACTCTAGTGATTTTTAGACTCACATTTCCGAAATAATGAAAACTTCGTTTCCATTATTCACGGGGTGGGGGAGTACTGTTATGATTAAAATTCATCAGGTGTGTATTTGATAGCTTAGCTCAGCGTGGCTCTGTGTTTGTTTATTCTTACACGGGTCACTGGAAAAGACGGGTGAGCTTCATTAAGCCGTCATGCTTGGCGGGGTCTCGTGACACAGGTTACTGGTGGGAGAGAAGGGGCAAGAGAGCTTTGGTATTATTCATGCCGAGTGGACGTATTGTGTTTGAGCTCCTGAGATATTTATGATTGTGTGCTTGATTCATATATGATACCAATTTCTGTACTTCAAGATTCTTTTGTGAGGGGTACTAGATATCTGCATGTACAAGAAAATATATATTTCTTTGAACTGAGTAAATAAATATGTGGAAAACTGTCGGGGACAGTGTTACTAGCGACTGACGCCACAGTTCTTTACATGACGATTCATTTTATGCCATGCGCTGTAATGGCTGTCAAGTTGATACCTGTGGAGCTGTGTTTTGTACAATAAACATTGTTTGACTGTCCACTCTGCCTTGGTGGAGATGTTGAGCATTTGGAGTTGGACAGCTGTGTTCGGGGTCTACCATTTATAATTCTAGGTAATTTTTCGCCAGAGTAGCAAAACGTCTACTCCGACTATAATAATCATATAAAGACCCATATCAGCAAATTATTATTGCTAATGTTGTTACTGTTATTACGCGTATGTGGAGAAAGCCTTTGGTATCCTCAACCATTTTACGTGCGATGGGGTGCCACCAGGATAGAAGGATTTCAGGCACCTCGAATGCAGATGCTGGGATTTAGAGGCACCCAGCACCTGATGTGCGACCAGGGAGACAGCTGACTGTATTGAACCCATCTGTCAGTCTCAGAGCCCCTTACGGTGCTTGCAGTATCGAACCTTTCGACACTAACTGTCATTCGCTTTATTATTCCGTATTTCTATCATTCATGATAATTTTATTTCCCAACTGATTTGTGCTATCAGTTGTTCTTTTCTTTTCTTCATAGTATCCTTTTTTTCTCAATTTCTTTACCCATACATGAGATTCTTGAGTGCGGGCACAAGCCCTGTATTATTATTATTTTATTTTATTTTCCTTTTCGTCTTTAGCCCTGTGCTAGTTTTCTTCGCTTCCTCTGTCTACTCATAGCGTTAGCATTCTTGGGGAGTCTGCTGCAATGCAACCAATGGGTAGGCAAGCTATTGGGCCTGCAAAGCTCTGAGACCAACCCCCATAATTTCTTGCGGAGAGTTGTATGTTTAATTGTATATGTTTTTCTTTGTTTTGTGTATATGCCGTTTTAATATCGATTGGGCTTCCCCTGAGGCATCTATACTAAGGACCCTATCCCCTATAATATCTATATTGTGATTTTTAAAGTTCTGCTACTTCTAGTACAACAGTCCCAACTAAGATGGTTTATTGGAGAAGATCGGCTACCACGACAAGCATGTGAAACAAAGAGCCAGGAATCCAGACCCCCAGGACGACCCAGAGTCCGCTGGGAGGACAACATTAGACAATCTTTGAAGGACTAGAATGGAACCAGGCCAGGACGATGACAGCCGATAGGATAGTCTGGCGCTCTCTCTCCCAAACCTCTACACCTCACGGTAGAAAGGGAACGACTAAATAAGTAATATTTTTAAAGTATATGTTCATGCCTCTGTTGATCAAACCGAAGTACTCAAGACCTAATCTTCATACTCAGACAGCTGAGTGAAAAGACCCTTGAGTATAAGAGTGAGATCCATCTTTGTTTCATAGATCTGGAAAAGGCGTTTGACAGGGTCCCCTGGAGCAAACTTTGGGACTGTTTGGCAAGGAAGAATATTCCAGCACCTCTGATTCATGCTATACAGAGCTTCTACAAGTCTTGCAGAAATTATGTGAGGACAGCAAACCATAAGTCAGAAGAGTTCAGGACCACCACCGGTGTAAGACAAGGTGATATCCTGTCACCTTATTTTTTCATACTTCTCATGGACGATGTCATCAAGGCATGTAAGGATAAAACAAGAAAGTATTAGTGGGGTACTGGAAGATGAGACAGGTCTGTATTTCAGAGCTGGCTTTTGCTGATGATGTTGCCCTGATTGCTAAATCAGAGGCACATCTCCAATCCAACCTGCAAGTCTGGAAGGAAGAGCTGGAGAAGAGAGGGATGGTCATAAGCAGCTCTAAAACAAAATCCATGGTGATATCACGAGAAGAAAGAAGACATCATATTAAGCTGGTAGAAAAGGTGCTGGAGCAGGTCGACCACTTTAAATACATCGGAGCTATTATAGACCGAAAGGGAGGCATCAAAGAAGAGTTGGCCACTCGAAAAGCAGCAGCTGGGAGACTTTTTCAGGTCATAATTCGAGGATTCCTCAACACGAGAGAGATTGGTAAGAAAACGAAGATGGCTGTATACCGCTCCACCTATGTCCCAGTATTGACATATGGATGCGAGTCATGGGCAATGAGTACAACCCACAAAAACCAGATCCAAACCTCAGAAATGAGGTATCTGAGGAAGGTAGTTGAAGTAACAAGAAGAGACGTGGTCCGCAACCAGACGATACGTCAAGGCTTAAAATCCCACCCCCTGCAGACCCAAGTAGAACAGTCCCAACTAAGAGTGTTTGGCCATGTCTGCAGAATGGGAGAAGATCGGCTACCACGACAAGCATGGGAAACGAAGGGCCAGGGATCCAGACCCCAAGGACGACCCAGAATCCCCTGGAGGACAACATTAGACAATCTTTGAAGGACTGTCACATAGAGTTTATTGATCGTGAATTGCCTATATCCTCTTCTTTTTCTTTCACCCGTATCCTCTATTTTTATTATCACTCTTTACCTTTTTCCTGTATTTTTCGCATCCATTCGTTTGCGAGAAATAATATTTTTCCCATTCTCACTTTCGCCAGTTTCGTTTCTCATTTAGAAACGCATTTCATTGCTGATTAAACTGAGAACGCAGTTATGACGTAACGTGTCAGCCCCTACCCGAGACGCAGAGTGTTAGAATGCATTCCGTCAGACAGGGGAGCAGACAGCTGTCTACAGTTTCGGCTAAGTTTCTGGGCATGAAGTGTGAGAATTCACTCCGTCAGACATGATGAGGAGACATTTGTCTGGTAATTTGCATCTGACATGTAGTTTCCAAGGTAGATTCTCAGTGTCGGGTGATATGACACTCACGCTCCACGGCCAGAGTTGGCGTAAGGTGCGAGAAAGCAAAGTGTCAGTTATGGTTCTCAGGATGAGTTTCTCGGGGTAGGTGCAAAAACTGCCCCTGCAGTGCAGACTAGTTGTCTACATTTGCATCTGACACGTAGCGCTTCGTCCGTTTCTTAGACGGAGGTGTCAGAGACGCAAGGTGGCAGTTACGGCATGCGTTTAGGTGTTAAACATAAGCGTTAAAGACGGGAAAGGGGAGAGTACTTCGTTTTGCGAAATTAAACGTTTACCTCTTTGTCTGGAAATAGATATTAACCAGAGTTTGAAACTTTCTTTTCATTCTCCAACTTGCAGTAGACAGAATCACTCGTGCTAGTGAATGGAGCTTGTATAGCGAAGTCATTAGTTTCTCGTCAAATTTTGCCGAGCTTCTAAATACCTATCTAGTGAATTATCCTAGTCGTTGTGAAATTGTAATTCTGTTCGGAGGTAAAATATCATATATTATATTCTAGTATTTTGTGAAGTGTTTAAAGTGTTAAATCGCTTATTTTATTTCTCTAGTTAGATTTGGTGCAGAGCGCTTAATTTATATAGTCTGTATTATTTTATAGTGACGAGTTACAGTGGAAAACATAAATTATATTTCTAGCTTAAACTCAGTCGGCTATTAAGGAATTTAATTTAACTGCTAATAATCAGACGAGAATAAACGTTCTAAACTAACTTTATTAATGCTAGATGCTTCATGAGTGGTGACGGAACACATAGGTATTCCTAATTCATGATGATTGATTTTTATATATAACTTATTTCACGGGAAAATTTAAATGATAAGACAAGCTACGCTTGCAGTTTAAATTATCAGTTATAGTATGTATAATTATTTGATATGTGTTCTTTCCATTTATATATAGTGAAACTGTGGTACGCAAACTTTGCCAGCGCTAAGTACGTATGAGTGATATCTGTGAAGAACTAAAACATTTACCTTAGAGTGGCTTGGTGCAAAATCTTTACGAGTACTTTAACGGTTAAATGAGATAACGGGCCTCTTGCGCCTGATTTTGATTCTTCCTGAGAAAAAACTTAAGAACAGTGCAGCCTGGTGGCAAGTAAACTATTACAAACAGTAACGTTTTTTTCCGCAATTTTGTCAACTTGTGGTGTGACCAAGAAGGCTACCTTTGATCGAAAGTTACAAACCTGACTTTTTCCCTAAGTAGTGGAAACCTCGTGATTCTGACACAGTGAACCCGCTTACACTAATTCTTACCTGATCTGATAAAGTGACACTAACTTAAAATCTGAATAAACTAATCGCCTGAAGAGAACGCTCCCCGGACAAATTGGATGAAACCAAGATCTGCAGAGCTGGGTATTCGCTTCACCAAACGATAAAACAGACTGTGTCATAGCGTGCGCCAGACGTGAACAACGGCAAGTTGTAGGGTAAGAAAGTGAGAAATGCACGACAGGGCCCTGATGAAAGAACCGAGTGAAAGTAGACTGAGGGATGTTCTTTGTTGATTCACTCACAATTGTAACATTTCTTTATGCAAGGTATTGCTAACTATATATCTATATATATTCCCTTATACTAGATCAGAGTATCCAGTCTGTTCATACCTTAAAGGGGGAAGAATTTTAGACTAAATCATATGTATCTGTGACTCTTTGGGCTATCACTTCCTTCTAACGGGACTGTGAACTATACATCGAGGGAAGGATCATACCAACGGGTCTATCATTCTTGTAGCATTTCTTGATTTTTGTTTTTTATGATTTTTAAATATGATTGATGTGATTTGATATGTTGTGAGAGAAGTTTAGTCTTGATAAATAAACTACTCATAAAATTTATTCCAGCGTGTCGGTCAGTTCGTTTTCCCACCTTATTCATATAATCACTGTCATAGTTTTTCCCACGTCTGTACGTCTAACTGTCGTCTTATGTGTGTATGTATGTGAGTGGATATATATATATTTCATATATATGTGTGTAGACTGTCTGACTCAATCTAAATCTGTCGTAGAAGATAGGTGAAAGAGAGAAGATTTTCTTGATTTCAGAGACAGCCTCTATCATATTTCTACCATCTCACTCGTGGAAAATCTATTGCTATTACTACTTCTCACTGTGACTATCACTTATTCTAATCTATTCAGAAGGGACCAACCCAAGTCTTAATTCTCCTATCAAAAATCTACGACAAGGACCAAGGACTAGAATGGAACCAGGCCAGGAGGAAGACAGCCGATAGGATAGTCTGACACTCTCTCTTCCAAACCTCTACACCTCACGGTAGAGGGGGAACGACTAAGTAAGTAAGCCACTGTTGATCGTATTTCTTACAGTGTATCAGGTAGTGATCTATATCCTTTTTAGGGCAAGTCCTTTTCAGGGCTTCAGGCTAGCAGATGGATAATGTTAGTCCTTTTCAGGACTTAGTATCTATCAACGCTGATCAGGCTAGCTGTCCTTTTCATGGCTTTTTCATGCTAGCTGATAGATGCTAGTAGTCCTTTTCAGGGCTTAGAATTTATCAACACATCGCTTTAGTTAACAGAGTTCACTTATTTTTTAATGGCAAATTGCGCTCTTATATAACAAATAGGTTGAAAGGAAAGCACCTCGCCACAAGAAGGCAAAACCCAAAAACTAAAAAACAAAAAAGTTGTGTGATTTGTCTTATAAATTGCAGCTACTCAATCTATTTATGTGAGAATTTTAAAAGGGACATTAATTGTTTTCCTGACTTATTTTAGTCAGTGGGGGCTAGGTAAACGAGCTTCATGTTTACACACATTTGTAGAGGCACCCCCTAGAGCATAGGATAGACCTAGCAAGAAGGTGACTTACTTCGCATCTCTCTTTCTACAGCTATGCCTAGACCTGTGAGGTTAACTACCTATCTATCATGTGCTATCCTTTACTTCAGAGTTCACCATTGCTCTTCTTGATTTCTGGGGACTTCTTCAAACACCCATCTTGCCACAAGGAGCAAACCTCGATAACAAACCCGATAAACTAGCATCCTATATACTGTGGTTGGGAAGGAACCAAAATTATACTGAACAGGCCTCATGCAATGGGACCATCTCAGAGGTGATCCGTGCTTCATAGTGAGCGAAAAGGACAATTATGATGTTATACTAATGACCCTTAATTTTAATTAGTTATTATTTGTTTTGATATTAATATGTATCTCACGCTGCCGAGCATATTTTTTAAATCATATTATTTTCTTCTTAAGTTCTATTTCATCTTCAGTTATTAGGTTTCAAAAATATGCAAAACTGTTACGCTTGTTCCTGTAATTTCCGGCATTAAATGAGCATGTATGAATGAAATGAGCAATTGTACACATTCCATGTTCAAAAAAATGTGTCACATTGATAGTGTGTACACATTTATAACACTTAAAGAAGGGAAACCCGAGAACTGTAAACAGTAAATAAATATTAGACAAACATAAAGGTATGTTTTCAGGCACTGGTAAGAAATAAAGAAGTAGAACACTAGACAACAGAAATTGCGGTTCGCACTAGTGACCTGTCATCGAAGCATCATTTTTTGGTGATGCCTAGATGGCAGGGAGGATAGTGTGATTCGCTTGCATAGCTAGGCGGAGTTGTCGCACGGAAGGTCCTAGGTTCGAGTCCTGGGTAAGCCACTCACGTCTGTTGTTTTTCTGTTGTCTAGTGTTCTACTTCTTTATTTCTTACGAGTGCCTGAAAACATACCTTTATGTTTGTCTAATATTTATTTACTGATAGTGTGTACCAGTAGCAAGCTTGGTACAATTATTAACTCTGCCAGACTGTAGCATTCATTTCTGCCAGCGGCTGCTATTCAGCAGTTATAATTAAGCTATGGATCAGCCAAGTTCACTCAACTGTTTAGTTTACATTTTGTGAATTAGCCGAGTCTTTGTGTGTCAAGAGGACATTATTATTTTAAAGAAATAACTTCCGCCAAGTTTTAGTAATACTGTAATCTTGAAAAAGGTCATATCTCACTCCAACGAAGAAACACGAACGCGTCATTTAAAACCGTACTAAAAAAACTGTTAAACTTGGGACTATCTCGCTCTTTAGTTCACAGCAGAAAATAGTGAAGACTAAGAAACGCAGGTGTAAACACTAATGTTGGGGTGTCTTAAGTAAAACACGGAGGTGTCTAAGGGCGTCCATGGGAGTTGTAAAGAAAATGAACTTCTCATAATGTTTCGTTATGTAAAGTGTTTACACAGGAATACATCAGGGATTCAAAGCGCTGATGGCTGTGCAAACACAAAGATATGATAAATTCCCTTTAGTTTGCCTCACTTCTTTATCTCTTTTTTCTCTTTTAATGCAGGAGTGGTTTTCTTTTAATTCTCGCAGAGTAAGTACACAATATTTAGTTCAAGATTGTGTAGTTTTCCAAAATTATAAATGGTGGAAGTGTACAGACAAGAACAAAGAAACGCAGAGGGTTATACACAGAAGACATAATGAAAAAGTGTTACACTCCTAAATACAAATACGAGAAAACTGGGAAGGATCGTTCAAATGAATAGAGCATGTGCGTAATTTACAGATAAAAACTCAAAAGTGTCTAACACCTGAGCTAACTCAAAAGCAAAAATATTACAAATAGAACATATTGTCGTAAATTTATTTGAGAGGAAGAGACTTGGAAATAGTAGTCCTGTTTAGAGTGGAGAATGATGGAAAAGGCTATGTGATAGTAAGGGTTTTAGAAGTAAATAGTTGATTCACAGAGTGCTAGGAAGAGTAAGGATAGACTGTTTTACGACAATTTGCCTCTCAATTCTACTCCAAAAAAAAAACTCTTCTGGACAAACAATTATTTGCCTGTTTCCAGACTCACAACTGCGCTCACACCGATTTGGTGCTTCAGACACACAGACGCACATGAATACAAACTACGATAACGAATATGGGAAAGTTTGGGTTTGGGCCTGCCAACACAAATGCTAAAAGTTTTATTCCTTTTATTTAGCATTTTAAAAAATCAACTCACAAACAATTATCAATTTACATGCAGAAATCTAAGTTTCAAAATACAAAAAAAAGGGAGGGTGGGGGTTTGTTAAAGAGTAGTGTTCAATATGCCCTTCCCTCTTGTACAGAAAAATGGAAAAAGGAACCCGGTCCAAATGACAGGTAGTTAACAGAAGTAGATAAGTTAACCCAACAGTCAATTAATCTATCCTGAAAAGAGGGATTAGGAAACTAGTCCTATTATCTTTAACTGTTTTCCCTTCTACTAAGCAGACTAGGAAGGGGAAATAACAGAGGTTAAGAAATCCCACTTATAAAGTGAACCATGTAAGGAATAACTAACAAAGTGTCTACCAGGTACAGCAAATAAAATAGTTGCACATAAATCTCCTTTTAGTCATGCACGCACGTGCTGGCCAACACACAAACTCACACACAGACTTACCGATCTTGGAAGCAGGCAATCCATAGAATTATACCAAAAAAACTCATCAATTAACACTTGACGTAATGAGAGTGTCTGTTACTTCAATGTCCGGCCCCAGATTTAGCGAGGTTTGGCTGGTAGCAAATATTCCCGCTTATCGCCGGTCGTGAAGACTAAATGTTCTTGTGGTTTATTTTTCTGATATTAAAAAAGTCTATGGGATGGCACCGTCGCAGTTAGATACTGGTGAGAATGGGGTGTGGCTTCTTAGATTTCACCGCTGGTGGTGAACCTTCTGCTTTAAAAAACCGAGGTGACTACAACTGTCCAGTGAGGTAGGTTTTAAATCCGGTGAGGAAAAAACTAGGTACCGTCGCAGTTCAGGTAAATATGTACTCTCTCTCTCTCTCTCTCTCTCTCTCTCTCTCTCTCTCTCTCTCTCTCTCTCTCTCTGTAGCAATAATTTTAATTAAAAAACTCTGGCGATTGTTTAATTTCAGTTACAACTGAATATATTTGGTGAGGTGTTTAAATTTGTCAATGGGGTGCTTTCCTTCTATTAATTTAGATAGCTGGATCCCAAACATAGGATCGCCTCAAAGATTTAAAATTTAATACACAGTCTCATCAGATTCTGGAAGGGGGTTTAAGAACTGAGTCTGGAGACGCTTTACCAGGTTGTACTTCTTCTTGCTGTGATCGCTAAGGTAACGATCACTCTAGATAAGAGATAGAAAACATGTAATTCATACCGAAAATCAAGTATCATTTCCAAAGCGCGATAAATTTACAGTTAACTATTTATACACTCGCGTCTATAATTTTTATAAAATTCAGGAAGAACTCCACTCGAATTTAATAGTTAAAACATACGTAAAAACTAGAACTAAACTCAATTAAATTCCCTCGCGTCTTTAAATGTTACTTTAAGCATTTAAGTATCTATCATTTTGGGAAAAAATATAATAGATATTTCATTACCTATTCCACTGGAACTATTTGAGATAAGTTTAATTTAATAGCTTTAAGTTAATCACAAAATCCAGTGAAATAAAAGGAATGAATGAACTAGACCACTGATCACTTTACAACAAATATATTATACCGTTAAGCTACTTACTTACTTAGTCGTTCCTCTTCTACCGTGAGGTGTAGAGGGTTGGAAGAGAGAGCGCCAGACTATCCTATCGGCTGTCTTCCTGCTGGCCTGGTTCCATTCTAGTCCTCGGTCCTTCAAAGATTGTTTAATGTTGTCCTCCCAGCGGACTCTGGGTCGTCCTGGGGGTCTGGATCCTTGGCTCTTTGTTTCTCATGCTTGTCGTGGTATCCGATCTTCTCCCATTCTGCAGACATGGCCAAACCATCTTAATTGGGACTGTTCTACTTGGGTCTGCAGGGGGTAGGATTTAAGGCCTTGACGTATCGTCTGGTTGCGTACCATGTCTCTTCTTGTTACTTCAACCACCTTCCTCAGATACCTAATTTCTGAGGTTTGGATGTGGCTTATGTGGGTTGTAGTCATTGCCCATGACTCGCATCCATATGTCAATACTGGGACATAGGTGGAGCGGTATACAGCCATCTTCGTTTTCTTGCCAACCTCTCTCTTGCTGAGGAATCCTCGATTTATGGCCTGAAAAAGTCTCCCAGCTGCTGCTTTTCGAGTGGCCAACTCTTCTTTGATGCCTCCCTTTCGGTCTATAATAGCTGCGAGGTATTTAAAGTGGTCGACCTGCTCCAGGACCTGTTCTCCCTGCTTAATCTGATGTCTTCTTTCTTCTCGTGATATCACCATGGATTTTGTTTTAGAGCTGCTTATGACCATCCCTCTCTTCTCCAGCTCTTCCTTCCAGACTTGCAGGTTGGATTGGAGATGTGCCTCTGATTTAACAATCAGGGCAACATCATAAGCAAATGCCAGCTCCGAAATATAGACATGTCTCAACTTCCAGTACCCCACTGAATACTTTCTTGTTCTCTCCTTACATGCCTTGATGACATCGTCCATAAGGAGTATGAAGAGGTAAGGTGATAGGATATCACCTTGTCTTACACCAGTGGTGGTCCTGAACTCTTCTGACTTATGGTTTGCGGTCCTCACATAATTTCTGCAAGACTTGTAGAAGCTCTGTATAGCATGAATCAGAGGTGCTGGAATATTCTTCCTTGCCAAACAGTCCCAAAGTTTGCTCCAGGGGACCCTGTCAAACGCCTTTTCCAGATCTATGAAACAAAGATGGATCTCACTCTTATACTCAAGGGCCTTTTCACTCAGCTGTCTGAGTGTGAAGATTAGGTCTTGAGTACTTCGGTTTGCTCGGAATCCGTACTGGACCTCATCCAATTGTGGCTCAGCTAGGCGTCGGAGTCTCTGCTCTAGGATTCTAGAGTAGATTTTACCAGGGACACTGAGAAAGGATATGCCTCTATGGTTTCCACATTGTCGATTGTCACCCTTTTTGAAAATTGGTGTTATGATGGCAATCTCCCAATCCTTTGGTATGGTCTTGTTGCACCATGCTGCCTGTAGGACCCTTAAGAGTAACAGGTCGCCTGATGCTCCCATGTACTTAACCATTTCTGGTGTTATACCATCATGCCCTGCTGCTTTGCCCATCTTGATTTTCTCCAGTGCTGCCTTCAGTTCTTCCATCTTTATGTCATCTTCATCACCATTTGTTTCATATTCTTTGCTAGTGGTTATCGTTTCTAATGCGTGACCTTGCTCACCATCAAGGAGTTCTGAGAAATATTTTTTCCATCTTTCCATTACTTCCTTCGGGGCAGTAAGCAATTTGCCTTGCTTGTCCTTTATAAATTTGAGAGGGCATTGTTTTTCCTTCCTCATGTTCTTTAGGGTCTTATAGAACAATTTCTGGATTTCTTGTGCATCTTTTTCTAGCTTTTCTCCAAATTCTTCCCAGGACTTCTGTTTTGCTGCTAACACTTTGTTCTTTGCTTCTGTTCTGAGTGTCACATATTCTCTATATTTTTCCATTTGTCCTGTTGTGCTTTTAGCTCCTAAGTATTGTTTCCATGCCATTTTCTTCTCTCTTATTTTCTCTTTGACTTCCTCTGTCCACCAAGGTGTCCTCTTTCTCTGGTTCCCAAGTCGGACTTCACCGCATGCTTCTGCAGCAGCTGTCTTTATGATATCCTTGAATTTAATCCAGAGGGTTTCCAAGTCATCAGGTCGTTCTTCTGTGTTGTTCAACGCTGTAGCAATAAGCCCCTGATATCTGGTCTTAATTTCTGGCTCTCTCAGCTTTAGGTCTTAATGATCATTTCTCCCTTTCGTTTACTTACTTTCTTGCGTGATGTTGGGCAGTTCCTAGGCTGAGCAACTCTTTCAGTTGTTCGTTTGATTGTTAGCAGGTAGTGATCACTTCCAATCTCTGGCCCCCTCCAGACTCTTGCATCTCGGTCATATTTGAATGAGCTTCTCCGAACAATGGCATAGTCAATCACTGACTTCTCATTCTTTGTTGGTTCACATCTAGTGTATGCATGTATGTTATACCGTTTAGCACAGAATAGAATTCACTGCAAATAAGTTGAGTATCCAGAGTGAATCAAACAGGATTTCACTATGCTAGTGCTTCTGTCAAGGTCTGGCGAAACGAGTGATAAAGTTGCATTCTTCAGGGTCTGTATATATCTAAATGGAATTCAAGATGAGTGGGACCTGTTTGATTCTAGCGCCTCTTTAGAACCCAGGAAAAGTCGATGTTTCTAGCCGTCGTGTTAACCGCGATTGCCTCCTGGATTCCGATCTCCGTCTCTCCTGTTTCTTAGTCTTTCGGGCATGTCTGCCGGTTGCCACAGAAGTGCGAGGTCTGCAAGAAGCTTTCTTCGTCTACTCTGGTTCGCACTGCCGTGTCATCTTCCTGCGAGACGTTGCTCTGTTCGCTTTCTTCTGACCGCTCTGGTCCATCTTGCGAGCGGTTCAGTGTTCGCACGGAGATGAGAAATTCCTGCGAGAACTAGCTTCTCTGTTCTGGGGATCGTCTCAGTGTCTTTAGATCTCATGCCGCATACTTAATGAGCCCCGGTTGAATCGGTTCGCTCTGGCGAAACAACAAAGTTACAACAAATGTTCAGGGGTTCTAATGTTATGAAAAGCTTAAAGTCCCTTTAATCATCCATCAAATCAGGGAAAATTCACTTGTCGAACTAGACGTACGTCACAATCGTCCCCACTTTTAGACATGAAACCATTTTTCATGTTTCATTTTTTGACAATGGAGGTGACCTGATTGGTGACTTTAGGATGAGTGGTATCTTCAGATTGCTCTTCTTCCTCTGTAGACCAGTTTCTACTCAGGAAATCAGCCCCAACATTCTGTTTTCCCGGAATATATTCCACTTTAAAGGAATAAACACTCAATAACAAGGCCCAACGCATTATCCTTGCGTCGAATTCCTTATTGGCACCCAGGAAAGCTAATGGTCTGTTTGCACCGTGAAAGAAGTACCATACAGAAACTCATGATGGCGTCTGATGCCATGAATCAGAGCGAGACATTCTCTTTCAACGACACTGTAGTTGCGTTCAGCCTTGTTCAGTTTCCGACTGCCGTAAGCTACTGGGAATAGCATATTCGGGTCACTGTCCTCGGCTTGAAGCAATGTTGACGCGATGCCCTGACCTGACGCATCGACTCTCAGTACGAAATGTTTCTTGAGGTCAGGTAACCTCAGAATGGGGTATGCCGACAACTGTCCTTTCAACGTGTTGTAAACGTGTTCGCATTGTTGATCCCAAATGACCTTATCAGGACGCCCTTTCTTTGTGAGGTCAGTCAGAGGTGCTGTGAGTCCGTTGAAGTTCTGGATGTATTTCTGGTAATATGCACATATTGATAAGAAGGAACGTACGTCTTTCTTTGTTCGGGGTCTTTTTGCTGCCGCTATTTTCTCCACGTTCTTCTTAATAGGCCAACTACAGCCGTGAGAAATAGTATGCCCAGGAAGTCCAGCTTTTCAAACCCGATGAAAAATTTGCTAGGTCTGGCTGTGAGACCAGTTTCCTGTAGTCTCCTGAGGAGCATAGCAACCGTAGCAATATGTTCTTCGTAGGTTTCCGATGCAATTAAGATGTCATCCATGAAATTATGGATGTGGGGACTCTGCACCACTTCTTTTGTTATTGTTATTGTTGATCAGAATCGACCTCATTGTACTCAAGGCAAACCCATATGTGCTCAGTCTCTCTCAGCAAAAAAAGGTTCTAAAAACTTTCTCATCATCGTGGTAAACACTCCTGGTGCGTTATGCAATCTGAACGGCATCACATTAAATGTGTAATGTCCTTCACTAGTGCTGAAAGCTAACAAAGGTTTAACTTCCTCCTTGACTGGTATTTGATAATAACCTTTACTCAGGTCAATTTTGGAGAAAATTGTTGCTTTGCTGAGCTTAGTGAACAACTCAGAAACGGTTTGGAGAGGTTCGGGCTGAAATTCCGTTACCGCGTTTAGCAGCCGGAATTCTATACACAGCCGAACTTCCTTATTGGGCTTCTGTAACAGCACTACACTCGAACTATAAGGAGATGTTGACTCGCTGATAATTCCTTTTTGCCGCAGCTTGTCTATCTCTCCGCGAAGTGCATCAGCTTTAGCATACGCGATGGGGTAAACTCTGGTACGAACAGGGGTCTCGTTTGTTAATTTCATGTCAAATTCGATGAGATTTGTTCGACCAGGTGCATCCGTTAAGACTGCACTCTACTGCTTCAGTAGCGCCCTGGTTTCTGTTTGTTGTTCTACTGAGAGATTGTCGCCGAACTTGACATCTTTAAAGGATTCTGTGGGTTGCAATAGATACTCCATGCAACCATCATTATCATCCTCGTCTTCCGTTGCTATGGCCACAGCCAGGAGATGCTCGGAGGATGGCACTGGTTTTTCCAGATATTTCTTAAGCAGATTTATTTGGAAGACCTTCTCCTTTCCTTTAATGGAGATCTTGTAATTAGTACGTGAGATCTTTTTAAGGACGGTAAACGGTCCTTGCCATCCGATGCGAAGTTTATTGCTTCCGGTTGGAAGTAGCAGCAAAACTTTCTCCCCTGGTTGTAGTTATATCTCTTTTGCAGCTTTGTTGTATCTTTTAGTATGTTTAGCGCGGGCTTTCTTAAGGTTGGTCGTAGCTAGATCCCATCCTAGCTTTAACCGTTCCTTGAGCTCAGATACATACTTGCTTGCAGAGACGACTGTCTCATCAGCCTTTTGATCTGTCAGGGACCGAAGTAAGGCTTCTAGTGGCCCCTTAATAGGTCTGCCAAATAAAAGTGTAGCAGGCGGGAATCCCGTAGACGCCTGGTGTACCTCTTTGTAGGCGAATAAGGCAGCAGATACATATAGGTCCCAGTCTTCCGGTTTCTCCTGACCCAGCTTACGTAACATCATGGTGAGGCTGCCATTAAAACGTTCCACGAGAACATTTCCGGCCGGATGGTAGGGACTTGTGTAGATATGTTTGGCTCTCAAGATCTTAAAGATCTCCCCCATTAACAGGCTACGGAATTGGGATCCATTGTCCGTCAAAACTTGTTGAGGGAATCCCAACCGTGTAAAAATTTGCACGAGGGCTCCTCGACATGCTTGGAATCTATGCATGTTAGCGGTACAGCTTCGGTCCACATTGTGCAAGTGTCGACTAAGGTCAGGATGAACCTGTTCCTTCTTTTGGTCCTTTCCAGGGGTCCAATGATGTCGACAGCAAACCGTTCAAATGGAGTCCCTACTGTTGGCATTTGCCCCATGGGTACCGGGGGCGTCAAGTGCTTGGGTGCTACCCGTTGGCACTGGGCGCAGGATTTCACGTACCTGATAATGTCAGAATTCATTCCTGGCCACCAATAGTGGGTTTTTATTCGCTGAATAGTGGCGTTTTGTCCCATATGTCCGCTAAAGGGAAGAGAGTGCCCCATTTCTAAGATCTGGCTTCTGTACTGCGTCGATACTAGGAGCTGGTTATTCCCCGTGTCCGGGTTGCCCGTTCTACGATACAATACGCCATCCTTAGAAAAGATGTCTCCGTTGTGTCTGGGGTCCTTAGCCATGGGCAGTTTTCTAAAGCAGGGCTCCAGAGTAAGGTCCTTTTGTTGCGCCTCCTTCAGTTCATTCGGCAACAAATTTGGCGCAGGTTCCCTCTCCTTCTTGGCTTGCCCTCTTGTGATTACCGCTGCCACAATCGGCTCCTTTGGTCTCCCAATAAACACATATCTACATCCCAGGATAACTGGGTAGATCGGATCATCCATTATGTCCGCTTTGATAACACCTCTGACAAAATCAGAGTGTATCTCTACCAGTGCGATAGGAAGCGTCCTGGGTGCATCACTCTTGAAAACTCCACATATTTTGACGGTTTCCTCTGTCTCCTGACCGGGTTTGACAAGGTGTTTGGCGACAATACAATCAAAACTTAATCCAGTGTCAAAGAGACAAGTAGTAGAGGTACCATTCAAAATTACAGTTCCTCGAGTTGAGGGTCGGTCCCCTCAGGTTGAGAATCACTGACATTGACTCTTTCGAGGCTGTATGCAAACATCCGATGCGGTTTGGACCGGTTTGTTTGCCCTGATCAGACGTTCCTGGTGTAGGTGTCTTTCCTTTTCCTTGACCTTGGTGGCCGCGCTGCCACGTAGGCTTGGTGGGTTGATCAGAAGTATTATTTGGGGGAAATCGGGTTTTGTAGAATTTCGATTTTTCCTGGGGATATCTCTGGGTATTATTATCTCGTTGGTTATAATGTTGAGAAGGATTGGAAAAATAGGATGACTGCTCTAGATTTTGTTTTCGAGATTGCTCATCTGTGGGTTTACGTTTAATGCTGGGAAATTCGGCCATTGCATTGGTATAGCGTTCTGACTTATTGAGGATGTCCTTAAGCCTGACTGCGCCCTATTCAGCCAAAAATCTACGGTTTTCGTTTGACAGAGTTGACTTTATCTGTTCCACAAGAACAAGTTCAAGTAGTCCCTCATATGTAAGAGGTATGTCAGATAATTCATGCACTTTGTCAAATAGCCCGTGAGACGTGAAGAGAACTGCGGAACTGTTTCCGTGCTCTCTTTCCGGCTATTTCTGAACATTTGCAGAAATTTTCGGGCGGTCATCTCAAACCGTTCTAGCAAGGCCTTCTTCAGCATGTCGTAATCATGTTGGTTGGTTCCCAGCTTTGTGTACACATCATAAGCATTACCTTTCAACGCAGTTGAGAGTTTAAGATTCCAACGGGAACTCTCTAACCCATACAGATTTGCGAGCCTCTCAAATTTCTCTAGGAAGGTGTCTATTTTTTCATTGGGGCTAGGAAAAGACTCTAATGCAAAAGACATCGCAGTTAATTGGGCAGATTGAGTTCTGGAGAGATCCATTGACTGAGACTGGGGCAAAGACGGCTCTCCGTTATTCGAAGTAGAAGCGCCCCGACTCTCTAAAGCCTTAAGCCCAGTTCGTGCTGTCTTTCCTTGTCTGTTTCTTCGCGTTGTCTCCCATTCTCTCTTTCTCTGTGAACTTCCATCTCCGCCTCAATTTTCTTCTGCTCCAATTGACGATCGTCCGCTTCTTTCTTCCTAGCTTCTGCCCTCTCTTCCACTTCTTTCTTTTCTTTTTCCTCTCTCTGTTGCTCCGCGTCATACCTTTCAAGTTCCCTGTTGACTAACAGGTTCGCGGCTTCTCCTTCTAACCCTGAGTCCTTCGCCTCCTGTCTCAGAATGGATCTTATCCTAATTTTTTCTGCCATGATAAAGAACTGGATGCTTCTAAGACTAGAAAATAGTAAGAAGGACCAAGGAGGGAAAAAAAAACCTCAAATCCGCTACGAGAAAAAAAAACACAAAGTATAACTTTACTTGTGTTACCTCCTACCTTGTACTGTGCAAATTTATCGCTGCTATTATTGTCACTTAAGACTCTTAACACAAGCGACTCTGCCACTAAAAATGGTAAGTTACACTAGGAAACAATCTACTTTTGCTTAACAGTAGAGAAACATTTCTATTAAAACAATTTAAAGGAAAAAAACAATTTCCAAAAATGTTTTTAATTCTCCGTCATCAAAACTCCGCCACAGAAGTCAATTATGAGATGAGACGTTGTTAACTTAATTAAAAACTCAGAACAATCCGTCTTTAGCTTAGCTCAACTCAAACGCTTCAAAAACCTTTGTGATTGTTTAGCAATAACGCAATCCCAGCAATTTTATAGAAAAAAAAATTTCCAATATTTCTGCCAGAGAAAAATTATAAGTAGTAAATATTTTGTTATCTGCAACTTCCTACTGCTGTGGAAAGAACAGATTCTGTAAATATTTTTGTGTGGTCGACCCAAATACTAAAAAAGGCGTTGTCTAGGGGGTGTAATTATTTTTATTATACCCTACTTCACAAAAGACAACTCACTCACACTCTATCTAGTTAGACCCAGACTAAAAGGTCAGACTCAAAAATATCTTTATCCCGGCGAGCCAGCCAATATTGTCGTAAATTTATTTGAGAGGAAGAGTCTTGGAAATAGTGGTCCTGTTTAGAGTGGAGAATGATGTAAAAGGCTTTGTGATAGTAAGGGTTTTAGAAGTAAATAGTTGATTCACAGAGTGCTGGGAAGAGTAAGGACAGACTATTTTACGACCATTTGGCTCTCAATTCTACTCCAAAAAAAAACTCTTCTGGACAAACAATTGTTTGCCAGTTTCCAGACTCACAACTGCTGTCACACCGATTTGGTGCTTCAGACACACAGACGCACATGAATACAAACTACGATAACGAATATGGGAAAGTTTGGGTTTGGGCCTGCCAATACAAATGCTAAAAGTTGTATTCCTTTTATTTAGCATTTTTTTTAAATCAAGTCACAAACAATTATCAATTTACATGCAGAAATCGAAGTTTCAAAATACAAAAAAAAAGGAGGGTGGGGGTTTGTTGAAAAGTACTGTTCAATATGCCCTTCCCTCTTGTACAGAAAAATGGAAAAAGGAACCCGGTCCAAATGACAGGTAGTTATCAGAAGTAGATAAGTTAACCCAACAGTCAATTAATCTATCCTGAAAAGAGGGATTAGGAAACTAGTCCTATTATCTTTAACTGTTTTCCCTTCTACTAAGCAGACTAGGAAGGGGAAATAACAGAGGTTAAGAAATCCCACTTATAAAGTGAACTATGTAAGGAATAACTAACAAAGTGTCTACCAGGTACAGCAATTAAAATAGTTGCACATAAATCTCCTTTTAGTCATGCACGCACGTACTGGCCAACACACAAACTCACACACAGACTTACCGATCTTGGAAGCAGGCAATCCATAGAATTATACAAAAAAACTCATCAATTAACACTTGACGTAATGAGAGTGTCTGTTACTTCAATGTCCGGCCCCAGATTTAGCGAGGTTTGGCTGGTAGAAAATATTCCCGCTTATCGCCGGTCGTGAAGACTAAATGTTCTTGTGGTTTATTTTTCTGATATAAAAAAGTCTATGGAATGGCACCGTCGCAGTTAGATACTGGTGAGAATGGGGTGTGGCTTCTTAGATTTCACCGCTGGTGGTGAACCTTCTGCTTTAAAAAAACCGAGGTGACTACTACTGTCCAGTGAGGTAGGTTTTAAATCCGGTGAGGAAAAAACTAGGTACCGTCGCAGTTCAGGTAAATATGTACTCTCTCTCTCTCTCTCTCTCTCTCTCTCTCTCTCTCTCTCTCTCTCTCTCTCTCTCTCTCTCTCTCTCTCTCTCTGTAGCAGTAATTTTAATTTTAAAAAAACTCTGGCGATTGTTCTTCTTGCAGTTACAACTGAATATACTTGGTGAGGTGTTTAAATTTGTCAATGAGGTGCTTTCTTTCTATTAATTTAGATAGCTGGATCCCAAACATAGGATCGCCTCAAAGATTTAAAATTTAATACACAGTCTCATCAGATTCTGGAAGGGGGTTTAAGAACTGAGTCTGGGGACTCTTTACCAGGTTGTACTTCTTCTTGAAGTGATCGCTAAGGTAACGATCACTCTAGATAAAAGATAGAAAACATGTAGTTCATACCGAAAATCAAGTATCATTTCCAAAGCGTGATAAATTTACAGTTAACTATTTATACACTCGCGTCTATAATTTTTATAAAATTCAGGAAGAACTCCACTCGAATTTAATAGTTAAAACATACGTAAAAACTAGAACTAAACTCAATTAAATTTAGTTATAAATTCCCTCGCGTCTTTAAATGTTACTTTAAGCATTTAAGTATCTATCATTTTGGGAAATAATATAATAGATATTTCATTACCTATTCCACTGGAACTATTTGAGATAAGTTTAATTTAATAGCTTTAAGTTAATCACAAAATCCAGTGAAATAAAATGAATGAATGAACTAGACCACTGATCACTTTAAAACAAATATATTATACCGTTTAGCTAAGAATAGAATTCACTGCAAATAAGTTGAGTATCAAGAGTGAATCAAACAGGATTTCACTATGCTAGTGCTTCTGTCAAGGTCTGGCGAAACGAGTGATAAAGTTGCATTCTTCAGGGTCTGTATATATCTAAATGGAATTCAAGATGAGTGGGACCTGTTAGATTCTAGCGCCTCTTTAGAACCCAGGAAAAAACCAGGTTTCTAGTCGTCGTGTTAACCGCGATTGCCCCCTGGATTCCGATCTCCGTCTCTCCTGTTTCTTAGTCTTTCGTGCAAGTCTGCCGGTTGTCACAGAAGTGCGAGGTCTGCAAGAAGCTTTCTTCGTCTACTCTGGTTCGCACTGCCGTGTCATCTTCCTGCGAGACGTTGCTCTGTTCGCTGCTTCCGCTTTCTTCTGACCGCTCTGGTCCATCTTGCGAGCGGTTCAGTGTTCGCACGGAGATGAGAAATTCCTGCGAGAACTAGCTTCTCTGTTCTGGGGATCGTCTCAGTGTCTTTAGATCTCATGCCGCATACTTAATGAGCCCCGATGGAATCGGTTCGCTCTGGCGAAACAACAAAGTTACAACAAATTTTCAGGGGTTCTAATGTTATGAAAAGCTAAAGGTCCCTTTAATCATCAATCAAATCAGGGAAAATTCACTTGTCGAACTAGACGTACGTCACACATATAGAGGCAAGTGGATATGTGTAACAGACAGAACAAATATATAGGTCTACCGGAGGCAGATGGGATGTAAAGGTTTTCAGTTGCTGTTGCGCAACTTCCATGGTCAGTCAGCTAACCAAGATCCTGAACCATCTCCTCGAATTGCGTCTTGGAAACCTCCTAGGTGCTTGCCTAATGCTTAGGGATCGAGTAGCCGCACCAAAGTGGCCTAACATCACGATTAGTGAAATATGTTAAGAACCCAGCATTGCACACTAAGAGTCGGGAGAATCAGTTAAGCCCCAGATTTAACTCTGTTTTTCACCTGGTCGGCTTGAAGGAAGACGTTCGCTCATTAGATAGATGACAGGTGATGGAGGCTAGGATGTGGTAGTGTGAAGGACACGAAAATTACATGGAACAGCCCAAAACCAGAAAATAGTAGTTTAGCCCTGCATGCTTCGATAGCCCCCTTGGGTGGCAAGGAATACAAAGTATACCATTCTCCCCCCCCCCCCCCCAATTGTTTTCTTTCTAGCTTGTAACTAGATATGAGCATGATGTAAGTGCTTGCAAAGGCCAGGATAAGAGACATGGAGAAGAAAAAGTTCATAATTCCAACTGATCAAGCTTTGGAATAGTAGAAAAGCAACAGGAACGTCTAGATCCACAGTGTTGATAATGCAGTAGATTATGCAACTTGGCATTGACTGCGAAAGAGCGGTAAGCTTAGCAGCCTTACTTGGACAATAACAACCGGAGACAGACAGACATACAAGCTGATCGACCTATGTATTGACAGCTACATAGACTGTAAGTTAGAATGTATGATAGGTATGCACCACGTAAGGCCGTTAAAGACAACATGTAAAATGATGTGACGAAATAAAACGTCTCTTTTTCTTGTCTTCAATCCTCTCTGGCAATACATCCTCGACCATCGCTTCTGCGTCTTTATTCTTTCATTTTCTATTGTTTAATCTTTTCGATCGAGGTCGTCTTGTCACACATCTCACCCACCCATCTCTCTTGGTTATTTTCTTCTTTGTTTTTTTGGCGATGCTTAGCGAAAGAGCAAACTTGTCACATTGATTTTCGCTAGCTCCAGACGAAGTAATAGTCTACATTGTATGATATTCCTATTGTTAACCCAGACTTTTAGTCTGGGAAGATACACGAAACCATGGTCTCGCATGATGAGGTGTTAGTTCGCAAACGTGACGTGCCTAAATACACGGCCGATATCACCGGGATGTGGAAAGATAACAATCTTATTAAAGATTAAAGATTGAGAAATGAAATAACATTTCCAACAGATTGTTTTTACGGTTAAAAACCCATACGAGAAAGTAACTTCTTGAGGTTATCAGTGATTAATATGTGATATAGTGAGTTTCAAAACATGTTATGTAACAAAGGTAGTGGAAAGACCTTATATGGTCATGAAGGACGTGCAGTTGATTTTGAAAATGGCATGTAACAAAAAATATATTGTGTGTCATGCAGTAATGTTCTACATTAGGGGCGAGGTAGACCCCTACTAAAATCAGACTCCTTGCTGAAGTTGGTTTGGTACTAAAATATTAAAAAACCAAACTTAATTGGGTTTCACCCTTCAAAAACCTCACGGGGCAACATTTGTAGATTACTTCTGGTTGGATCTTCTAAATAGAGCCTAATGTGAAGCCATATGTGCTTGGGAGCGAAAATTTCGCTTATAACGTAGAGCTTTGTAAGACTGCTTCACTGCTTTCCACAATTTGTCAAGGTGAAATCTCAGACAGCAAGGATAACAAATATAAACAGTATTCTAGTACTGAAAAGGACAAAGTATTAGAGAAGCTAGAAAGAAGGAAAAAACTCAAATATAGTACTGGAAGTCACGAGCCCTTGGAGCCTGCATACAGCGTGAATATTTGGATTATACTTGACTTAGTACTCCTGACCACATGAGAGACGGCATCTAAATCAGTTGCCTGATCATATTCGAATCTTTTCCTGTACAAGAAAGTCTGTGTATTATTTCACACTCGATAACGGGTCAAGTTGTAATATGTGCAATTTATCATTTTATTCTTGGCATTTAACATGTCTAAATGACTTGTGAATGTACAGTCGCTCATGAGGCTGGCAACCTCAACATACAAAATGACTGGAGTCATGAACCACCAGTGCAAAAGCTAGTGACTGCTTCGTGCCGGATTTTTCACAAGGAACTAATAACAGAGGTGGCCCCGGGCTCCATGGGGAGCAGTAACTGTATGAAGAAATCATGATGTACATATTTATTATACTAAAATTATATGTATATTCAAACATGTTTAAAATAATGCAGTTGTTGTCTTACACTGTCCAAACGCACTTTCATCCGACTCACTGGGTCTAAGATTAATGCTCATGGAGGGTAACATTCTGAGGAAGATGGAATGGTGGATGGAAGCGGAGGGCGCCTGATTTTCGCGTCAGCAGATCATATAGTTAGAATAGACATTTGTTTTCTCTTAGTTTGTGGTACAAGTCTGTGGTTCAAGTTACCAGCAGTCCACGATAGACGCCGACATCAGATGTGTCCTAAAGAAGCTTGCCTTGACAACCCATGTAGTTACCCCCAGCATTATTGAAATGGACTTGTTAGTGCCACAGAATTTGACTAATGACGGAACAGTCCCTAAAAACCTCTGAGAACAGACAGTGACGAAATCCAACGTCAACGATAAGTACCCCCGTCAGGCCCAGCAAAGTAATTTTTTAACTATAGCCAGCTTCAAAATAATTACCTAAGAAGAAAATATCAGTGATTCATTTTTTTTTTTTTTACCAACAACTCTATTTATTTTAATCTTGTTAAACAATAATCGATTATTACATTTGTTATGTAAATACAAATCAATAGTTGATTTGATCAGTATTGAGTGAATTTGCACCCTTATGATTCAGTCTTTTAAATACATAACCATACAGAGCTAGTAAATTAAAATTTTGCTGAATAACCGTTATCTGGAAGCTCCGAAACTACGAGCAAATACCTTCTCCTCACAGAAGGGGCGGGAGAATAAAACGTTCATGACAGCTTAGATTATCTCAGTTGTTTGGATTGCTTTTCTTTAAAATCCTGTGAGGCTCCCTGAACTAGAAGCATCATTCTTCTATTTATATCTCTGCCAAGAGTAATCTTGAGCGAAGGTTGATATCTTTGAAGACCCTTATTTTATATTTAAGTTGGGCCATGCTTGGACTACCACTGCAGAGCAGGGAAAGGGGGGGGGAGAGAATCCCGTGAAAAGCAGCACATCAAACAATCAAGAAGCTACTGACTTCTACAAAATGATCAGCTTATAAATGATAATGCTGGGGACGATGATGTCATTGTGTACACTGATGGGTCTGTAATCTGTGGTAATAAACTATGGTGAGGCATCTCTAATAGAGTAAAGGGCAGAGCCGTCGCTGAACATAGTGGGGCTTATATGATAACAACCTCCAGCATGAGAATGGAGGTAGAGGCAGCTACTGCTGCCTTACGATGGCTGTCTGAGACTTTATTAACAAAGGCAGTTATTGTATCAGACTCACAATCCATGCTTCGAAAGGTCCAAAATGGATGGCTCTTACATTAATAGAAAACCTCAATAGAAGCATCGAATCTTCAAGAACTGATATGGATCTACTGTCCTGGTCATGGTTAAGTGGCAATGAAAGAGCTGACAGACTAGCTTCAAGAACAGCCATAGAATGTGTATTTGACATGGATAAAGGAGAAATACTGAAGGCGATTCATGATCGCCTATTGCAGAATGACACTGCAATCGATGAATCATCAAGGCTAAGACTGCTGGAATTTGGCATCAAACGTAAGACCAGCATGGATGGACGTATGACAGGACGCATCCGGTGTGTATACACCCAGTGCGCACCAGGAACAATTATCATTCATACTCTTCAAAATTTGCTGAGGGAGACTGAGCACCTATGGGTTTGCCCAGAGTGCAATGATGTCGATTCTGATCAACAATAACAATAACTTCTACAATTGCTGTGACCGAAGTGTTGGGGTCACTTCATGGTGTGAAACAAATCGCCGTGAGGTTATTCTTGTCGGGATTTTTCCACACCACGTCGTATCTCAACTAAATGCATGAATGATGGAAAAATGTGTTTATTCGTTGCTGAGTGAATGTATCGAATGACGACGAAAAATTGAGCTTTTGTGTAACGCTGTCTTAACGTCTGGCTGTGTCTAGCGGTGTGGCTGTTTTGCAACTGGTGTCACGAATTGCCTCCCCTTAGCTCTGCAGAATATTGTCCACCAGTGGCCAACACTTAAGATTATCTATCTAATATGGGTCTTCAAATGTGTCTACCTTCGCACAAGATTACTCTTGGCAGAGTTGTAGATAGAAGAATAATGACGCTTCTATCTAAAGGGAGTATTTCACAAGATGTTTTCAGAAGTCAAGAACAATGCTGCATAGGGCAGAGCACTATTAACTTATATCTGATCCGTGGCCTTTTGTGAAGAATTAAGCAATGGTTTTAGCTCGTTCAAGCCCCCAGCTGGTGCAAATCCAGCGAAATTATTTTATAAGTATTTGCTCTATAGATGCAAATATATGTCTAGATGATTATATATATGAGAAGGAGTCTTGCTCATACGTTTGCTTTCATACCTATAATAACTGAGTCAAAAATGATTGTTTAGCTTTAAAATAACATGTAACAAATGTAATAATCAATTAGTTTTTAACAGGTTAAAATAATGATGGAATGATGGTAAATTTTAGATGTAAATAAAATTGAGTTCACTGAGACTTGATTTGAGGAATTTAAAAAACTATTGTCCTTTTGCTGTTTCCTTAATAAACGTAGCTGGTCTAAGTGAGTCCTGCAGCCGTGGTTTCGTCAATTCTTCTGTGATGAGGGCCCTTCTCCACACAACTCGTTCAATGTAGGCGTTTAAGAGTTGATTCTCTGCTTTTAACTCACAGCTAGTGACATCGAAACTTTAGTCTTGCAGCTTCGTACTACGAACAGTCTGATAACTTCGTTTCACGAACTTTAGACAAAATAAAAAGAACCAATGTCTCTGCTAAGTACACTGGGTTGGAAAATTTACAGGCGCATTGTCTCGCTGTCCACCCACCAATGTTAGCCTCTCTGAATAATTAAATTCTTGAGTATACACAGCGTAACTCAGAGAAGATGATTATAAATCACCGATATTCTTCTGGTTACTTTAATATGGAAAATGATTTGTGCTGAAACTGAAACCAACAATTTACATATCTCACAAAATGATACGATACACTTGATGCACATTGGATGTAATGATCACTCATCACTGCTCCATTCGGAGGTTAGGGTTGTTGCTGCTTTCGCTGTTCTGAGCAAATTAGTATAACACAAACACCAGCGCTTGCTGTAGTGGTTTATGAATATACTATTTTCATATGTTGAGGTTGCCAGCCTCATTATATAACCACTTAGCAAGGAAAATATGTTAAATTCACATTTGTAAAATAAGTGTTTACATTTACTCCAAAGTAACTTTTAGGAACACAATCTCTTGGTACAGTTAGAATGGACACATTACCTTAGGTTAGATGCTTTCGAATCATTTGGTATGGGAAATTTTAGTATTCCTCTTATGATGGGTGATCTGATTCCTTAGGTCTTCAGTCTTTGTATTTAAAAATGCGGGTTTACTTTTAAGTTTCAAAGTTGCCCAAATACTCGATCCTGGTCCTTTAAGTTTCCAGTCTTTGCATTTTAAAATGCGGGTTTACTTTTAAGTTTCAAAGTTGACCAAATACTTCGATGTCACTATCATTTTTGGAATCCTTTGTCCGATCCTTCTCTCTGGCTCTGGTGAATTGTTAGCTTGACGTGGCGATGCAGTCTGATCTGTGACTCCGATTTTGCTATATTATATTGCTATTTCTCAGGTCAAGTCCCAGATTGTAATGTTAGTCCAACTTGCCAATGATAGTTAAAGTCTATTCCTGTTCTCAAATCAAGCCAATGGTAAGTCTTTAGAACTATATGGGTCAGGTGTTAAATCATAATATCCCCCACGTGTTTTTAAAATATCACATTTTAAAATTCCAACGCATGACCTTTTTCTAATAAAGCAGTCGTTATGCAAACTCTTAAAAAATATGTGAACTTATTTCATGTCTAGATACTTTCCGCCCATATTGTCTCCCCAGAAAGATTATTGGTAATTTTGATACAAAGATGAGCCAGCGGAAACGATTACGTCTTATTACATGTGTTTGCGTACATTCCTCAGAAGGATTTCTTAAACAGCCAACCTGGCTTTCTTTCCATCGATCGTGCGCAACCACATTGTGTCAACACAGATCGTCTCAATCAAAGGTGGCTAGACGACTAAAGTGAAAAACGTATTATCCGCTGACCTGTTCAATTAACCTCGATAATACTACAGTTCACCTGGTGAAACGTAAATAAGTATGGGAGCGGATGGGAAAAAACGTAAGGCATAAAATATGTCAAATAATAGGACGATGAGTGTGAAAAAATGAAGAAATAAAGTGATAATGCAAGAGATAACGAACGTAAAAAGGCATTCACAAATATTGTTTCACATCTGCATTGGGGGTTTGAGACTTCATGCTCATGGACATCGGGAAAAAGGTTAAGAAAGAGGTTCCTGAAGCAACATGTGCAAACAGTATGGTGAAAAATTATATTAGAAAGAAAATGAAACAGGGCAAAGAAAAATTGGTAGCTGATCAATGTGAGTCCATTAATATGGAGCTAATAAAAGGTAACAGCAAGGCAGCTTTCGACACATTAAGAAGACTATCAAAACCCCAACAGCTTAGGGTAACTGTCATAGAAGATAGCAATGGGGCTCTGCTCAATGAAAAAACAGCTGTAATGAAAAGGTGGACAGAATATTGTAAAGAATTATATAACTGCAAACTCGACACTGACTATAGCATATTAAACAACATTAGGAGCGAAAAATGGGAAATCGGAAATGCAGCAATATTACGGGAAGAAATGAAAGAGGCTATATAAATATTAGACAAACATAAAGGTATGTTTTCAGGCACTCGTAAGAAATAAAGAAGTAGAACACTAGACAACAGAAAAACAACAGACGTGAGTGGCTTACCCAGGATTCGAACCCCGGACATTCCGTATGACAACACCGCCTAGCTATGCAAGCGAATCACACTATCCTCCTGGCCAGCTAGGCATCACCAAAAAATGATGCTTTGATGACCGGTCATTAGTGCCAAACACACGACAACACCTTAAGTTTACAATGGGCAGCTTAGCCTATTAATGACGCAATCACTTCTGTCGTTCACCTATTATACAGTATATGTCAGTCCACACAAGACAAAGACCTTGATACTGTGTCTAGTAAATGATAGAAGACTTAAGAACAGTAGTACAGAACAGAGGGTAGGTTTCTGGTATTGTATAAACATTTATAACACATAAGGAAGGGAAACCCGAGGCTATGTGTTCGATGAAAGGATGGAAGCCACCGGGTGTGGATAATATTCCAGCAGAGCTCTTGAAATATGGAGGACCAGATATAGTAAAAATCATGACAACAATTTGCCAGAAGATATGGAATACAAAAAAATGGCCAAAAGAGTGAACGCAGTCATTAGTAATACCGCTTCCAAAGAAAGGAAATCTAAATATGTGCAAGAATTGCAGAACCATTAGCCTTATTAGTCATCCAAGTAAAGTGATGTTAAGGATACTTTTGAACAGAATAAAACAGAAATAAGAAGAAATCTTGTCCGAGGAACAGGCTGGCTTTAGACCAAAAAGAAGTACCTCAGAACAAATCTTCAATATTAGATTACGGATCGAAAAACATCTCCAACATCAACGCGATTTATATCATAACTTCATCAATTTCACAAAAGCCTTCGATCGAGTCTGGCATAAAGGCTTATGGCAAATAATGAGAAAATTCAATTTTGATACCAAAATCATAGATATAATTGAAGCACCATACAAGGACGCAAGCAGTGCTGTTTTTTGCAAGCAATGGCATTGGAGAATTTTTCAAAAAAATTGTAGGAGTTCGTCAGGGATGTATCCTGTCCCCAGTGCTCTTTAATATATATCTAGAACATATTATGCAGGAGGCTCTCTACGATTATAAAACAACCATATCGATTGGATGCCGATCTCTTTGCAATCTACGTTTTTCTAATGATACCGATCTTATAGCTGAAACAGAACTCCAAGACCCTAACTCCAGACTGGAGAAAGTATAGAGCACGAATGGGATTGAAATTAATATATATAAAAAAGCAAGATATTGGTGAAAAGCCATAAGAAACATGTGTAGCGACAGGGTAGAAGAAAGGATAGATAGAAGAAATAAAAGAGAGTACCAATCTGTTCCACAGTGTCTTTTGGCTCGCTGTAAGTGATAATCTGACACTTGTAGGAAGAAATGTTTCAGGAGACTGAAAGTTAAACTCTTCTCAGTTAAGTCAAGAAGCAAATCCCATCAAAGACCCTGGGAGTAGGTTAGGTCTTCAGCCACACTTCTCCTGAGGTACTGATATGGCTCATGAGACCCCCAGCTGGTAATTAAGATAATGATTAACAAAAACAGTTAACTACCAAGCAATACAGAACATTTAGTGAAAAGAAAGAAACAACATTGAAATTCTTTTCAATGAATATATATTAGCTCAAGCTATATTGGTTACAGAAAAACACACAAGGAAGAAAAAAAAAATAGGTATATATTGTTATATGTATATATTACTGAGTAAAGGGAGATAAAAATAGCCTACACAAAAGTTATGTTTATTATTAGGGTACCCTTCACGATGGCTGAGGTTTATGTCCTAATTCTAATCACTGACTGGTATGACACAATAACTTCTAATGTTTGGTCCTTTCTTAAAAAGCACTTATCATGAATGTTGTTGCTGCTGTATGACGTCACAATATCACTGCAAGTTTTCTCCCCCTGGCCAAGTTGCTGGAATAGTTCGTAGCTCTATGCTGCAAGGTTTCACTACACGACTGCGAGTTCACCTGCGTTCGTCACCACCAGGGAGCTAGAAGATACACACAAAGGAACAATCTATTTAGCTCTCTGGTTAGAGGCATTAATTTGTCCTGAGTGTGGTCCATAAACCAGACTCAGATATCAGTCATATTATTACATAAATGACATGGACCAATGTTGAGCGCCATTCTTTGAGCTGCAAACATATAATATTAATAGGGTAGGGGCATAGGCATACATACATTATCAACTGTTGTAAAGGCATACAAAAATCATACAACATTTAATACATGAATGCGATAAAATATACAACCATTAAGTAAAAGAGACGGGCAGGGTACTGCAAATGCATTCTGTGACACAACCTGAAGGACACCAAAGGCATACAAAAATCGTATAACAGTAAATATATGAATTCCATAAAATATACAACCATTACATGAAAGTATGCAATTGACTGAAAAGCAGTGCAAACATTAACTAAAGTTAATTTCAAACATTCAATACAAATAATTGCATATAAGAAGATAATGTATTTAGCTTACCCGCTTTGATCCAATATTGAGTTGGCTACTCAAAGACGGCATATACTGTATAAGCAATTCTTTTGCCCTCTGGTCTGACAACTTACACGCTAGAAGTATCTGCAACTGGCTTGTCTGATCGGGGCTTTTTGCTGATGTGAGTAAAACATACTCGATGTAGTCTTTATTTATACGTTTAACAGCGGTCACTGAACTTATCCAGGTCACGGAATCCCTAACCTCCTGGGTCATGAGTGAATGTCCTGAAGTTGTAGTACCCGGAAAAATCCTTGATATTCTGTGTCATAGGGCGGTCCCAGCCGGTCATTTGGAGATCCCAACTATTTGGGTCATTGGGCGGAGATCACCCGGTCACTTGCCGGTATCGACGGCTGACTGGGTTATTGGCCTCTCAGGTAAATAACAAAGCGACATTGAACTGGAAAATCCCCGGTATCTTGGTTCATTGTCCCATTAGGCATTCGAAATCATGGGAGAGAGAGAAAGAGAAAGACAGAGAGAAGAGGTTGGGCGAAGAATTTCGCGACAACATGTTCCGACCAACATTACGTTAAATAGGCAAACGTTAGAAGAAGTGAACACCTTTAAATATCTGGGGTCCACTATATGTAGTGATGAAAGATCAAGTAAAGAAATCAAGACAAGACTTGAGATGGCCTCAGCTACCATGACAAGGCTGAAAGTGATCTGGAAAAGTAACATCAGTTTTCCTGTGAAGATCAAATTTTACAAATCACTTGTATTATCTATTCTCTTGTATGGGTGTGAGGGCTGGACACTCACTGCAGATACGGAGCGAAGAATTCAGGCTTTAGAGTATAAATGTTATAGAAGAATTTTGGCATTTGCTATAAAGAGCACAAAACAAATGTCTATGTTAGAGAGAAAATAAACACGTATGCACGCCACCAAGAACCACTTTTGTCAGTAGTGAAACGTCGAAAGCTTGCCTGGTTTGAGCATGTAACTCGTCATGGCTCTCTTTTGAAAACGATCCTCCAGGGAACAGTCGAAGGTAAACGGAGAAGAGGAAGGCAAAGAAAATCCTGGGCTGATAACATCAAAGAATGGGCAGGACACGGTTTTTCCACAATTGTACGCATTGCTGAGGATAGAGAGCAGTGGACGACCCTGTCTGCTGATGCTTCCACCATGGCACCCCTACGACCCATGACGGGTTACGCGTTGAGATGATGATAGGAATCACACATTCTATACATATTTTTTGTGGTGGGCAGATTTCCTAATTGTTAAATTTTGCCAGTACATTTTTATTTGAAACAGAAACTCAGTTATAAAAAGTTGTTGCAGCAAATACACATTTTAACAAAGAAAGACTATGACTACTGCTCCATCTGGCATGTCGTACGAGGCAACTAATTTGAAGTTGTGCATGAAGCTGGCAACCCGGTGATGTAAAACAAATTGCTGCTAAAACCATCTCGGCAAGAGCATGTGAATGTTTGAGGCTGGCTTCTTGCACGGTGGTCAGCTGATGTTTGAGGCTGGCTTCTTGCACGGTGGTCAGCTGATGTTTGAGGCTGGCTTCTTGCACGGTGGTCAGCTGATGTTTGAGGCTGGCTTCTTGCACGGTGGTCAGCTGCGTGTGTGGATCTATGGTTGATAAGGAGGGAAAAGGAAAGTAATGATGATTGTGATGATGAAATATATATATAGTTCAATCGACAATAATTCAATATTTATTTCTGTTTTGGATTTACAGACTTACTAAGTACACCAATTCGAAACTGCATGGCTGCATAGAAAATAAACATCAGACCACTCTACTTTTTCCTTCTTCCTTTTCTATCTATCTATCTATCTATCTATCTATCTATCTATCTATCTATCTATCTATCTATCTATCTATCTATCTATCTATCTATCTATCTATCTATCTATCTATCTATCTATCTATCTATCTATCTATCTATCTATCTATCTATCTATATATCTACTATCTATCTATCTATCTATTATCTATCTGTCTATCTATCTATCTATCTATCTATCTATCTCTCTCTCTCTCTCTCTCTCTCTCTCTGATTGACAGGCAATATTTATTTTTGCTCCGAAAACTTAAACAAATAAGTTCTACGCACCTTCACAAATCGTCTATTTACAACCGTTGAAAAGTCAGACAATACAGTGAGTGCTTTGCCCTCGAGGCTTGTTCCCCAATAACAAGAGCGAACAATGACGACCCCAAAAATGAAAACATTATGGCGAGGTGTGCAAATAAATGAGTGATTGATCATGTGATATGATCAGATGACATTCATTCATAAAGCCAGATTCATTCATAAATCCCCCTTCAGATCCCCAAGTATTCCTGTCGCGTGCTATCAGCTAAAGATCGTTTTATGTTTTCTTTACCCCCCTTCAAATCTGTCTTCAGATCTCGTCTCCATGTGGTCTTCGATTTATCTCACCTCTCTTACCCTGAAGATACCAGAGCAAGAACTGTTTGATACTGTTATCATCAGGTATCCTCAATGTGTATCCTACTCATCTCCAGCATCTTAAGTGCAGGAGATAGAAAAACATCAATTTGTAGAGCTCTTATACGAAAGTTTTGTTTAAGCTTGCAGATTCGTTAAATGTAAGCGTCAGTGCACGGATAAGTTCGACAAGAGGATATCATAGATAAACAGTTCAAATGTTGGGCCATATACCAACACTTACACCATTAAGACGTATGCAACCTTCACGTATTATGGCAATCAGATCCTGTATAAACGTTGAATATTATTCATTCATAATTTCATTCATAACCCTCCACTCCCAAAGGAGCATAGGCCTTCAACAAACACATGCCAAGTCCTCCTGTCACGTGCCATCATCTCAAGTTCTTTCCACGTTCTCCTCATCATTTTCACCTCTGTTTCCAGCTTTCTTCTCCATGTGTTTCTTGGTCTACCTCTGCCTTTCTTGCCCTAGGGGTTCCAGAACAAGGACTGCCTTGTAATACTATCAACAGGTCTCCTCAGTGTGTGTCCAATCCATCGCCATCGTCTTCTTCTCATCTCTTGTTCCACTTGCACTTGTCTAGTTCTTGTCATCAGTTCCACGTTGGTAACCTTGTCATACCATTTCAATCCCTCTATTCTACGCAAGCACCTATTTATGAATGTCTGTAGCTTTTTGGTTGTTGTCTTTGTTGTTCACCATGTCTCAGAGCCATACAATAGGACTGACTTCACATTTGAGTAAAAGATTCTTATTTTCGTGTTGGATCAGATTTCTCTTGATCTCCATAAATTTCCCAATGCAATGAAAGCTCATCTTGGCTTTTGTATTCTTATTTTGATATCGCTGTCTGTCCCTCCAACTTTGTCTACATTACTGCCAAGATATGTGTACGATTCTACATCGTGTATTGGTGTTTCTTCAAGTTCAACCCTGTTATCATTACCTGCATTTATTCTCATTATTTTTGTCTTTTCCCTGTGTATTTTCAGACCCAATTGCTGTGACCTCTCATCGAGTGTTTTCAATTTGTCCTGCATCTGATTACGGTTATGGGACAGAAGAGCCAAGTCATCAGCAAAATCCAGATCATCCAACAGCTTAGTCAGAGTCCACTGGATTCCATTTCTGTTGTGAGTTGTCGATGATCTGATAACCCAGTCTATTGCTAGTAAGAAAAGAAATGGAGACAAGAGACATCCCTGTCGCACTCCTGTTCTTATCCCAAACGGTTCTGTAAGCTGTGCTTCATGAAGAACTCTGCATGTCATGTCTTCATATGTTTTCTTTATTAAATTAATGATCTCCAGGGGAACTCCATAATACTTCATCAATTTCCAAAGGGATTCTCTGTCTACACTGTCAAATGCCTTTTCGTAGTCCACACATCCGATGTATAGTGATGAATTCCATTCCAGACTTTGTTCAACTATTATTCTCAAAGTGGCTGTCTGGTCTGTACAGGATCTGTTTTGTCGAAAACCTGCTTGTTCATCTCTCAGTTTCTTGTCTATGGACTCTTTTAATCTCTCAAGGATAATCCTGTTTAATACTTTTCCTGGCACTGATAGTTACATTATTCCTCTATAATTTGTGCACTCTTATAAATTTCTCTTCTTAGGCAACTTAACCAGATATCCTTCCTTCCATTCTGCTGGTATCTCTTCCTTTTCCCATACTTTACCAAGTAATTTATATAACATCTCTGTAGCCGTGTCGATATCTGCTTTGATGGCCTCTGCTGGAATGCCATCAGGTCCAGACGCTTTTCCATCTCTTAGAAGCTTTATGGCTTTCTTTATTTCTTCCTTCGTTGGGCTTTCACCGTTAATTTGTTGCTCTTCTTCTGCTGGCTTGATGTCCGGGGCGTTAGGTGGAGCTGGTCTATTGAAAAGGTCCTCAAAATATTCTGTCCACCTCTTCATTTGCTCTTGTATATTGCTGAGCAGTTTTCCATTCTTGTCTTTTATGAAGCAACCTGTTTGCTTGTATTTCCCTGTTAGCTTCTTTGTGCTGTTATACAGTTCTCTCATATTTCCTTTGGCTGCAGCATCTTCTGCCTCTCTTGCCAACTCCTCAATATACTTCCTCTTGTCTCTTTTGATACTTCTTTTCACTTCTTTGTTTGCTTCTGTGTACACTTCTTGAGCCTTGGCTTTGGAACTTCTGGTTTTGCTTGTGTTTAAATCTGCTTTCTTGTTTTTTTCTGTCTTTTATCTTATTGATGGTTTCTGTTGTTATCCATGCTTTTTGTTGTCGTTCCCTTTTCCCCAGTATTTCTTCACATGCCTCATTCCATACAGTTTTGACCTGTTGCCAATAGTCTTCTGTATTCTCTACATCTTCCAGCTGTTGGAGCACTTGGAATTTGTTGGATACTGTGACCGCAAATTTGTCTCTTGTTTCTTGATTTTTTAGATGTCCTACATTAAATTGTTGTCTATAATTTTGCGTTGTTGCATATCTCTTGAGTTTCATTTTTACTTTGGCTATCAGAAGGTGGTGATCTGATGCCACATCTGCTCCTCTATATACCTTTACATCCTGCAATGATGATCTAAATTTCTTCTTTATGCATATATGATCAATCTGATTTTCTGTTCTATAGTCTGGTGATATCCATGTTGCCTTGTGTATTCTCTTATGTGGAAACGTGCTTCCTCCTATAGCCAGTTGATTTGAAGCACAGAAGTATGAGAATAGTTCCCCATTTTCATTCATTATTCCTAGCCCATGTTTTCCCATCACTTCTTCAAATCCGGTGTTGACTGTACCTATCTTTGCATTCATGTCACCCATCAAAATTGTGATGTCTCTTCTTTTTACTTTATCCATAAGTTCCTGTAGTCTAGTATAAAATGCTTCTTTCACAGACTCTTCTTTGTCATTAGTTGATGCATAACATTGGATGACATTTACATGTATTTTCTTTTTATCTGTTTTAAAAGTAGCTGTTATTATTCTGGGTCCAACAGCTTCCCATTCAATGAGTGCTTTCTGTGCTTCTTTTGATAACATAAAAGCTTCACTGTGGTGTGAACTTTCGTCTTCATGTCCTGAGGACAACACCAATTCACCTGTGATGAGTTTCTTCTTGTCTTCCCCCTTCCACTTTGTTTCACACATTCCCAGAACCTCGATTTTATATTCCCTCATTTCATTGTCCATATTTGTTGAAGTTTTCTGTGGTTTAAATTTTTTACAGGATGGGGTAACCAGCCCCATGCCCAACCCTCCTTAGTCGCTTTCTACGACGATTGGATGGCAGGGAACAGTGTTACTATTCTTTGCTCCCCTTTCGGGCCCCGGTAACACATGGGTGTTGAATATTATTATCACCTGACAAATAAATTACCCAGTCAACTGCCAACATACTCTTGATGACATACCTTGCAATACCTACGTCTCGGGATGGACAAGAGAGTGTTTTAATTCTATTGGAACCTTTCTGTACATAAGAATAATAATAATAAAAATAATAATAATAGCCTCTTCATTTATAGCTTGCAATACGAATGCACCCCTGAGGTGACAGCCCTCATTAATAATCACTTTACGTTTTAACAGTTGGAAAATAATTTGAATAGTTATGGAAAAAGTTTCATCACGTGGATGGGATTTAATTGAATAAAGGAGGTCACTTTTGGTAGCGGATATTTTTACTTAGCTGCCAATGGTAGTTTCTTCTCCCGCTGGGTCAGTTCCTTCCACTCTGCTCTCGCTCGTCTCTGATCAAAGTTCAGGCGCCGCACGTTCCCAGAACGTTAAAGGAGTAACGGCTAAGTTGGTTCTGCGTCTGTCTATAAGGACCCTCTTATGATGGCGTCTCGCAAAACGTCAGTCCACTTCTACCTTCACTTGGTTCCAGAGATAGTACTTTCTGCTGGTACCACCAATAACTAGTAATAAATAGAAACGAAACGCTCTTCTGAGTATGGTGTTTTTCCGACACATTTATGTCCCCCCCCCCTCCCACCTTTCCTCCTTCTATTCTACCATCCCATGTCAGAATTTACCCTCGGTGAGAATTAAATTTAATCCCTCGAGAAAAAACGTCCTTTACATTTAAACTGAATAGCTTTAGATTTACATTACATTTAAATGAAAAGGTTAAACGTACAGATATAATATGTTTTACATTTACATCTCCACTGTTTGTAAAGTGTTCACAATATAAATGCATTTATGTTTTATTTATATTTACACTTATGGAAAAGTTTGAAACTTCTTTAAATTAAAAAAATGAATATTTTTACATAGACATTTACACTGGTTTAAAGCTTGAAAACTTCCATTAATTTTAAAGTGAATATGTTTATATGGACATTTACACTGCTTTGAAAATGTAAGTATTATTCTTAGAATGTACACCATTTCTTTCATCTTTCCCTCTCTGTTCCATAGGGAACCTGGAACAACTTTATGCTTTTAGTTCTCTTTTCGAAACTATCAATAAAGCAATCACCAGCTCGTGCAGTGGTGGTTCATGAATCATCATTCTAGATACTGAGGTCGCCAGCCCCAAATGACTTTGACATCCAGTAGCGAGTTTCACACATTAAACTTTACATGGTAATATATACGTATATATGTTAGTTCACATGTTAGTAATAAAATATGAAATGTAAATCACAACTTACGCCAATCCTGGCTACAGACTTGTTTACTCAGATGAATAAAAGAGACGAATTGTTCTCTTACACGCGTCTGGGATGTCTTTAATTTTACAATAGATGCCCCTTCTGACTCCGTGTTTGTTTCAGTTTCCTAGTCCCGGTGTTCCTTATTAAAATTTGGAAGAGATTTCCTGTGCTTTGTAAGTCTTATCTGGTTCTCCAATGAAAGGTCCGGTTAACAAATAGGAATTATGAATCTATTCTTTACTCTGGCGAGGTCTGGTGGCTTGGCGAGCTTGAAACTCACAGTGAAATAAAACTGCGAAATGGTCAGCCTATATTCCCCTCAATGTTGTTATGAATCTAATCAGAAAGATCTAATCATTTCAAATAGGTCGGGTGTGGCACATTCAAAATATTTTCTACATGGAAAAATTTTGCAAAAGGTCACGTCTCCCATATATGGTAATATGATGTCTTGCATACACTCTCACAAACACATGTGTAGACTCATATTGTCTACAATGTAAAAAATCCATGATTACTTTTAACCAAGTGACCGGAAGCGTTTATATTACACTTATCTGCACATATGTGTCACACAGACAGTAATCTCGTTATCTGTCGTATGAGTGTGCAAACTCCGTGTCTTATAGGTGCTTTAAGCCGGTAGCGCGGGCCGATGTACGTTTTAACCTGCCGCGCCTATAACTACAAATCTGGGTAGCACTCCTTGCAAATGTGATATTTATCGCCTTCAGGATGATTTGATAAAATCAAATATCTGCTTCTTAGCAGAAAAATAAAGAAAGAAAGAAAGAAAGAAAGAAAGAAAGAAAGAAAGAAAGAAAGAAAGAAAGAAAGAAAGAAAGAAAGAAAGAAAGAAAGAAAGAAAGAAAGAAAGAAAGAAAGAAAGAAAGAAAGAAAGAAAGAAAGAAAGAAAAGAACTCAAAGTGCGATAATTGACAGCACATAATAAAAATCAGTACCACAAATGTACCGATACTGCCGGAGAGAACCAAAGATCGATAGAGGTCGTCCATTTCGTCACACTTTTGGACGTTTTTTCATCTGTTCTGAATGCCGTGATAGCTTCTTTTTGCCCAATCTGAGGTGGTGCCGTAGAGAGAATTGCTAATGGGGCGATCAGCAGTTTCATCCTCCCAGGTTGCTCGATTTTTGTCCAGTGCCCTTATGTCTCTTTTGCACTCAGCTTTGAACCTCACTTGCGGTCTCCCAACTGTTTTTTTTTTTTTTTGCAATCTGCCAGATGTCCGCGAAAGATATTTTTCGGGATGCGACCATTTTCCATGTGGCGGACATGGCCAAGCCAGAGTAGTCTGCGCTGTCTAAGCAGTTTATACATGCTCTGAAAGCCAGCACTTGACAAAACCTCGGTATGTGTCACTTTGTCCTTCCACAGAATGCCAAGGATGTGACGTAGACACCATAGATGAAATATATTGAGCCTTCTTTCTCGCTTTGCATAGGTTGACCGTGTCTCGCTGCCATATAGAAGTGTGCTGGTGACGCAGGTGTTATATACCACAGCTTTGGTGTTCATTGAGAGTTTAGAGTTTTCCCAAACAAGAGTTGTGAGACCGGCAAAGATTGGTGCAAGTTTGCCAATGCAGCTGTCAATTTCTGTGTCCAGAGAGAGTTTGTCGTTGATGGTAGACCCCAGGTATGTAAAGTGGTGGACCACTGCCAAATTCATAATTATCGATAGTAATAACTGGTGCAACATCCACATCCTGACCCAGCACATTTGTTTTCGTTAGACTTATTGTGAGGCCAAAGTTCTTGAATGCTTGGATGACGCAATTTATCGAGCTCTGAAGCTCCTCTCCAATTGACTTTGAGTGACGACTGCAGCGTCATCAGTGAATAACAAGTCACTTATAGGGACCCTTCTTATTTATTTATTTATTTTTTTTTTTTTTTGCCTTCAGCATTGCGAGATTAAACAGTCAGCCATGGGACCTAGTGAGAAGGCACATTCCTTTAGTTGCATCTCTGAGTGCAGGTTTCAAGAGCAAGCAAAGAAGATCCCGAAGAAAGTTGGAGCCAGTTTCCTATAGTGCCTGAGTATCTTAAAACCGTTGCAACTATACCTACTATTGGGGTTTTAATGTGTATTTTGTAAGGGATATATTATGTTACTTCCTCCGGTTTCTGCCAGCATGGATGCAAAATCATTTTTAATACCCCTACAATTCCATTGCACAATTCTCCATCCTTTCTTGTCTATGTCAGTATTAAATACAGTAGTAACAGTTTTATTGTGTAATAAACTCTATTATATTTGCAGTTACTTTGTATTGCCTTTAAGCCCACGTTAAAGACAAGCATAAATGGGAAAATCCCAGAACAAGTCAAGTTTCTCATATCTTTATCATATATTCATCAATACTATAATACCCTCCGTAAGTACGTCGGTCGGTCACATCATGCACGTCTTCATTTGCGTACTTTTCTATTTTCGAGAAAGTACATTAACTTTCAATCATAGCTAAGGGGGTGCAACTATGGTTGAAAATTAGACAATAATTGTACTGTTTCCCTTATATGCACTCTCCCGAAAATAGAAAAGTGCGCAAATGAAGATGTGCATTAACAGTTTGATTATGGACAGAAGCCAACAAGAAGATTGAAAAACAGTACATGAAATGGAGACAGGAAGGTGCGGAAACGCATATTAAATCAACAGGCAATCAAGATACTCTTCTATCCAGTTTCATTCCGGAAACAGATTTAACTCATCATTTTCATAAAAATTACCTTAAAATGTAAGTTTTTGATTGATGTTCTGATACCTTCATTCGTTCATAACCCTTCACTCCCAAAGGATCATAGGCCTTCAACAAACACCTGCCAAGTCCTCCTGTCACGTGCCATCATCTCAAGTTCTTTCCACGTTCTCCTCATCATTTTCACCTCTGTTTCCAGCTCTCTTCTCCATGTGCTTCTTGGTCTACCTCTACCTCTCTTGCCCTGGGGGTTCCAGAACAAGGACTGCCTTGTAATGCTATCAACAGGTTTCCTCAGTGTGTGTCGTATCCATCGCCACGTCTTCTTATCATCTCTTGTTCCACTGGCACTTGTTTAGTTCTTGTCCTCAGTTCCACGTTGGTAACCTTGTCATACCATTTTAGTCCCTCTATTCTACGCAAGCACCCATTTATGAATGTCTGTAGCTTTTTGGTTGTTGTCTTTGTTGTTCTCCATGTCTCAAAGCCATACAATAGGACTGACTTCACATTTGAGTAGAAGATTCTTATTTTTGTGTTGGATCCGATTTCTCTTGATCTCCATATATTTCCCAGTGCAATGAAAGCTCCTCTTGCTTTTTGTATTCTTAGTTTGATATCACTGTCTGTCCCTCCAACTTTGTCTATATTGCTGCCAAGATATATGTATGATTCTACATCTTGTATTGGTGTTTCTTCAAGTTCAACCCTGTTATCATTACTTGCATTTATTTCCATTATCTTTGTCTTTTCCCTGTGTATTTTCAGACCCAATTGCTGTGACCTCTCATCGAGTGTTTGCAATTTGTCCTGCATCTGATTACGGTTAAGGGACAGAAGAGCCAAGTCATTCTGATACCTTAAACTATATTAAAGTGTATTTTTTCTAAGGCACTTATTTTGAGATTGCCTAATCCTCATATTAGTAAGATAAATTACACCTATGGAAACCAGGTATCTCAATCTTGAGAATGAATTGCTTGCAATCATCTGGAGCGTAACTAAACTTCAACGATATTTATTTAATAAACACCCATTTCACGATCGAGACTGATCAGCGGGCCCAGTCGTCGACTCTAAGAATAAAAGGAAGTTGAGGATTAGGCAAAATTTTAATTTAAAGTATTGCAGACTTATTATTATGGATCAAAATGATAAGATGGCTGCAATTAAAAACCTGTCAATTTTGACGGGTTATTGCTAGTAATAACAGAAGATGGCAGATGTGAAACATAAATCAAGAAGATTATAGGAATGGCCAAAGCTACATTCAACAACATGAGACAAATACTGATATCTAACAGTTAGCTCACAAATTAAAACCGAGAAACATAAAGTGTTAAATATTCTTCATTACTATATGGTGTAGAAACATGGACAGTGAATAAGCAATTGGAAAAAAGAATTGAAGCTGTCGAGACGCGTATATACATAGAAGAATGGGGAGCATCTTATGAAAAAAGAAGAAAGCAAATAAGGAGGTCTTAGAAATACTAGGTATCTTCTTCTTCTCTGTTCGCTCTCAGACTTCTACATATTTTTTTTTTTTAACCAGCGGCTCTCGAGCTTTCCAGCTCTTTTGGCCCAATGACATGCTTCCGTACCTTTTGGTTTTTTTTCTCGACTTCCTTTTAGTTCTACTACACTATATGACTGGTCTGTACTTGACTGATGAAAACTAATGAAGGAGATCAAGATTAGGCAGCTAAAATACTTTGGCCACATACAAATACGTAACACCTTGAAGTGGTGATCTATGTGGTGTTTATATGAAGTAAGGGTGTATTACTATGAAAGTGTCAACAGAGTGAGGTCAAGCTGTATAGGCCCTGATTTTAATAATATATGTGATGATGATAAAGTATTTTCAGTGTACCCATGTGCTACCACATGTACATCTCACTTTGTGTATATTTTATTTAATATTATTTTATATGGCTAGTGTCTAGGGTAATGAATGTGTGATGCTGTTTTCATACAACAAACACAAATATAACTCAATAATATTAAAATAAGTAACATAATAATGGATATGTTCTCGAGTGCCAGATAAGCTGGACTTATCTTGAATTCTGCTGACAACGATGACTTCAGGATTCTCCACATAAACAGTTCTTTCATTCTTCCTGGAAGTAGACGTGGCTTGTAGCTGACAATAGTATAAATAGCTTTCACCTCGCACACTGCTTCTGCTTCTTCAGGAGTTTTGGTACTATGTAGTTGTACCAAATATAAAACCCTGAATGAGAAGGTTATGACCCTTCTTAACATTATGTTTATACTTCATTCCACAATGTAAACATGATACATTCAAAACAAAGAGAGTCAGCTCTTTACGACAACCCAATGCTTCCACCTTAGTTGGTATTACAGTTTTACCAGTGTTTTCAATCTTCTCTCCATCTGGCTACACCGCCACTGTCATTTCAAACAATGATTTGCTTCCCTATAATCAGGTGGGGTATACACTCTTCTTCTATTTTCTTCCCAATGATCTGTTAACTCTTGTAGTATGACTTCATATTTAATCTCCAAGAGTTTTTTTCAACACTAAGTCTGTAGAGAACTACCAGTATCTTTCTGGTCTTATAATCAAAATATTTAGTTATACATGGCAATATTCAAACACAATTTATTTTCATCTGCTTCACAAGTCTGCTTAGGCATGTATGAGCTCCCTTAAGATGTCATAAGCTTCCACAATAGCAAATGTCGCTCAACACAAAATTTGTGTGGGCGCCCTATCTGGGTTAGCCTCTACACATATATAAGAATATTAATAAATCATTTTCCTTACTGCAATCAATGAAATAATTTACACAATACACCAGATGACTAGCAGATTTATGGCACAAGTTTAAACTGCCGCTGTCCAGAGGGAAAAACATTCAGAACAGCTCCCCTTCTGATCTCATCTGAGAACTGCAATTATTAATTTAGGAATGGCATTCTAGCCTTGTATTCTTTTGCTAATATTAAACCTGCCGGCCAATGGGGCACCACGTTAAAAATTTGACTTTTGAAAACCCCAAACATTTTGTAGGTGATTATCAATGCGTTCGCTAGTCTGATCCCACTATTACTATAAACAAATATGTTTCGCGTTGGCCAGCAAATCTTCAGTTTCTACCTCTCCCTTCCTCTCTAGCAATACCCAATCAAATGAGGCAAGCCAGTTTGCCTACTCTTTTAAAAAAACGCGTCTAGAAATGTAACTTTTAAAATGAGCGGGGATCTCAGTGTGTCTGTCTCACTGTCCAAAATTTTTCTTATTTCTTACAATATCTTTGTTATTAATTATGCGTTTTTACATCTGAAAAGTGATTATTAATCAGACGACTGTTCTCCACCCTTATAGATAAGTTTTATTTACTTCTTTATCGTCGTTCTCCTCTTTATACTTTTCCTCTAATTTATAGTTTTATTTTATACCACTAAAATATTTATGTAACCAATCTTCTAAGGTCATACAAGTTATTATATGATGTTATTTTTAAATAATATTGCTCTATTCTCTCTCTATGCACCAATGTAAGTTTTAGTTTCCCTTTTCGTTACACGTAGACTAGTATTGTTTCAATTCAATTCACCCCTTTTCCTCCCCTCTCTGTCGTTCTTAGACAACTAACACCACGTTCGCCCGCCGCATACCTAGGCAAAATTTTACATGTGTAATTTATTTCTCTCCTGCAGTTTGCCCCGTTCTGAAAAAAAAACGATGTCTAACGACAACTGTCGCATGTTGTAACTAATAATAGATTTTAAAGAATGCGTTAGTTAAAAAAAATTTTCCAAGTAGTGTCCAGTATTTTGCATTAGATTTTATCGACCTTGACAATTTATCACTATAGTAGTGGCGTTACACGTGGTAATGTGGTTGTTGATAGTATTAGAGGTTCGGACCACTGCCCTTTCAGTAAAAAGTATGTTGTAAGGTAAATGCGAAAACTTCCTTCTCTCAGACTGACCAAAATATTTTCTCATACTCACTGTTGATTCAAAACGAATTCATTCGAATAATAGCAGTGAAGATATCAAAGGTCGAACTTTATTAACAAGGTTAGCAGTCTTGCATAACAGCAGCTTCTTCAGCAATAAAAGTATTCAATTTTCATAATGCATTTTCTTGTCTTCTTTACTATTGCTTATTTCAGCTATCACAACGTCATCTAATTCTTCAGGCGGAAACCTCTTGTCTCTCTTCTGTGCTGACTGTTTTATCTACGTTTTTTTCATATATCTCTTGGTATATCTCACTGAGAGAAAACTGGCCTTACCGCCAGGGCTGTCACTTTGCCAAGATTATGTCTATTATTCTTCTCTGATCTGACCTGGTCTGCTGAGCTACACATACTATTGATAGATCAAAATGTTCTTCTTCTTCTTCTTCTTCTTCCTCCTCGTTCGCCCTGAAAAGGACGGTGGTTGCGTTGTGTCTTTTTACAACGTAGCTGTGATATCTGCACCTTTCGGTCGACACATCCGACTTCTGCACGGCATTTTTTAGGACCGGGTTTACCTTCCCATTGCGATCCGTGCTCGCTCAGCCAGCCTGCACTGCTGCAGACTGTTTCCAGGACCACCACGTGGAGGTGGAGCACGGTCTTGACCAGCTCTGGTTCACTGGTCCTGACGCAGGCAGTCAAGCTATGAGTCGCTGACTGCGGTCTCTATTGCTGCGTCTTCTGGTCCCAAAAAAAATGTTCAACATACCTGATTTTGTTCTCAATCGAAATACACTTTTTCTTTCACAACCATCTTGTCCTCAGAATAAATGCTATCACAACAAAATACTGACTTACACCAATTTAGGATAAAAAATGTACTGTGCGGTTTCTATCACTCTTTAACTCACAGCACATTCTTGCTGACTACCTACGCTAAGCGCGTTTGACATCTAACTTTCACACTTTGGAGACAACCCTTTTTCTCCACCTACGCCTAGCGCGTCCCAATCTCAACTTTTTGATTCCCCGTTCTAACCTTTCTTCGTTCACCCCTAAACTGTGTTCACACATCTCAACTTTCCCGTGCATACTTTTTTCTCAACTCACTAAAGCCTGCAAGGGACTTAATTCTATCTTATCTCCCTTTGAATGATTTAACTGAACACCATACTCCCTTCTTTCAAATTTACTACCAAATTATTACATGCTAATTTTCACAGCCGTAATTGAGAACTTACTAAAACTGCTTAACCCAAATTTATCACTTTCTTCTACCAACCATAATATACAGAGATTCCTTCCTTTCCCAAAAGCATTCCTTCACTCATTTTATCTCCCATCAACTAAGACAAATAGTCTATATCTAAATCCATTCATATTTCCTAAACCATTTATCTACACTCTTTTACTTTACTAAAACCCAAACCACCGTTCACAGTAATATATTATCTTGGCGTAATGAAAAAAAAATCAAATGCTGTAATATTATTATATTTGATAGGGGGGTTAAAACGGAGCATTTTTACTACAGATCTCCCCTGTTAAAAACCTGCACCCCTAGTGCAGATTTATAATCCGTGTTAACAATCCCAATCAAATTAACTCAACTAGGCTTTATGAGTATCCTGGTTTTCTGCAGGTGGGTCATTTAGAGTAAGCACTACTGACGAAAGTTGCTTCAGACCTCTGCAATCCAGATATCTATTTCAGCTGCAGGTGCTACTGCCTGTCTCATGCTGCTTATCAATCCATATTCACCATTAATCTTCCCTGAGTGTTTCCCATGACATGTCCAGAGGTTCTTAGACATTCCTCAAGGTTGCAATCTTTATGAGGAGGTAATCTATAAAATGGTGATGGCAGAGTTATGTAAAGGTTCCAATAATTCCCTCATCAACCTGAATAAAACACTCGGGGTAATTCCAATCCCAAAAAGCAACATCTGAATTCAATGTGCTCCCTCCGAAATGCACACAGCCAACACTTGGTCTGAGCTCAAGCTTGATTTGAATTTCGAAACCCTATTTCCTAATATTCATGGTTGACTCTCTAATATGCCATTCAGATAGAGGCCATATTCACCAGCTGTATTCTTAGCCCAACGACAATTTTTGGTGAAATAATATATAATGTGGGGAAATGAGTTCCGGCATCGAGGCTCAATTCGCCCGTAGCATTTCTATGTAATATGTGTGACCTCAATCCAATGTTCGTACAATACTTCCAATTGGATTGTATAGGATCGGTCAACTACCACTGTCACCGGTGCCCGTATACTGCTACTTTAATATACATAATGAGAAACGAGCTGAACAATTGCCCAAGTGCTCAAACGTCCGCTCCCCACTTTTCTAAGGTTAACATTGGGTTTCGGTTTCAATGTTGGCCAATTATCCTCAATGCTAATTTTGGCCAGTTCCGGACTTCTGCTTCAAATTGAGCCGGGGTGGACTGGTCTGTGTTTATGTTCTCTCTGTGTGCCATACGCAGAGTTGCCAGTCTAAATGTATTTGAGGAAGACTGGGTGTGAGAAGGTGCATTCCTATTCACATTATTTACCTTATTAATTTTATTTTATTTTTTATTTTTAGGCACATGTTCTTCAGAATGCTTGGCTGGCATCTGATTATTATTTTTTCACCCTGTGGAACATACCTTGCTGCAGTGGTCACAATTTTGTACATACTAGGCAATGTCCCCAGCTACATTTGGCCAGAAATAGTTCACAGATGTCCTTTGACGGGTGGTACCCATCCTCTGATGTCCACCATCTGGTACAACATGTGCTTGTGCCATCACTTGCTCCATATAACTCCATGGAAGTACTAACTGTCCATATCCTTTGGATCCTGCTCTAGTTTTCCTGTAGAGCAGTCCCTCCTCCAAATAAAATTGTCCTTTCTTAGGGTGTGCATGGCTGTTTGGCAATTTGCCAAAGCAAGGTTTTAATGATTTGTCCTTTGCCTGGGCCTTTCTCGTCTGTTTAGGATGAATATTGAGTGGTGGTTCCTCCTCTTTACTAGGGGTCGACCTGACCTGAAGCGTGGCCATTATCACAGGTTTTATAGGGCTCACTAGAAAAACATATTTCTTTCCTAACACCAGCGGGTAATTAGGGTCGTCGCACACTGCAGCTCTAATTACTCCTTCCACGTACCTAGTCTTGACATTGATCTGGGCTACGGGAAGTGTCATGGTGGCTGTTCCCTTTAGGGCCCCTTGTATCTCCACTTTCTCTGTGGTATACTGGTCAGGGTGCACCTATCATAAGGTTCTTTGCGTTCCTAAATCTCTTCCTATAAAATTCTCAATTCTTCTCATATCTAATTAAAAGAGCCTCTTTTAATATGTCATAGTCTTCCTGATCGTCCCTGCTCAGTTTTGAGAACACCTCATACGATGTTCCCCTAAGCCCTTGAGATAATTTCAGACTCCATCTTTCCCTCTCCAAACCATAATTTGTGGCTAATCGTTCAAATCTAGAAATGAAGGACTCAATCTCATCCTCTTTTTCTACAAAGGGATCAAAATGGAAATTCATGGCTACATTAGAGGCCCCCTGACTTGTCGTAGCATCAGAGGTAGATGGGCTGTTACCATTTTCTGGAGCATGGCCTTGTAATTCTAACTCTCTTAGTCGTAGCTCATGTTCCCGTTACAATCTTTTATCTTCTTTGTCAGCCTCCAATTTCTTAGCCTCAGCCTCCAATTTCTTTTCCTCTAGCTGTAGCCTCCTAATCTCAGCCTCCCTATCCGCCTCTAATTTCCTAGCCTCCCTAGCATCTTCTAACTGAATTCTCTTTTCTTCTGCCAACCTCCTATCTTCTCTCTCAATGAATTTATCACACTCTGATGTTACATATTGAACCAGAACTTGCTTATCCATACCCATCTCTTTTGCCGTCTGCACAGCAGCAGACCTAAACTTGGCCAAGTCTGCCATCCTCTATGTTGTACAAAAGTTAAGAATCTAACAATCCTAATTACCAACTATGACTATGATAATAATAAATTATAAGCACTGACAACACATCCAATTTCCAAGTTCCACAATAAATTAATTTATTTTTATGGGGATACCCTGGGTCTATGGTGGTACTAGATTAAAAATCCCCGGACAGGACCCCAATATATGTGGTGATCTATGTGGTGTTTATATGAAGTAATGGTGTATTACTATGAAAATGTCAACAGAGTGAGGTCAAGCTGTATAGGCCCCTGATTTTAATAATATGTGTGATGATGATAAAGTATTTTCAGGATACCTATGTGCTACCACATGTAGATCTCACTTTGTGTATATTTTATTTAATATTATTTTATATGGCTAGTGTCTAGGGTAATGAATGTGTGATGCTGTTTTCATACAACAAACACAAATATAACTCAATAATATTAAAATAACTTTGGATGAACTTTTGGTAATAAAACTATATTACAATTTATTAGCCCTGAGCCTAAATTTTCTAGATCAGGACTATCAATTCAATAGAAATTTGTGTGTTTACATTTATTAAAATAAATAAAGTGAACAATTTGTCCATACAAAGTACTTCTAAATTAACTAAAGTGTTTGTATCCCCACTGTCCAATTTTAACACTGATTAATAGATGGAGGGTTGGTTTTTATCATCATCCCCTCTTTGTTTCTTTTTTTATTCAGTGGAATTAAAATTATTTTTGGATATGTTCTCGAGTGCCAGATAAGCTGGACTTATCTTGAATTCTGCTGACAACGATGACTTCAGGATTCTCCACATAAACAGTTCTTTCACTCTTCCTGGAAGTAGACGTGGCTTGTAGCTGACAATAGTATAAATAGCTTTCACCTCGCACACCGCTTCTGCTTCTTCAGGAGTTTTGGTACTATGTAGTTGTACTAAATATAAAACCCTGAATGAGAAGGTTATGACCCTTCTTAACATTATGTTTATACTTCATTCCACAATGTAAACATGATACATTCAAAACAAAGAGAGTGTTGCAAAATTGGTTTTAATACATTGCAAACGTGGTCGAGGAGTTTACAGTTAAAGTCACCGATCGATTGTCAACAAAGCGGCCGCTGTCAAAATGGCGGTATATCGGCAAACTGTAGACGATACATCGAAATCGGCAATTATAAATAAAAGCATAATGGAATCATTGTGAAAAGGATTTCACATTTTAGTCCAGGAAAGGATTGTGTACAACTGTGTATAAGAAGAAACGGTAGGAAGTTATCCTTTTCGGAGATATATGCGTATTTCGGCTGCCAACAGTTACGCGGAAAGCCTGTAAACCCACTTCTGTTCTAAATATTAAAATCAACAAATAACAGTTTGCGAAATTACATGGATAGGAATATAGAGAGATATCGACTGTATAAAACAAGATAAGATGGAACAGTATGGATAATATATAAGCCGAGAATGAGAAAGGGAAAGTTTCAGGCAACGCACAGATCGAGTGAAATCGCTGCTTCGAAAAGAGATTTTCAGCATTGGCTTAAGCTGTGACGTCACTGCTCTCCGATACGGCCGCGTTAGGCTTATAAATAGCGTATCGGAAAACTGGAGACACACACAACGAAAGAGGTTTGAGCTAGACTGACGGCAGAGATCGCTACTACGCTAAATCCATCTGAAGTGTGAGCGGATCGCCAGAAGTTTCAGTCAGTGTCTGGAGTCTGAGGGTAAGCGAAATTAGGATAACTACCGTGTATAATATTTTTTTTTAATTCAGGTTCATATATAGAGTTCACAAAATATGCCTGTATAATATTCATTAATATAATGTATTGCTATTTTGAATATGATTTAAACATGTGCTTTGTGGATGATTGTTGTTTGTACAACAACGTATCAAAACTAGCCACACAGCCAAATGTAGATAATATTTACCATTTAATGCTGTATATCGTACGGAGATAAAGCAGTCCCATGGCAGAGATTGTCATAGGCAAATGAAGTGTTAGAAGCTTCATCATGGAAGATACCGCTTTTACGAGGTTAGGTGACTAGTCCCCTTCCTCGCTGCCTTTTCCTTCCCTAGTTCTAGCGCACAACTGAGTGCCCATTTACAGCTGGTAAACTGGAGTGGTCCACAGCCAGTTTCAATTCAACAACTATGTAATGGTACTCTGAAGAAAGCAACCTGATCGTTTGGGCAGTCGGGCGCTCACTTTATTTAATTGTGTATAAATTTGGTGTAGATGCTAAGAATGGCATTAGTATTTGAATTTGTACCTGATGTGATTTGGGAAGATCAAGTTATAGAATATGAAAGGATGTACAGGAGAGGAACAAACCAGATGATGGTTATTACTGATAATGTTCACAACGGGCTGATCACCCGTTTGCCAGTCCCTTCAATTACGGAAACAACAGCAAATGGGTTGATTTGCCGTTGCCCTAAAGACGCACTAGGCGTGATGGGAAACAATGGCAGGGAAAACCTATCTGCTGTTGCCCTAAGACGCCACTAGGCGTAATGGCCACTGACTGCTTTGACGGTCGGTGGCAAAGGACGGAAGAAGAAGAAGACTGATAATGTTAATACTAATTCTGTATCATTGAAATGTTGTTACTTACTGTGACTGTATAACTTTGACATCTGATGACTGACTAGTCTGACTTATGTGCTAGTCAGTTACAATTAACTGAAATGTTAAATACTTCTGTATCACTGAAATGATGTCCTTACTTACTATGATTGTATAACGGTGACATCTGATGACTGACTGGTCTGACATCTGTGCTAGTCAGCTACAAGTCTAGCCAGATACTAGCCAAAACTAATATGATGTTTCAGGTTCCATGAAATAACTCGAACCAGACTGTCAAGTGTCATAAGCCAGTGTTGTTCATCAGAGGCAATCCCACAAAAGTGCAGGACCCCAAAGAGTGAACGACAGCTGGTCATTGATATCCCTAGTGCTGGGTCTACCAATACTGATAGCTACAAAAGACAGTCCCGTGTCAGCATTGTCAAGTTGAAAGATAAGTGTCATTTAAGACACTGACCACCCATAAATGAAAAACAGCTAATAGTCAATTGATGACAGTTATCAGAGGACTAAGAACAGTGATATATTTAAAATGAATGCAGTTTTCAGTAACTTTATTATCCAAGATCTTGCAGTCTAAATAGACAATAATAGTAATTGTGTGACTTAATTTTATATATATTTCAATGCTCTGTTCCAACTAGCAGTAATAGAATATTAGTGTAAATATTAAAATATTTTAACTGTACCTGAGGAATTATTCACTTCTTACAGTTGTGGTTAAAGTGAATGTTCATTTTATTTATTCCCTAGACATTATTAAGTAATCATAAGATAGTCACAGGGAGGAAACACCTTAAATCCTGGTACAACTTCTTACCAACTGGCCAGGGTTTTCACAGTCTGACTATTTCTATGATATCCATACACCAGTGCTTATTTCTAAGACTGGGGTATTACTTGTAAGACCAGAACTCTTTACTGGCATACTATCCTGGTAGCCTATGAGATACCTGGATTCTCACATAGATCATATTTTTAATTAACCTCCCGCTACAGAGAGTCAGCTCTTTACGACAACCCAATGCTTCCACCTTAGTTGGTATTACAGTTCTACCAGTGTTTTCAATCTTCTCTCCATCTGGCTACACCGCCACTGTCATTTCAAACAATGATTTGCTTCCCTATAATCAGGTGGGGTATACACTCTTCTTCTATTTTCTTCCCAATGATCTGTTAACTCTTGTAGTATGACTTCATATTTAATCTCCAAGAGTTTTTTTCAACACTAAGTCTGTAGAGAACTACCAGTATCTTTCTGGTCTTATAATCAAAATATTTAGTTATACATGGCAATATTCAAACACAATTTATTTTCATCTGCTTCACAAGTCTGCTTAGGCGTGTATGAGCTCCCTTAGGATGTCATAAGCTTCCACAATAGCAAATGTCGCTCAACACAAAATTTGTGTGGGCGCCCTATCTGGGTTAGCCTCTACACATATATAAGAATATTAATAAATCATTTTCCTTACCGCAATCAATGAAATAATTTACACAATACACCAGATGACTAGCAGATTTATGGCACAAGTTTAAACTGCCGCTGTCCAGAGGGAAAAACATTCAGAAAAGCTCCCCTTCTGATCTCATCTGAGAACTGCAATTATTAATTTAGGAATGGCATTCTAGCCGGCCAATGGGACACCGCGTCAAAAATTTGACTTTTGAAAACCCCAAACATGTTGTTGGTGATTATCAATGCGTTCACTAGTCTGATCCCACTATTACTATATACAAATGTTTCGCGTTGGCAAGCAAATCTTCATTTTCTTCCTCTCCCTTCCTCTCTAGCGGTACCCAGTCAAATGAGGCAAGCCAGTTTGCCTACTCTTTTAAAACAACGCGTCTAGAAATGTAACTTTTAAAATGAGCGGGGATCTCAGTGTGTCTGTCTCACTGTCCAAAGTTTTTCTTATTTCTTACACTATTTTTGTTATTAATTATGCGTTTTTACATCTGAAAAGTGATTATTAATCAGACGACCGTTCTTCACCCTTATAGATAAGTTTTATTTACTTTTTATCGTCGTTCTCCTCTTTATACGTTTCCTTTAATTTATAGTTTTATTTTATATCACTAAAATATTTATGTAACCAATTTTCTAAGGTCATACAAGTTATTATATGATGTCATTTTTAAATAATATTGCTCTATTCTCTCTCTATGCACCAATGTAAGTTCTAGTTTCCCTTTTCGTTACACGTAGACTAGTATTGTTTCAATTCAATTCACCCCTTTTCCTCTCCTCTCTGTCGTTCTTAGAAAACTAACACCACGTTCGCCCGCCGCCAACTTGTCTAGCGGTCGTTTTAAACAATTAGTACGGATAGATGAAAAAGCGCGTGTGTGTTATAAAAGGGGGTTTTTGCCCGCTTGTTAACTACGATTCAAATTTTTACCATGCGTTTGCGTTTCCAAAAGGCGATACCTAGGCAAAATTTCACATGTAGTAATTTATTTCTCTGCTGCCGTTTGCCCCGTTCTGAAAAAAAACGATGTCTAATGACAACTGTCGCATGTTGTAACTAATAATAGATTTTAAAGAATGCGTTAGTTTTAAAAAAAATTTCCAAGTAGTGTCCAATATTTTGCATTAAATTTTATCGACCTTGACAGTTTATCACTATAGTAGGGGCGTTACACGTGGTAATATATTATCTTGGCGTAGTAAAAACAAATTCTATTGCTGTAACATTATCATATTTGAGCGGGGGTTAAAACGGAGCATTTTTACTACACTTGCAGAAGACCATAACAAAAGAAAGAGTTGAAGGCAAACGTGCAAGCGGAAGACATCGCTATAAGTGGGAAGATAACATCAAGAGATGGACAGGAAAGAGTCAATCAGAGTATAGACATGAGACAGAAGACTTTAGGGATCCACGACAGCCAACGTTCGTTGTGGAGATGACAGCTGATGATGATGTACTGTCTCTATCGTTTGCATGAGAGGTTACTCTTCGTGGTGCATCTTTTATGTAATTCATGACTTTTTTGAATATCTGGGTTTGTGCAGACATATCTGATACCTCCTCCAACACTAGGTTTAAGTTAATAAATAATGGAGGAAACCTTGAGTCCGTGAACAGTAAATAAATTAGTAAATAAATAAAGGTAATTAACAGGTGCTCGTTGGACATAAAGGATGACACTAGACAACAGAAAAGAAAACATAAGTAATAGACTTACCGGGAATCGAACCTAGGACCACTCAGACGGCGCCATCGCCTTGCTGTGACAGTACATCGTGAAAGGACGCTCAGCCAATTTTGCACCCCCAAAAAGTGCATTGTTGGCTGAGGTCATTCTCATGACACTCACACAACTATGGTATATAGGACCCGTGGACGACCCAGACAGTTTAAAGACGCAATCACTAATATAAATTTCCTATCAGCAAGTATAGACCAAATAAAGGCCGAAATACTTGTGAGATTTTGGATTGGGCTGGTGAACTCACCACATAAACAATTGTTACACAAATAATCATTGCAAGAGCTCACGAATGTTTTAGTGCGAGTATCCTATAAATGAGATCAGTTGCAGTGGTGTCTCCATGCTATGCCACATAGTAGGGAGAAGGGGAAGTGTAATAATGATAATACCTTATTGTCATGCTGCCTGTCTATGCCTTCCCCTGCTCCCAATATTTTAAGTTTTCCCTCCTTCCTTTCCGTCTTCCGTGATCAGACGCACAGGTGTGCAGTTGTTATTTATTTTGTCTCGCCTACTGCAGTAACTTTGGAAATAAGAGCCAGGACAGTAGAGCTCCACGAAAGCCAGAGATTAACTTTTGTTAAGATCAAACGAAAGAAGTGGGGCCAGTTATCAGCTATACCGCGCGCACAATAAAAAAGAGGCAGTCGGCTAAGTAATAAATGAAATCGTGTCCATATGATCATGTGAGGAAAATTCAAACTCAGCGACCATGGAAACGAATCATGGATTTTAAATCAAGAAAAGAACAGAACAAAGAACATTAAGGTATTCCTTTTCTCAGGAAGTGTCGAGGGAAAAAGTCACTAAAGAATACATAAATTACTATACCACAGCTTCAATTATTTTGCTATAGTTTGTTGCTTGATCTTCCAACAGTCCAGTTTTTAATGACCAATATGTTTTAAAATATAATTTCTGTAACACAGGTGTATTCAAATGGGTGTACATTAAGTAGAACGTGTCAACGGAAATACTAAGAATTCCATCTTGAACTGCTTTTGTTTCTTTTGTAGCACAGAAGAATAGTAGACGTTCTGAGGTCATTCCAATAAATGTTTACCTGTACTTTGAGCAAATAACCCTACTCTTTTCATTCGCATTTGATTCATTGTCATTCTCATTGTCGTTAAGAGAACTAAACAAATAATCTTCCACCCTTGTCAAACAGAAAAAGTAAAGTATCTACATACAAACTCCGACACATTTCTTTATGAGAACCTGTTGAACCTTTTCTTCGTTACGGATATCATTGAATTACCAAGATATTGGAATACAATAGAGGAATTCAGCTGTATCTTTCAAATATAAGTGTCTAATTTAATTCCAGCTCTACAAAAAGAGAATCAGAACCTGTTGGAGTTTGAGAATAGCCACGCAGTTTCTAAACTTGTCAACTTATGACAAAAGAATGTAAAATGTAAAAAGAATGTATATGTAAAAAGCAAACCGGTTATCCTACCCAATAAGGAAGACACTTAATCACGAAAAACATCATGCATGGGCACCGCCGCCTTTTGTGAAGGGGTTATGCTATGATTCTGGCCCGTCAAGCCCCCAGTTGTAGTAATCCAACGAATGCCCTCTTATAATTAATGGCTTTATATTTGTATATATATATATATATATATATATATATATATATATATATATATATATATATATATATATATAGATATATATATATATATATATAGATCAAGGAAAATTGGCTCATACGTTTGCTTTCGTACAAATAAACTGAATCAACCATTATTGTTTAATGTAAAATAACATACAACAAATTTAATAGTAAATTAGTTCAACAAGTTAAAATAAGGATTAAAGGAAGTGAAAGTTATATTAAATTTTTCCTCTTTGAGGTTTTAGTAAAAAAGGTAAAGTAACCCGTTACACGCCCTATAGGCATATTGGGAATATGGTGTTAGGCGCATATTATCGTGACCGTCGGCACACGAGGGGTGATGTGGTCGGCATCACGCCGGCCGCCTTAACCTTCCCAGGTTTTGGTAGGTGGTGAATAATACTGTCCGTATTTTTGCTGTAGCCTGTTATATAAAACTTAACTCCAGATGAGTCCTGCAGTCGTGGTCTCCATCACTTCTTTTTGGTGATGAGTACACTTCTCCACATAATTCGTCCACTGTAGGCGGTGTGGTGGGTTTAGATGTTATGAATGTTGGTGTTGTATTTAATTTGTAACTGAGTGAGGTCAAGCTGTGAAGGCCCCTGAGTCTAACAATTGATGGGGTGTGTTCTCAGGGACCTTTTTGCTACCACCCTAAGATCTCACTCAGAGTTACATTTTACACTTAGAATAAATGGTGACTACGTCTAAATGTCTAGGGTAATGTAAATGTGGTGTGATGATACCAAAATAAACAAACACACACTTATTAATTCTATGATCAACTCAACTAACACAGTGTTTTGAATTTTGGTATTTAACCATTTTTTTTACAATTTATTTTGTCCTGACCTAATATTATTTTGGTCCGGACAATCAAACTCAAATGAAATCAATATATATATATGCAATTCAATTAAACAAAAAGGGACAATCTGTCCAAGCACATAATTTAAAATCGAATAATGGTGTTAATAAATCTCTACTACTGCTTAACTGGTACTAGATGGCGTGTTGGGGGTTGTACATCATCCCCTGTCTTTATTCACAAATATTCTTTTCACTTTAGACATTAAATTGGGTGGAAATGGTTTTTATTTTATACAGTTATATTATTATATGGTAGATAGTTGATGAATTGTTCCGTGCCAGGTCTTATGCACTTATCTGGCACGTGAAGCTAGATGATAGTTGTCTTTCCGGCCAACGGCCACTGTCTCAATCTTCCTGGGACAATCTTGGTAGAGAGCTTGTACCAAGATTACAGTTCCATTGGTAGAGAGCTTGTACCACTACAGCAACCTCCACTTTCACACTGTTTATTATATTCAGGAAGCTGGCACTACCATAGTGCCAGAAAAAAAACCCAGCAACGTGAAGATTATGGTTTGTCTTAACATAATATCTAATCCACCAAATCCACAATTAATAATGCATTCAAAATAAAAGAACAGGGTCAGATCTCTCTGACCAACCCAGCTCATCCAATCTAGATTGCTGGAGCAGCTTGTACCAGTTTTCACATTCCTCTCCTCTAATGGCTACAACACCTCTGCTATTATCATTGATCTTTTTCCATAAAATAAGGTGGGTGATATGATCCCTTGATGACAACCTATGTAATCTTTTGGTTCTACACCTCTGGTAGTTTGTTAATATGGTGGAGCAACCAATAGGCCTTGCATAAGTCTGCTAGTGACTTATGTACTTACAGTCGTAAAATATCTTCATTACCCCAGTCATACACCACAATTAATAATGTAAATAATGTTAATAATTTCTGTCTTACCACAAATTCAATGAATACACACAGGAACGATGACGTGGCACAGATTCAGCTTTGCTGCTGGCGAGACTATGAATTTTTATTAATTTAGTTTAGTTTTATTTAAAATTCACACTTCTAGTACATCGTCCTGCTCAAAGGACAGATTCTTAGACAAATGGCGTCCAGCCTTCAAAGTTTTCATTGATATTAAATGTGCTGGCCAATGAGACCATGCGACTATCAATTTTGAATCGAAATTTAAAAAAACAAAATTCCAAACAACTATGTGTTACTCTGCAAAAATATATTTAGTTTTGGGCCAACCAATAATACCTCTCCCTCTTCCTAACTCCACCCAATCAGATTACATGTACCCTCTTCTGCCTCATTTCAAAAACGCGTTCAAAAAATGTTATGGATAAAATAAGCAGGCATGAGTCCATTCGTCAGTCTGTCCGAACATATATAGTATTATTGCAATATCTTGGTTATTAATTGGACGATTTTGTAATTTAAAAGATATTATTGATCAGGAGACCATATTCCATTAATATATCTAAGTTTTATAACCATATTCCTTTTAGTTTGTAATTCCATATTTTTCCTTTTAAATAAATGCACACCATCTTTTTTCCCCTCTCTAACGTTTTCTTCAAACTGAAACGACAATGTCTGTGGTTCGTCAAAATTTACGCTACAATACAGGAAATGAGAGCAATAGTGAATGCAGTCAGCGACTCATAGCTGTACTGCCTGCGTCAGGACCAACGAACCAGAGCTGGTCAAGACCGCACTCCACCTCCACGTGGTGGTCCTGGAAACAGTCTGCAACAGTGCAGTCTGGCTGAGCGAGTGCGGATCGAAATGGGAAGGCACACCCGGTCCCTAAAAAATGCCGTGCTGAAGTCGGATGTGTCGACCGAAAGGTGCAGATATCACCGCTTAGGCGCAAACAGACACAACGCAACCACCGTCCTTTTCAGGGCGAACGAGGAAGAAGAAGAAGATATATTTCTACTGCGTGACAAAAAGACGAACATGTATTGGCCTTGTGTCGTATTTTCCAACTGCCAAAGGCAATATCGCGCGTTCGTTACAGTTTGTAATTCCAAACAACGCGTGCTGATGGCATTCTTCTGTCGCTCCTTTCCCCTCCTTTCGTGTCTCTCCTTCCGTCTAGAACAAAAATTACGCCACGATTTGTTTCAAACATGTTACATTTATTTTCCCTATGCCTAGGCCTATCAATACCCGACACGTTTGCAGGCTTGGGAGAAGAAGCTAATCGCAACCTAATATTTTAACTCTACATTATTTAAGTTATAAAGGTGGGTTATTTGAACGGTTGTCCGTACAGATTTCGCTTTTCGACAGGCGGTTGGTGGTGATACTCTTCTCTCACACTAGTGGCTTAGGAACTTCAGTACTTAAGTCTTATGTCTTGTAACCACGAACCCAAAATTTTGGGAGTACACACGTTTCCTGGTACAGATTTAGAATGGACCCACAGCCCTCTAGTTAGATGCTGTTCGAATCACTTAATTCTGAGCTATTCCTCTTATGACGGGTGAAACACTTGGTCTGGAAATCTATAATTCCTCTTATGACAGGCGAAACACTTGGTCTGGAAATTTATAATTCCTCTAATGACTTCTTGTGATAGAATTCCCAAGTTTCCAGTCTTGTATTAAAATGGCGGGTTTACTTGTGAATTCCAAAGTTGCCCAATACTCGATCTGGTACTTATAGTTGCGGAATTGTAAGTCCTATCCTCTTTCTTCTGGCTTGTAGGAGGTGTTTAGTTGACGCTGCGATGCAGTCTGTCTGTGTTGTGTGCTGTGACTTCGAGTTTGTTAGATTATTTCTCACAATCCTTAGTTTCAAATCCCAGCTGTGTTTCCGCCGAAAGTTCCAATCAAATCATTTTAGATTCTGGCGAACTAATCCAATCTATCTAGCACTGTTTGTGTGGGAAAATTTAGCATTACTCCTCCCACGCGTATTTGAAAATATTAAATTTAATATACATGCGTGGCCTCTTACACAGTGATGTCATATCGTTACCTAAGACTTCCGGCATACCTCTGTTTATCAGAATAATCTGCATGCCTGCACCAGACAGATGTCTGGACAGCCCGTGTGGTCTTCTTTCATCTGATCACAAATCCGCTTGTGTCAACACGATCAGCCGTTTCCCAATGGGGGTCCAATATTTGACGGACACGTTACCACAGGTGTTCAGACAGATTAGGCGATAAAATATTATCGTTGGCCGGGTCACCAAACCTGACGAATCGTAACAACAGTCTGGGAGTGGAGTGTGAAACAATAAGATACGCATTACTCCCATAGCAAATACTGCCATAGGGGAGTAGCTGTTAGGGAATTCACATGCTATGTCCATCAAAGAGCAAAATAGTGAAAATAACGAATGAAAAGGCATGATTTATGCCAAATAAAATCGATGAGTGAGAAAAATGAAGAGAAAGAAAGGATACTGCCGGGGGGTTGAAGATGTGAGAGATCACACAAAAGGACACGTACAGACGTGTCGTCACATATACCTATTTTTTTTAAAAACCTTCAAGGCCCAAAAGCTTCAACAATAAAACACTAAATTTTATACTTTTTTTTAATGTGTCTTAGACTAAAAAAGTTTTTACAAAGTAACATATTATATACACTTGAAGACCGTTCATTTACTACGAAATGACCTATATTTGACCTAATGGGCACTAATACGGGCCTTATTATATAAAATATCATAAAGACGTTAACAGTATAATTGATAAAACGAACAATGTACAGGACACTACAGAGAGAAATATGATAGCTTATTCAAGCGGTACGATATATATATATATATACGTTAACAATATAACTTTAACAAACGTTAACAATATAACTGATATTCTGGAAACCCCGGTGTAAGAGAGGTAGAGAAAGATCAAAGAACACGTTGAGACAAAAGCTGAAGACAGATATGAAAGGGATAAAGAACGCATGAAAAGACCTTGACCTGATGCCACCGTACAGGAATTTTAGGCATAGGTTTCTTGAAGGGCATATGCTCCTTTGACAGCTGAAAGGTGATAAATGAATGAAGAAAACGTATGTTTATATAATTGTAATGTGATTATAAATAAACATGAACTCAACTTTATATAAACGATGCTGATACCATCGAAATAAGTATATATTTATATCTATAGTTATAAACCATTATACGTCAATATAAATAATTTCTGATTGTCAAGGAATGTTTTTGTTTTAATGTGAAGCTTATAGTTGTATGTCGCATGAAAATATAATTAATAGTAGGTAAAGCTTGACAGCTGTATATGGTGAGGAACAATAGTGCACACGGACGTGTGATAGTGATGCGCAAGAGAGATAGGCAGAAGGCACAGGCTGAGTCAGTGAGTTCTTCACTAAGAAAACCACACACACAGCTCTTCTTGTTTTCTCTGGCGACAATATTACTCTTTTGCACACACTGTGTCACTCACAAATAGTAGGGTAAAGAAGTAAAGTTAGATTGAGGATTAGGTAGTCTGAACTGAACGAACAATCCTATCGATGTTAACTCAATTTATTTCAATTTAGAAATGTAAATAAATCAATAAGGATTTTACAGCACATAATAATAAAGATTATCACGAGAAAACAAACTCACAACAATTTGATGATTTTTAAAGAAGAAAAAATTATTACACCAATAGTGAAAACAAGGATTATGAATGAATTGTGTTAGTAAAGTTCCCGGCAGGCCTGATAAGCTTTTGCTGGAAAATATGTGAAATACTCTTTGTGTGTAAATGAATGTTTGGTCCTTTGTTCCTTTGGTGTGAATGTTGGAAACAACTTATATCCTGGGGTTCTCTTGGAAAAATATATCGTAATCCAATGCTTGAAATTAACTTCACTGTTCGAATAAGGTATCCACAAAGGGCACAGAATCTGAACACATTTTTATAAATCCAAGATTGGGGTAACGTATCCACAGTTGATGCGATATCCACAGATAACGAATTTGCTTCCAAAGGCGGGATGGAGGGTTAAAATGGGTGGAGTATGGTACGGGTGATACCAACGGGCTGATCACCCGTTTTCCAGTCACTTCGATTACGGAAACAATAGCAGATGGAATGATTTGCCGTTGCCCTAAAGACGCCAATAGGCGTGATGGGAAACAATGGCAAAGAAAACCTATCTGCTGTTGCCCAAAGACGCCACTAGGCGTAATGGCCACTGACTGCTTTGACGGTCGGTGGCTAAGGACGGAAGAAGAAGAAGAAGAAGATGGTACGGGTGATGGTTGTTAAGGGTAATATCTGGTGTTGAGAATCGTTGCAATAATTGCAGTAATTGAAGTAATTGAAATGATTGAAGGGAATTATTGTGACTGGTGGACGAGGACTATATGGCCACTGGCCAAAGGTAACCTCTTTTCAGCAATACGAGACAAGACTTTGCACTGCATAAATCTGTTAGACAAAACAAAAATACATGTGTAACTACTCTTCTACTGCAACATGCAGATTACAACAGAAACAATTTAAGCAGTGTCCAGCGTCGGCATGTTGATATCCATGCATGCGTCTCGTTCCTAAAATAGGTCAGTCCATTTTTAAACATTCATGTCTGCTGTGAATGAATTAGCTGGCCAGTCCAGGTACATACACCATAACAAGACAGTTGCTTCCTCCCCTGTCAGACAAAGTTACATGAGGGTCCGCTAGAGAATCCTCCTGTGCTTTTCACCGTTCATTCTTTCCCGCGTTCATAATAATATGCTCATACATTAATGTTACAAACATTGAAAAGTAAAATGATCATTGAAATTATGAATGATACAAACATTGTAACGTAACATCGCTTTAAAAATACAAGCAGTAAAAATAAATGAATTTTCGTAAGCATTTATGATACATACATGATAAAGGAAACCCGTTTATATAATACACTTAGACTTTCACCATGATAGTAATATATTTCATTAGACTTTCACCATGATAATAATATATTTCATTAAACTTCCACCATGATAGTAATATATTTCATATCTATATATTTAAGCTAATTTCCTATATACTGGAAAAGCGAATACATACCCGCTCCGGAATTTTTATATTCTGTAAGTTAAACTAGAGGGCACTTGGTTTGTTTAACTCAAGTCTCCCTATGCACAGTTTTACTTTACAAGACTAAGAAATGCGACTATCTCTTCCCGTATGCTTATCACCAAGTGAAGTCTAAAAAACTAGTTTCTTAAAGAAAGAATTATTTTCGATTTACCCGCTACATTTTAAACGTTCCCACGATAGCCAAAATAGTTTGCATATTGAATGTCACTTGTACGTGCTGTGGTTTCGAGCTCAGAAGTTTTAACAATGAGGAAGAAGACAGGCCATAAATTTCTAGACAGACGAGTCTGGAAAATCCTAACAGACCTGAACGCTGGTTGACCGTATCTTCACCTGAGTTAAGTGCGTGAGAAACATTTTTTTTTTTTCAGAAACTTAGGATAGACAGAAAATAAAGCAATATACAGGATGGACAGAAAATTTCAAATAGGCAAATTATCTTCACTCTGCGACAGATACCCCGAACTTAAGTTAGTTGCCCAACTAAATCAGAGAGAGATGATAATTTAGCTAGTGTGTATCATTCCCAGTGTCGTCCATTAATTCCTTCTCTGTTCCTTCTTCCGAGGTTCCCTCAGATTGTTTCTTATCTGCTGGCGTTAAAAGATGATTTTCTGCACTACTAGCAAGTTCCTCTACTGAATGTCTGCTTAAAAAATCTGCTCCTACATTTTCAGAACCGGGGATGTACTCGACCCTGAAGGAATAGACACTTAGCAAAATAGCCCATCGCATTACTTTTGCATTTTGGTTTTTACAAGCTGCTAGAAACGTGAGGGGTGCGTGATCCGTTTGCACTACGAATGAGACTCCATAAAGAAATTCGTGGTGCCTTTTTACTCCCGCCACTAGAGCCAAGCATTCTTTTTCAATGGTTGAATAGTTACGTTCTGCAGCGTTCAATTTTCGGCTAGCATAGGCCACGGGAAAAAGCATTTCCGGGTAGTTTTCATCAGCTTGAAGCAACGTTGATCCTATTCCAAGATTACTGGCATCTACTCTTAGCACAAAGATCTTGGTGAGGTCAGGGAGGCGTAATATGGGCTTCGTCGTCAGCTTTTCTTTGAGTGTGGTGTAGGCGCTCTCACATTGAGCAGTCCATGTTACCTTTTCAGGTTGACCTTTCTTTGTGAGGTCAGTCAACGGTGCAGTCAAACTATTAAAGTTCTCAATGAACCGTTGATAATAACCACAGAGTGACAAAAACGACCTAGTGTCCTTTTTCGTTATGGGTCGCTTTGCATTTCGGATTTTGTCAACGTTTTTCTCTACTGGCCACAAGCAACCATGAGTGATCGTATGTCCTAAAAATTCAAGTTCTCTGAATCCAATCAGACACTTGCTTGGGCGTGCTGTTAAACCAGTTTCCTTGAGCCGCCTGAGGAGCAGGGCTAACGCTTCTTCATGTTCTTCAAATGTAGCCGTTGCGATGAGAATATCATCCATAAAATTATGAATGGTATTGCTTTGTAAAGGGTGTAATAGTTTTCTCATCATCCGGGTAAAAGCTCCAGGTGCATTATGTAATCCAAAAGGCATTACATTGAACGTGTAATGTCCGTCACTGGTACTAAAGACGAGCAATGGTCTAATCTCTTCCTTTACCGGAATTTGATAATAGCCTTTACTAAGGTCTATTTTAGAGAAAATGGTTGCTCTGCTCAGCTTTGTAAAGAGTTCATTAGGGCTCGGTAATGGTTCTGGTTGGAACTCTGTTACAGTGTTGAGTAACCTATAATCGATGCATAACCGAGTTTCCCCGTTGGGTTTCTGTAGAAGCACTACACTTGAACTGTATGGGGATGTCGATTCAGAGATTATGTTATCTTGCAGTAGCTTGTCAATCTCTTCTCGTAAAGCGTTTGCTTTAGCGTATGAGACTGGGTAAATCTTAGTCCTGACAGGCTTAGGATCTAATACTTTTATATCAAACTCCAAGAGGTTGGTTAGTCCCGGTTTATCGGTGAGCACTTCTGAATATTCGGTTAACAGTTGTTTGACATCATGCTGTTGCAATTCAGTTAATGTTTCACAGAGCTTTACATCCGTGTGTGATTCTTCCTGTTTTAGCGGGTATTCAGCATATTCGTGGGGGTCATTATCCGCTTCCATTGCAACCGCTAAGGTCAGGAGATGTGCTTGAGGAGCAGTGAGGCGTTCCATGTACTTTTTAAGTAAGTTAACATGATAAATCTTTTCCTTCCCTCGTATGGAGATTTTGTAGTTTGTTCGAGAGATTTTCTCGAGTACTTCAAATGGTCCCTGCCATCCTATCTGAAGTTTGTTATTCCCTGTTGGGAGTAACAGCAGTACTTTCTCTCCAGGTTGTAGTTCTCTTTCCTTCGCAGTCTTATTGTACCGTTTTGCATGCTTGGCACGAGCTTGTCGGAGGTTAGTGTTGGCTAATTTCCAACCTATCTTTAACCTTTCCTTCAGTTCTTGCACATATTTTGATGCAGATACAATAGATTCGTCTGCTTTCTGGTCTGTTAAAGACCTAAGCAATGCTTCCAGGGGTCCCTTTATTGGCCGTCCAAATAATAATGTTGCAGGAGGTAGACCAGTGGAGGCATGCGGCACTTCCCTATAGGCAAATAAGGCAGCCGGAAAGAATAAGTACCAGTTTTCGGGTCTTTCTTGTGCTAATTTTCGCAGCATGGTGATGAGGGTCCCGTTATATCTCTCTACCTGTCCGTTTGCTTGTGGATTATAGGGTGAGGTGTGAATATGCTAGTACGGAAGATCTTAAAGACTTCTTCCATCAGATGTCCTCTAAACTGCGATCCATTATCAGTGAGTATTTGCTGTGGAAATCCGAGCCTTGTAAAAATACTCACGAGCGCTTCTGCGACATGCACAGAATCAGAAGAAGGGAGCGCCACTGCTTCTGACCACATAGTACAGGTGTCGACTAGAGTCAAAATACAACAATTTCTCCGCTTTGTTCTTAAGAGTGGGCCTACTATATCTACAGCTACTCTTTCGAATGGCGTACCGACAATAGGCATTTCCCCCAATGGAGCAGGGGGTGTCCAGTGCCTTGGTGCCACCCTTTGGCACTGCGAACAGGATTTCACAAATCGGATGATGTCCCAGTTTATCCCAGGCCAGTAATAGTGCGCTGCTATTCTTTGCATGGTAGCATTTTGTCCCATGTGGCCGCTAAAAGGAAGAGCGTGTTTTATCTCTAAAATTTGTGACCTATAAGTAGTTGGAACAACCAACTGGCTATGTTCTTGTCCAGTGTTGCCCGACCTACGGTACAATAATCCCGATTTTGAATAAAAGTTTCCCTTTTTCAGCGGGTTACTGGCAAGTGGCAGTTTCTTAAAACATGGTCCCAGTGTTGGATCCTTGTGTTGAGCATCCTTCAATTCCCGCGGTAGAAGATTTGTCACTGGTCCTGGTTCCTGTTCTATCCTCGCCTGACCTCTTGTAGTTACTGCTGCAGCTATCAGATGTTTTCTTGGTTCCCCCAAGAACACATAGCGACATCCAAGAATTACGTCATAGATTGGATTCTCCATAATGGCAGCTCGAATCCATCCTTTAACAAATTTTGAATCAATATAAACGTTTGCTTTTTTCAATGTCATAGGAGTGTCTCCTTTCACGGCTCCACACAGATCTACTGTCTCCGAGGTTATCTGCTCAGGTGTGACCAAATGTAAAGCGATTATACAGTCCAACTGTAATCCTGTGCACAAATTTCCCGTTTGCGATAATCTGATCCGTTACAGAATTCCGTTCTGGTTTACAACATTTTGTTCTGTCTTGACGCTGTTCTGGTGCGTCTCCTTGTAAACACGCCGCCAAGTGCGGGCTGGGCCGATTTCTACATTCTTTTGTATTGTGTGAGGTCTGCTTACAATTATGACAATATTTCCTCTCCCTCCTCATGAAGTGAGGTTGGTTTTCCTGTGCATTTTTCGTGTTTGAGTTAGTTGAACGGTCTCTGCGTGTATCTTGCGTTGGAGCGTTTACCGGTGATCTCTGATTTTGGGTGGGCTGGGTGATTGGTTTAGGTTGAAGTTCAGCAGGTTTCCGTTTGAAGGTTTGAGTCTCTGCTAAAGCATTTTGAAACCTTTCTGCTAACGTAAGGATTGGTTCGAGTCCGTCTGCCCCGTGCTCTACTAGGAACTTTCTCATCTCTGTTGACATTGTTTCCTTGATTTGCTCTACCAGGAAGAGTTCATGTAATCCTTCGTAAGTCTTAGGAAATTTTCCCAAATCGCGCCACTTTTCAAGATATGATTCAATCCTAGCAGCAAATTGGCCAAATGTTTCTCCTCCTTCTTTGTGAGATCGGCGAAAACGCTTTCGGTAATTGTCGGCTGTAAGCTGAAAACGTAGTAACAGTGCTTGCTTGAGAGCGACATAATCGTTCTGTTCTACTGGGGTTAATTTTGTAAAAACTTCGTAAGCCGTCCCTCTTAATCCTTGAGAAAGTTTAAGATTCCACATGCTTTTGGGCAGGCCATACGATGAAGCAGTTCGCTCATATCTATCCAAGAACAGATCAATTTGTTCATTTCGCTCGCAAAATTTTTCCATTGGGAAAGTCATTGCAGGTGAGTTGAGTGCTAGACCAGCAGAGGCGTTGTCAGGTGATGAAGCGTTAGTGGGAGAAGCGGGACGATTTTGAACCTCTAGTTCTTTGAGCCGGAACTCATGAGCCCGTATCCTTTCGTTTTCTTCTCTTTGTTTTTCTATTTCGGCCTCTATGAATGCATTACCTTCTCCTCCACTCATTCCAACCTCTTTAATGTATTTTAAAAGACCCATTCTTAGTTTTAGTAAATCAGTCATTTTCTATATTTCTGTGCAGGTTGTTACACTCTCCCAGTATGTTACACTAGTTTCTGGGTATTACTAATATTTCTGTGAAGTATTGTATTACAACAAACCAATACAACTAACTGATAATCAATTTACTAAGCCCCAGGGAGTACTATTAATTCTATGAAGTAATGTAACTCGTTAATGGAAGTTTAGTATAATTGGATTTTTTGACAATTCCTTATTTCTGCTGAATTAAGGTCTCATCACTTGATTAATACTCAAGTATAAACAATTCCCTTCAATATCTCACACACATACACACTCTACTGCCTGTTAAATGTACGACTTAATTACCTTAGTTAACTATTTCTTCTTCTTCCGTCTTCTTCCGTCCTTAGCCACCGACCGTCAAAGCAGTCAGTGGCCATTACGCCTAGTGGCGTCTTAGGGCAACAGCAGATAGGTTTTCTTTGCCATTGTTTCCCATCACGCCTATTGGCGTCTTTAGGGCAACGGTAACTATTTAACGTAATTAAATAACCCTGAATTAAATTAGTGACAGCAACTTTCTGTTAATTAAACTCATAATTGTTCTGTTCAGATACTACCAGAAGTGTCGTTGTCTAGGGCGTTATAAAATTATAGTCCACAGTATAGACTAATAGTTCAAGATTCCTTACAGTTTCTGCAGAACAATTTAAAGACAAGATTCCCTGTAGTCACTGTGAAATAAGAATCAAGAAATTCAAATCCAAGGACGAGATTCCCAATAATTGTCGCATGAAAATATACTTAATAGTAGGTAAAGCTTGACAGCTGTATATGGTGAGGAACAATAGTGCACACGGACGTGTGATAGTGATGCGCAAGAGAGATAGGCAGAAGGCACAGCCTGAGTCAGTGAGTTCTTCACTAAGAAAACCACACACACACAGCTCTTCTTGTTTTCTCTGGCGACAATATTACTCTTTTGCACACACTGTGTCACTCACAAATAGTAGGGTAAAGAAGTAAAGTTAGATTGAGGATTTGGTAGTCTGAACTGAACGAACAATCCTATCGAGGTTAACTCAATTTATTTCAATTCAGAAATGTAAATAAATCAATAAGGATTTTACAGCACATAATAATAAAGATTATCACGAGAAAACAAACTCACAACAATTTGATGATTTTTAAAGAAGAAAAAATTATTACACCAGTAGTGAAAACAAGGATTATGAATGAATTGTGTTAGTAAAGTTCCCGGTAGGCCTGATAAGCATTTGCTGGAAAATATGTGAAATACTCTTTGTGTGTAAATGAATGTTTGTTCCTTTGTTCCTTTGGTGTGAATGTTGGAAACAACTTATATCCTGGGGTTCTCTTGGAAAAATATATCGTAATCCAATGTTTGAAATTAACTTCACTGTTCGAATAAGGTATCCACAAAGGGCACAGAATCTGAACACGATTTTATAAATCCAAGATTGGGGTAACGACTTCACTGTTCGAATAAGGTATCCACAAAGGGCACAGAATCTGAACACGTTTTTATAAATCCAAGATTGGGGTAACGTATCCACAGTTGATGCGATATCCACAGATAACGAATTTGCTTCTAAAGGTGGGATGGAGGGTTAAAATGGGTGGAGTATGGTACGGGTGATGGTTGTTAAGGGTAATATCTGGTGTTGACAATCGTTGCAATAATTGCAGTAATTGAAGTAATTGAAATGATTGAAGGGAATTATTGTGACTGGTGGACGAGGACTATATGGCCACTGGCCAAAGGTAACCTCTTTTCAGCAATACGAGACAAGACTTTGCACTGCATAAATCTGTTAGACAAAACAAAAATACATGTGTAACTACTCTTCTGCTGCAACATGCAGATTACAACAGAAACAATTTAAGCAGTGTCCAGCGTCGGCATGTTGATATCCATGCATGCGTCTCGTTCCTAAAATAGGTCAGTCCATTCTTAAACATTCCTGTCTGCTGTGAATGAATTAGCTGGCCAGTCCAGGTACATACACCATAACAAGACAGTTGCTTCCTCCCCTGTCAGACAAAGTTACATGAGGGTCCGCTAGAGAATCATCCTGTGCTTTCCACCGTTCATTCTTTCCCGCGTTCATAATAATATGCTCATACATTAATGTTACAAACATTGAAAAGTAAAATGATCATTGAAATTATGAATGATACAAACATTGTAACGTAACATCGCTTTAAAATACAAGCAGTAAAAATAAATGAATTTTCGTAAGCATTTATGATACATACATGATAAAGGAAACCCGTTTATATAATACACTTAGACTTTCACCATGATAGTAATATATTTCATTAGACTTTCACCATGATAATAATATATTTCATTAGACTTCCACCATGATAGTAATATATTTCATATCTATATATTTAAGCTAATTTCCTATATACTGGAAAAGCGAATACATACCCGCTCCGGAATTTTTATATTCTGTAAGTTAAACTAGAGGGCACTTGGTTTGTTTAACTCAAGTCTCCCTATGCACAGTTTTACTTTACAAGACTAAGAAATGCGACTATCTCTTCCCGTATGCTTATCACCAAGTGAAGTCTAAAAACTGGTTTCTTAAAGAAAGAATTATTTTCGATTTACCCGCTACATTTTAAACGTTCCCACGATAGCCAAAATAGTTTGCACATTGAATGTCACTTGTACGTGCTGTGGTTCCGAGCTCAGAAGTTTTAACAATGAGGAAGAAGACAGGCCATAAATTTATAGACAGACGAGTCTGGAAAATCCTAACAGACCTGAACGCTGGTTGACCGTATCTTCACCTGAGTTAAGTGCGTGAGAAACATTTTTTTTTTTTCAGAAACTTAGGATAGACAGAAAATAAAGCAATATACAGGATGGACAGAAAATTTCAAATAGGCAAATTATCTTCACTCTGCGACATTGTAAAACATCTGTGCTCCACAGGAAGCTTACTGATAATATGTTTATAGTTTTGGGTGAGAATTGCAATTATGTTACTTGTGATCCCATTGGCTGATTTGGTCTTTCGAACGTGGCTATGACTGTGCTTTCAGTTTGTCTTTAAAGCGTTCATTTTTTAAATTAAATTTTGCCTCGTTTTGGCGAGGCGCGTCACGTTCAACCTAGCCGGTTGTATTAGGGCGCATGTCCAAATATAAAAGACCTTTAGGTGTTGAAAATTGTTACTTAGTTGTTAATAGCGTTCATGGAGAAGTGAGCGAAACTTGTGATTTTATAGGAGAAAGGGTGCTAGGACATGTGTAACCGCAGTTGACTGTTAACGTTTGATATGTAGGGTCGGCTGCAAGTTTAGAAGCGGAAAGGTGGTATGCAGATTTAACAGTGTACAAAATAATTTCAGAGACCGATAATTCATGTCTTCAGTGGTTGATACAGAATGAAAGGCCGAAAGTACGCAATATTCTCACAACCCTACATAACGAGACGGGGCACTTCCGTAAAGACGGTCCAAATTATTATTATTATTCTTCTTTCGTTCGCTTGAAGTATATTATCTATATCTGCAATGTTGTTTCTTGTATAAACTTCACTGTCTTTTGTAGTTCATACAGAGGTCCGTATAGTTTTGCTTCCAGTGTTGTTTCTCTGGGCCAGAGGGTTTACCTCAATATGTCATATTCGGGTCAGTCTTGAAGTATGTGCTCTGCAATCTGGGGTGCCTGTTCACATGTACACCTACACATGGCTGAATTGCTAATCTTGAATTTTGGTTCGCACCGAAGTTATTTTTTTCACTGTGAGAGGAATGTAGGTCAACCTACGACCAGGTGTCTAGTCAAGCGCAGCCAAGCCAGCCTGTTGACCCAGTATTGTATGACGTTACCCCGTGCGGTGTACAGAATACTATCGAGGACCCCGGAGTTGTGACCTATTTAGTTTTTTTTTCTTTAGGAGTTGGTTTAAGATTGCTACAGTGTTTCTTATACTTAATTTTTTTTTGGATAATGAATTACTGTATTGTATAGTAGCCTTCTTTAGCCTAAACAACATCTGGAAATCCTCCCAATACAGCACAAGCACAAAATTAAGATTATATCAGAGCTGTGTGCTTTCTGTGCTTCTCTATGGTGCGGAATGCTGGAGAGTTACAGAGAAGGAAAGGATATGTCGAAATTGTCCTCTTTTCACACAACATGCCTAAGAAAAATTCACCGAATCTTTTGGCCGAATACCATCACTAACCAAAGATCTGCTTACTCGTAGCAAGCAAGAGGACATGCACACCATCATAGCTGGCAGACGCTGGAGCTGGGTTGGTCATGTCCTCAGAAGAGACCCCGATGCCATCACAAGAACAGCTATGCTTTGGACCACTGAAGGAAAACGAAAAAGAGGCCGACCAAAAACAACCTGGTGGAGGACTGTGGAGGCTGAGATGCAAAGAATGAACCAGAGTTGGGGCACTGTACGAAGGATGGCCACCGACCGAGCAAAGTGGAATCAATTTGTTGTTGCCCTACAAGACGCCACTAGGCGTGATGGCCACTGACTGCTTTGACGGTCGGCGGCTAAGGATCAAAGAAGAAGAAGAAGAATAGTAACTTACATTATATAATATCGTAGTGCGTATTGTGTATGTTCATAGGTATGCACTGTTGTAATTCTATGTTATGGTTTTCATGATTGTTTTGTGGATAAACATTGTATGTATTATGATTGCAATGAAATTGTATCATATCACTTTGTAGTGACTTATCTTTAATTTTTGTAATGGGATTGTGGATTTGTGATATTTTCATACGCTAGTCGGAAGACTATTCCACTTAGACCATATTATGTTGGACCATAGGTGCTCCGTTGTGAAGTTTGAAGCATTGATAGTTGATACATCAAACATTGTTATGTTTTGGCAGCGTTGGTTCTTAGGATAATTTTGTACTTGATGAGATTGCCAGCCCTATGCACAAACTCATTAGCGAGGAATATGCGTTAGTTGTTTCAGAGAGTCTTGTTATTCATTAAATTTTTTTTTTTTTTTTTTTTTATATTCTGGTGCTATGTCTAATTAATATATTACCATATACAGAGGTTATATGCGGTAACTGTTATGTTGTGAAATGTAATTTTGAAATTAAACTTGTATGTGTTAATTATGATTTTGTATTTGTATTTGAAAACATATTTTGAAACGTTGGTTTCTGGTATTTTTTTTGCCATGTGCTTTTTTCTGCTGAATTCTGTTTAAATTAGTATGCGTTTATTATGAGTCTACTTAAGAATGGGAATTCTTTTTGTTAGATGTCATTCATTTGGTTAAAGATGATTTCATTTTTGGTATATTAGTTATAGATTTAATCTAAAAAAAAAAATTAAAATAATATTTTTATTTAACTTAGCTTTAAGAAACTTTTTTGTATTGTAATTTTTTTAGGGAAATGTATTTTTCGTTGACATTGTTATATTTTTTCTGCGCCAAAGCGCTTAATAAGGTGTAATAATATATGTTGATATTTCCGAATTTGAAATAGTAATATTTTTTTTTGAGATTGTGATATCTTTTATATATCGCACTTTTTTGTGTGATGCCTGTGATAAGTCATTTTAGTTATGAATAAGATTTGTAATTTGGCTAAATTATTTATTATGCGTTATTTAGTTGGATAGTTGTTGGGATGTATTGTTGTCGTTTTTTCTATGCATTCATCTTTTGAATTTCCTTCTTCCTTTTCGGATGATTCTTCGTTTCACTCTATTTCTTTGGAAGCGGTCTATACTTTGGTTATGCTTCCATGTTTCATCTGGATGTTACTTGATACTATTTGTATACGTTTACTTCTTACACTTCTTATACTTCCATCCTTTGTATTGTTTGTATTGTAATATGGATTAGTATATGTAACTATTGGTGACAGTTCTATTTATTTTATGCAAGAAATTGATCAGCTTAATTGTTACTATTAGTAATTATAGATATTTCCTATTTCGATTTCATTGACTTTACTTTCTATTTATTGCATCCTGCTTGGTCTACAGTAATCATACTTAACTTTGTTTGTAAATGATTATTTCGGTGTAGTTAGCAGATTATTTTGTGTAATTTGTTTATTGTACACTTGCATTATTATTTGGCGAGGTATTATTTGACCTTATCATAAAACTATTGTTGTAAGCATATATTAGAGCTTAGCTGACCCCTCATTTTTCGTTGATGTAGTTTTTCAAAAAAATGATAAATCATTTTTTTTTCTCAGGAGGGGGTGGTAGTCTGTTAAGGTCAAAAGGGAAGTGATCCGTACTATGCTGATTGTACAGTGTGAATTCAGGGTTGTGGCACTTGTTGGCTTGTTTAATTGTGAGTTGTTTAAACATGTATATGTTAGAAAACAGAGTGTACAGAAAGCGTGTGAGCGCTAGTCATTTAGTTATTCTGTACTGGTTTCGGCCGGCTGTGAATAGCTCACGGGGAGTCCGTGAACAGCCGAGTCCGGTGACGGTTTTAGCGGGAGATGTGTGTTCCCGTGGAAGTCTGGGAGGAGTCTAAGTTTGGGCGTTGACTGGATAGTCAGCCCTGTGTCTTGTGTGTGTTCCCAGGGTAGTGTACGGGAACGATGTTTGGCCATTTTTCGAGGTGTACCATTATTTGCCTATTTTAGGTGTGATTATCTGCAGATAAGAGAAGATAAGGTGTACTTTATGTTAAGGACATGTTCTGGGGGCCTTGGTGTCTACAGGCCGATGTTTTGAATCATATTTACCTCCCTGATAGATTTCTATTGTGCAGGAACGGCGCTAGGAGATGGTAAGGCCATTGTTCCTTATGGAGGGAGAGTTTTCTGGTGAATGTACTTTATTTAAAGAGATTATAAGGCCAGGATTTGTGTAGGCCAGATTATTTGTAAACTGCAGAGCGGACAGTCTTTTGAGTATATATAGATTTAAGCCTGTGTGGCGTTTTATGTAACTGCAGTATCAGCAGTCGTTCTGGTGGAACATTAGAACTGCGAGTATATATATAGATTTAAGCCTGTGTGGCGTTTTGTAACTGCAGTATCAGCAGTCGTTCTGGTGGATTTACTGGTGTAACATTAGAACTCCGATGTAAACAGGGTTTACATCATACTGAACAGCTGTGACATTCTGCGCAATTGATTATTATTGGTTTTGTGTATGCTGTTGTACCTGTGTAGTGTATCGTACCGGATTGATGTTGCTGTGTGAATAAATTATGTGCTGTCAATTGGAAATGAACACTAGTCTGATTCGTTGATCTATGCTTGACAGTACAGGGTGAGTGACTGTACCCTTCTGTCACGTAGCGTTTAAAGGATAAGAGAATTATTTAGAGGAAATAATAGATCTGATGTGGAAGATTTGGCTCAAGGAATCCCTGCTGGGTTTTCCCACTTCCGAAGGGTGACGAAGAGGGTAAATTCTCCTAACTCGACAGGTCTGGAAAAGATTGTAAGGAGATATTTGGTCTCTCGCTACCGTCGTCCCCTTCTCAGTTATCTATTATTATTATTCTTTAAATTATATTATATTTTACGAGCCCCCCCTCCCTTATAAAGGAAGATAAACATAGACAATATTCAACATCTAATGGAAGGAACAAAGCGTGGGGGTACAGTATATACACCCAATTGGTTTATTGCAATAAAGTGAATAGATGGTGAATGATAGTATTGTCGATGGAATTAGTGTCTGCTGTATGTATTATGTGTCTCACAATTCAAGTGTTTTTCATCATGGATGACTAAACTAGGCATTGATGTAGTGAGGTTCCTTTTTCATGGACTTAGCTTTTCAGCCCCTGGCTGATAGTGAAGTGTGGTTAGTTCTCCGGTCTCCTGACGTTGCCCCGGTAGGTCTTGAATGGTTCGGATTTGCCTTCTCTGTGCTCGACTCCGTATTCTGCGCTGAGATTGGACTGTCGTGCAAGGCTCCACCATAGACTGAAGACAAATACGACGGCTTCATTAATTTTCTAGCTTTAGAAAGCAGTCTTTCCCTAAGCCGTCCCTCTGCCCGTCACCTCAGATTTTAGTCTCTAACATCATATGTCTAGAGTCTAATCTTGAATTCAAGTTTCTCCTGTCTGTCCTTTATTATATTTCTCTGCCCCAGTGGCAGTATTATAATTCTTTAGACTGATTTATCGTCAGCTTAACCCGATGAATTATTATAAATGTCAGTTAAACCCACCAAATTTATCATAGAAATGTCGGCAACAGTATTCTAGTTCTGTGCCTCTAGCCTAATCGTCATGTCATTATGATGAATTTAACAAATAATTGGACATCCGTGTTTTTAGAATTGTCTGACAACATTATCACACACTTCATGTCTGGTCGCCTCGTCATATAATTTATAATGAATATATGTCACGGTCGGTCAACATTATCGTTACTATTAATTTCCGTTAGTCTAAACGTCGGGTCGAAAATAATCAAATAATATGGAAATTAATAGCTATATATATTCCCGTTATACATTATTATGAACATGTTGTACATATCCCGTGGGATCATAAAATATACCCGATCACATGTGGCTGGATGTGATCGTAAAACAAAAATATGAATAAAGTAAACATACCAATCTTGCGTCGATTTTGCAAGGTACTACACATTTCATCACATTATATTCTAGCGAGATTTCACTTACCTACTCAAAGATGGACGCTAACCCGCAATTAGACACGTGGCTTCAGTGCTTTTAATGCGAGAATTCGCCGATAATTGGGTTAGACCTAGCTGTCTCAAGGGTTCCGGGCAAGTGAAGAAATGGCCGTGTTGGCGCACTTTTAGCGGGACATTTCCGCTTGGACACGTGATCCATAGCGTGCATCATGTGACATTAGCGTCAAATAAACGCTCCAATCAATAGCGTTAAAAGTCACGTGGGGTCTTCCTAAAGTGGCATAAACTGGTTTTATCAGCTTAAGCAGTCTTAAATTAAAACAGGTTCCTAGCTACCGAGGTCATTGGTCAACAATGACGTCGTATCTAAAAATAGCGAGGAGAAAATACTGAATGCTAGGAGAATTTCCGCCAGTGACAATTCCCGGGACTTTGCGATCATGCATTGAGGATGAGAAAAAAAACGATGTCCGTAAATAATAAAAAAAATGAAGAGAAGATTGGGCAAGTTGTCACACAAGCCCCTCCTCAAGTTTGACGTTCCGTCCAACTCCTCTTGTCCTGTCTTCCTCTTCTTTTCCAGTTTCTCATATCTCCTCGGTTGCGTCCGGATGTCTGCTCAAAAAATCTGCCCCTACGTTGTTCTTCCCAGGTATGTATTCTATGTGAAAGGAATATGGCTGCAACAGGAGTGACCATCTCATAAGCCGGGCATTAAGGTTCTTCGACGCTGCAAGAAATATCAACGGTTGGTGATCACACTGCACCGTGAACTTTTTCCCGTATAAATATGGTTGAAACTTTTGCACAGCCCATATTAGCGACAGACATTCTCGTTCGATGGTAGAGTAGTTCTGTTCAGCAGGGTTCAATTTCCTACTAGCATATGCGATGGGGAATAGAGTTGCAGAAGGTCTATCACTAGGCTGCAGGAGAGTGGCTCCTATCCCTATATTGCTAGCATCTGTTCGCAGCGTAAAGTTCAGAGTTAAGTCAGGCAGTCGCAGAATTGGCCTAGCTGTGAGTTTCTCCTTCAGCAGCGTGTAGGCATTTTCGCACTCCGCTGTCCAGGTTACTTTGTCCGGGTTCCCATTCTTGGTTAATGCGGTCAATGGCGCACTCAGGGTATTAAAATCTTTAATATATCTCTGGTAGAAGCCACATAGAGACACAAATGACCTTACATCCTTTTTAGTCTGGGGTCGTGGGGCCCGCTGTAACTTCTCAATATTACGCGCATCTGGGAACATGCATCCATGCGAGATAGTGTGTCCCAGGAATTCTAGTTGCTCGCAGGCAATTTGACATTTTGTAGGGCGAGCGGTGAGTCCTGTTTCTCTAAGTCTTTCGAAGAGTAGGGAAACTGCGTCCAGGTGCTCCTCAAAGGTGTTCGTGGCAATAAGTATGTCGTCCATGAAATTACTTATCCCAGGGTGGTTCAGGGGTTCCAGTAGCTTCCTCATCATACGAGTAAAGACGCTTGGGGCGTTGCTTAGCCCAAATGGCAATACATTAAACTCGTAATGGCCTTCAGAAGTACTAAATGCTAACATATGTCGAATTTCCTCTTTTACCGGGATCTGGTAGTACCCTTTGCTAAGGTCTATCTTCGAAAAGTATCGTGCTCTACTCAGCTTGGTGAAAAGCTGATTCTGATCCGGTAAGGGCTCCGCTTGAAATTCCGTTACAGCGTTGAGCCTTCGGTAGTCTATGCAGAGGCGATGTTCTCCTGTGGATTTTCTAAGCAACACTACACTCGCACTATAAGGCGACTCTGATTTTGAGATAATATTTTCCTTAAGCAGGTACTCGATTTCCTCACTCAATGCCTTTGCTTTAGCATAAGGAACAGGATAGTTCTTAACTCGTACCGGGGCGAGGTCTGTTAGCTTCATATCAAATTCTATCAGGTTGGTCATGCCAGGTTTATCCGTGAGTGTACTAGTGTGTTTTTTCAACAACTGTTGAACCTGTGCCTGCTGATCCTCCGTTAAAGTTGAACTAATCTGAACATCTTGATGAGTTTCGCACTGACGAAGAGGGTATTCACAGGAGGTCAGGGGTTCTGCCTCAGTTTCCGTCGCAATAGCCAGTGTCAGGAAATGTGCTGGTTCTGCACCTGGTCTTTCATAATATCGCTTCAGCAGGTTTATGTGGTAAATTTTCTGCTTCCCCTTTATGGCAATCTTGTAATTGGTGCGCGACATTTTCTCAACAATTTTATATGGACCTCTCCACCCGATTTGCAATTTATTATTGCTACTGGGCAGGAGTAATAATACCTGTTCTCCTACTTCTAGCTCCCTATCCTTCGCAGTGCGGTTGTAGTAACGCGCATGTTTACGACGGGCACGGCGTACATTTTCCTTTGCCAGTTCCCATCCTGTTTTAAGGCGTTGGGTCAACTCCTTCACGTATTGGGATGCAGAGGTGACCGTCTCATCATCAGCTTTATCATCTGTCCAAGTACGTAACAGTGCCTCTAAAGGTCCTTTTATAGGTCTACCAAACAGCAATGTGGCAGGAGGCATCCCAGTAGAATTGTGGGGTACTTCGCGGTAAGCAAATAGTGCTGCGGGTAAGTATTGATCCCAGCTCTCTGGTTTTTCCTGCGCAAGTTTCCGAAGGATGGAAATAAGGGTCCCGTTAAACCGCTCCACCTGGCCATTTGCCTGGGGGTGGTAGGGAGAGGTGTGGATATGTCGGGCCTGAAATATCCTAAACACTTCCTCGGTGAGTTTTCCTCGGAATTGGGAACCATTATCTGTCAGGATCTGTGACGGAAACCCTAGCCGAGTAAATATGGTGAGCAGAGCCTCAGCAACATGCTTAGAATCACAGGCGGGCATAGCAATTGCCTCTGCCCACATGGAGCAACAATCCACTAACGTGAGTATATAACTGTTTCTCTTTTTGCTACGAGTAAGTGGACCCACAATATCCACCGCTACTCGTTCGAAGGGTGTGCCCAAGATTGGCATTTCTCCCAGAGTGGCTGGGGCCGTCCAGTGTTTCGGCGCTGTCCTCTGGCACTGCGGGCATGATTTCACATATCTCTGGATATCGGCGTTGATACCTGGCCAATAATAATGACATGAAATACGCTGAATCGTGGCACTTATGCCCATGTGGCCACTAAACGGAAGGGCATGGCCCATTTCTAGGACCTGGGCTCGGTATGCTGATGGAACCACAAGTTGCCCATGTTCCTGTCCTCCATTTCCTGCTTTCCGATGCAACAGCCCATTTTTCTTGTAGAAGTCTCCCTTTTGGAGAGGAGTGTGCGCTCTCGGTAGTTTTTTGTAGCAGGGTGCTAGAGATTGATCCTCCGTTTGTGCCTTTTTTAATTCCTCAGGAAGGATGTTGGGTGGGGATTCCAACTCCGTATTCCGTTTGGCCTGTCCTCTAGTGGTGACAGCCGCCACAACCAGAGGGTGAATGGGTTCTCCCAAGAACACATACCTACACCCTAAGATCAAGGGATAAATAGGGTCGTCCAAGATCGCTGCACTGATTTCCCCAGTCACATATTTTGATTTGACCTTAATCTTGGCTATGGCCAAACGCATAGGTGCTGCACTTTTAGTAGGTCCTTGTATTTCTATAGTGTCTTCTGTCATCTGGTCAGGCTTGACTAGGGATGCACAGACAACTGCGTCGAATGCAAGGCCTGTATCATAAAGGCAGGTCCCCTCTTGGTCATTTACGAGGACTGTCTCAACGACCGGGGGATGTCGGGGTTTGTCCAGAGGTTCTTCCGGTCCATTTCCCCTTGCGGCACTTTTACGTAAGCAGGCAGCATGATGAGGTGGGTTTTTCCGGTTGCACTCCTGCGTATTGTGGGTGATGGTTCTACAGTGCTTACACCATTTTTCCCCTTGCCTCTGCTGCTGGAAATTAGATCTCTGAGTAGTCTTGTAGTCTGGCTTGTCATGCTTTTTGAAGTTAGTATACGGTGGTTTCACTTGGGGGTCCATGTGTGACTGAGCTGTCTGTCTAGGTACGTAATCTGGTTGTTTCCGTCTGGGTGGTGGATTCTCTGATAGTGCTGCCTGATATCGTTCCGCTAACTGGACTATGGATTCTAAAGTGCTGGCCCCATTCTCTGTCAGGAATCTTCTCATGTCGGAAGTCATGGTGTCCTTCAGTTGTTCGATCATGACCATTTCCTTCAGGCCTTCCCAATCATGAGTAAAATTCCCTAGGGCACCCCACTTCTCCACGTAGGAATCCAGTCTCGCAGCAAACTGAGCAAAGTTCTCTCCGACTTCCCTCCTAGAGTTACGGAACCTCTTCCTATAGGCGTCAGCATGTAGCTCATAACGAACCAATAGTGCCTTTTTCAAAGAGTCGTAGTCATCCTGTAAACCTGGAGGAAGCTTGCTATACACGTCATAAGCAGTTCCTCTAAGCCCTTGCGACAGTTTCAGGTTCCATTTGCTCTTCTCCAAACCAAACGTGGTGGCAAACTTCTCAAATTTGTCGAGATACCTATCGATCGAGTCGGCTTGTTCCGAGAAAGCTTCAAATGGAAACGTCAAAGGTCCCAAAGTTGACATGAGTGAGGATGGCAAAGGTCCGGTGCCCCCTGCGTGCAAGGAAGGCATATCATCTGACCGTGGCGATAGGTTGCCTGAGGAGGTAGATGCGGTCGCACCGGCTACTGGTTCAACTCTTTGAGCTTGTCCCTGCATCTCTAACTGCTTCATCTTCAATGCATGCTCGCGTTCATCTCTCTCGCTTCTTTCTCTAGCGTCTACAGCTTTTATCCTCTCATCTATTTCTGCTAACTTTATTCGCTCTTCTCTTTCAGCTTTCGCTGTTTCTCGAGCGTAATACTTATCAGTCTCGACACTGACATAATTTGCAAGGTCCACCCCACTATAACCTAGATCTCGACCGGCCTCCCCTAGTGCTGCCTTAAGCTTAACTATTTCAGCCATCTTTTGCAGTTAAAGTCCACACTGAGTAAGCTAGTGCTACCTTCCAATAGTATTTCTAGCAACAAGTAAATACTAATTATTTATCCGACTGCTGTAGAATGAAATTACTACAGTTATGGAGACTTAAGGTCTGTAATTCAATGAAATACAAAATCAAGAACTAACTTAATTAAACACAACATATATAAAGGGATTCACCAATCAATGCCTGAATTTCTAGAAAAAATGTTTTCTGTCTTTCTAGAGCTCACTGTGTGAAAATACATGTGTTAAAATGGTATACTGTAATGACTGAATGGATGATACTATCCCAGAGGTATGATAAAATACATAAGTTCAAATCCCGGACCGAGACACCAGTGTCACGTAGCGTTTAAAGGATAAGAGAATTATTTAGAGGAAATAATAGATCTGATGTGGAAGATTTGGCTCAAGGAATCCCTGCTGGGTTTTCCCACTTCCGAAGGGTGACGAAGAGGGTAAATTCTCCTAACTCGACAGGTCTGGAAAAGATTGTAAGGAGATATTTGGTCTCTCGCTACCGTCTTCCCCTTCTCAGTTATCTATTATTATTATTCTTTAAATTATATTATATTTTACGAGCCCCCCCCCCCCTCCCTTATAAAGGAAGATAAACATAGACAATATTCAACATCTAATGGAAGGAACAAAGCGTGGGGTACAGTATATACACCCAATTGGTTTATTGCAATAAAGTGAATAGATGGTGAATGATAGTATTGTCGATGGAATTAGTGTCTGCTGTATGTATTATGTGTCTCACAATTCAAGTGTTTTTCATCATGGATGACTAAACTAGGCATTGATGTAGTGAGGTTCCTTTTTCGTGGACTTAGCTTTTCAGCCCCTGGCTGATAGTGAAGTGTGGTTAGTTCTCCGGTCTCCTGACGTTGCCCCGGTAGGTCTTGAATGGTTCGGATTTGCCTTCTCTGTGCTCGACTCCGTATTCTGCGCTGAGATTGGACTGTCGTGCAAGGCTCCACCATAGACTGAAGACAAATACGACGGCTTCATTAATTTTCTAGCTTTAGAAAGCAGTCTTTCCCTAAGCCGTCCCTCTGCCCGTCACCTCAGATTTTAGTCTCTAACATCATATGTCTAGAGTCTAATCTTGAATTCAAGTTTCTCCTGTCTGTCCTTTATTATATTTCTCTGCCCCAGTGGCAGTATTATAATTCTTTAGACTGATTTATCGTCAGCTTAACCCGATGAATTATTATAAATGTCAGTTTTACCCACCAAATTTATCATAGAAATGTCGGCAACAGTATTCTAGTTCTGTGCCTCTAGCCTAATCGTCATGTCATTATGATGAATTTAACAAATAATTGGACATCCGTGTTTTTAGAATTGTCTGACAACATTATCACACACTTCATGTCTGGTCGCCTCGTCATATAATTTATAATGAATATATGTCACGGTCGGTCAACATTATCGTTACTATTAATTTTCCGTTAGTCTAAACGTCGGGTCGAAAATAATCAAATAATATGGAAATTAATAGCTATATATATTCCCGTTATACATTATTATGAACATGTTGTACATATCCCGTGGGATCATAAAATATACCCGATCACATGTGGCTGGATGTGATCGTAAAACAAAAATATGAATAAAGTAAACATACCAATCTTGCGTCGATTTTGCAAGGTACTACACATTTCATCACATTATATTCTAGCGAGATTTCACTTACCTACTCAAAGATGGACGCTAACCCGCAATTAGACACGTGGCTTCAGTGCTTTTAATGCGAGAATTCGCCGATAATTGGGTTAGACCTAGCTGTCTCAAGGGTTCCGGGCAAGTGAAGAAATGGCCGTGTTGGCGCACTTTTAGCGGGACATTTCCGCTTGGACACGTGATCCATAGCGTGCATCATGTGACATTAGCGTCAAATAAACGCTCCAATCAATAGCGTTAAAAGTCACGTGGGGTCTTCCTAAAGTGGCATAAACTGGTTTTATCAGCTTAAGCAGTCTTAAATTAAAACAGGTTCCTAGCTACCGAGGTCATTGTTCAACAATGACGTCGTATCTAAAAATAGCGAGGAGAAAATACTGAATGCTAGGAGAATTTCCGCCAGTGACAATTCCCGGGACTTTGCGATCATGCATTGAGGATGAGAAAAAAAACGATGTCCGTAAATAATAAAAAAAATGAAGAGAAGATTGGGCAAGTTGTCACACCTTCATACCACTCATTACAGACTTTATACACAGTGACAATACAGAGCTAGCCCATTTATCATCTGCAACATTTATTATGGTGGTCATCAACAGTGGTGAGAAAAACCACGTCAGCAATACAGTTGGTATCATATACATGTGTCTGCGGAGTCGGTTGTGTCCTGTTCTGAGCCGCAGAATGACAATTTGTTCTGATCTGTTCATAGCTTGGTAGTCGTCCTGTGTTGGTGTTGGTGGCTTTCTGATTGATTTTATCATCTTTTTCTTCTGATGGTACGTAACTGGTACATCCGGTTGCTCGTCTGCAGCACCTTCTTTAGCCAGTTGGTCTGCTCTCTCGTTTCCTCGTATTTCACAGTGAGACGGTATCCACTGCATGGCGACCTTGCGCTATTTGCACAGTTCAGACAGTAGGGCTTTTATACCTGATAATTTTCTGTACTGAAGTGCTTGGAGTGTTGATCTTGCATCTGTCAGGAATACCACAGGCTGTGGACCGAGATTGGTGTTCAACACTTTCTCGGTTGCCACCTTGATAGCCTGGATTTCTGCATCATATTTGTTACAGAATTTCCCCGTTGGTACTCCGACCGTATCCCGTGTGTTGTTTGGGTATTATATGTACACTCCTGCTCCTCCATTCTTTACTATTCTGTGCTGACCCATCCGTGTATACTCGGACCCAGATATGACGAAATGGACGACCTCTTCACGATCTTTGTTTTTCTCCAGCAATATCGGTACATTTGTGGTAATGATTTTTATTATGTACTCTCAAGTATCGCACTTTTCTTTCTTTCTTTCGTTCTTTCATTTTCTGCTAAGTAGCAGATATTTGATTTTATCAAATCATTCGATTTTATCAAATCACTCTGTAGATGATAATAATCACATTTGCATGGCGCTACCCAGATTTCTTGGTTATAGGCGCGGAAGATTAACACGTACATCGGTCAGCGCTATTGTTTAATCACCAATAAGACACGGGTGCACGCATCACTAAAGCTTGGAAGAGGGGAGACAAGTTACAGACCGGTATGGGTGACAAGATTTCTGTAGATAAAAGTAAGATTGCTACATTTCGAACACATTTTCATGTGAGTTCCCCGATCTGTCTGTAAGTTTTTACACATGCGGAATCGGACATCATATTACCATATGAGAGACGTGACCTTTGCAAAAATTTTCCATGTCGGAAATATTTTGAAAGTACCAAACCCGATCTGTTTGAATATGATTGGAGCGTTTTTTTTTTTAACTGCATAACAAACGAACGCTTGGGAAGATAGGAATATAGTCTGACCATTTCGCAGTTTTATTTCACTGTGAATTTCACGCTCGCCAAGACAACATCAGACTTCAACGCCAGAGTGAAGACTAGGGTCATAATTCCTTTTATCGGACTGGACCTTTTATCACAGCATTCTAAAAGGACTTACAAAAAACAGCCCAGGAAATCTCTAGCACTCTAACAAGAAAAACCAGGACTAAGGAAAACTTAAGAAACACATGAAGTCAGAGAGAGAATCTATTGTAAAATTAAAGACCTCCCAGACGCGTGTAAGAGACCGACTCGCCGACTCGTAAACATACATGTATATATATATATATATATATATATATATATATATATATATATATATATATATATATATATATATACACATATATATATATATATATATATATATATATATATATATATATATATATATATACTCATGGAAAAAAGTAAGTGTGCAGCACTCAACAGGGCACTGTGCGTGTGTTCTTAAGTGAACTCAAATGCAAGTTCGCACACATTTCTGTGTGAGTGTTTTTCACTTACCCGTGCAATTATAATTGAATCGCACTATTCATGGGGAGATAATCACGGTGCAAGATAAATCACGTGAAAAGTGCCGTAGGGGAGAATTTATCACAGATAAAAGGAAGGTAAGTGTGTAGCTCTAATCACAAGCATGGGAAAACGTAATCGTTGAAATAGAGAGTACCAAGAGTCCAACAGAAACATCTTTTTTGACAATGCCAATATTGAACCAACAGCAGCGAGCAATAGCTATAGGGATGTTAGCTGCTGGAGCGACTATGTTAGCTGTATCACAACATTTCAATGTTCACAGGAACACTATATCACGCATTCAAGCTCGTTTCCGCCAAACTGGATCCTCTGCTGATCGCCATAGAGGTGGCCGACCACGAGTTACCACCCCTGTACAAGACCGTTACATACGCCTTATGCACTTGCGTAACAGGTTTATTCAGGCAACATGGACTGCCAGGAACATTCCAGGTTTAAGACCCGTGTCGTGCAGAACAGTGCGGAATAGGCTCAGAGAAGCAAATCTCTTACCTCACAGACCTGCAGTTAAACCAGCACTGACAGTTCGCCATAGACAAGCTCTTTCATGACACTTTCACTAAAACCAAAGTGATCACTGTTCAAAAAAAAAAAGAAACGCATAGCTACTGAAGGCACACACACATAGCCATAATTTTGACATTCAATAACTTTTTTAATTTAATGAGTTAATTGTTCAAATTGCACACAAGAATACCTTAGGGTTCAACCAATCAATTGACAGTTGTTTTGCATCTGGGTCAGGAGAGTTTTTTGGCGTACAGGCTTTCCCGTTAGTATGGTGTGTGGCCTCCTCTTGCATCGATCAGCGACTGGCATCTCCTGGGCATGGATGTGATCAGACGTTTGATGTGGGCCTGTGGGATAGCTGCCCACTCTTCCTGGAGTGCCTGGAACAGATCACGACGATTGGCTGGAGCAACGTCTCGGCGATAAACACATCTATGCAGCTCATCTCACAGGTGCTCAATCGGACTCATGTCTGGAGTCAGGGATGGCCAGGGAAGGGTGAGAATGTTGTTGGCAGTCAGGAACTGCGTGGTAAACCGTGCAAAATGGAGTCTGGCGTTGTCCTGTTGAAACACAGACCTTTGGGCAGCCAAAAGTGGAAGGACATGGGGTCGAAGAATTTCATTGACGTATCGTTGCGCAGTCAAGCCTCCTTCAATGTGCACCAATTGACTCCTTCCGTTGTAACTGATCACTTCCCACACCATTGCACCTCCACCACCATGCGGCGGAGCTTCATAAACGCAATTTGGGCAAAACGTTCATTTCGCCTTCGGTAGACCCTACGCCGTCTATCATGACGCTGCAACAAAAAGAAAGATTCGTCACTAAACCAGACACGTCTCCATTGATTGCATTGTCAGCTGCCCAGGGACGATGCTGGTTGGCCCAAAGAAGTCGATTTTGGCGATGGCGGCGCGTAAGGACAGGTCCTCGGTGAGGTCGTTGTGCCCAAAGTCCAGCGTCATGCAGTCTATTCCGGACAGTTTGATCAGACACATGACGTCCTGCAGGCAATGACTGGGCAGTTGAAGAAGCTGTTGTAAACCTGTCTCTGAGGTGACGAAGCCGAATAAAGCGATCCTCCGCTGCTGTTGTCAGTCTGGGTCGTCCACTGCGATGCCGGTCTTCAACTGGGCCAGTGGGTTGGAACCGGTGCCAAAGTCGAATGATGGTACTCTGATGCACGTTTAGATGCCTGGCAACCTGACTTTGACTTTCGCCTGCATGCAGTCGGCCAATAGCAATGTTCCCTAAATTTATCGATAGAGACGCCATAAATGTCTGCTTGAAAATGAACTGATTTTTGTGTGTGTGTAGAGTTATCCTTTTACAGGGTTTCAGTTGCGTAGTCAGTGAATAGTGTTCACCCCAAATTTTGTTGCTTTCACGTGCGCGCAACATGAGCTGTGGTCAAAAATTGCGTCATAAACACTATTGACCACAACGTTGTAACGATTACAAAAACAAACGCAATTCAGGTCAATACGTGCATTTGACACTGTAAAGAACATATGAGGCTGATTTTTGTATACCCTAGCACCCTAGCACCAAATTTTACTTACAAACTCATAAGAACGTGCCCTCGGATAGCTTTGCGTTTCTTTTTTTTGAACAGTATATATATATATATATATATATATATATATATATATATATATATATATATATATATATATATATATATATATATATATATATATATATATATATAATATATAATATATATATATATATATATATATATATATATATATATAAACACACACGAGGGACGGTCAAAAAGTAATGCCTCGTAATTTTTAATTTCATTCAATAGGCAAGAAAACAGATACAATTCACATTTAAATGTAGCCCCAAGTCTGAACTTCAAAAATTTATTTCTCAATGTAGTCTCTGTTATTGGTTACAGTTTTTGTCCATCTTCTCACAAGGGCATGTATCCCCGCACGGTAAAAATTTGTGTTCTTTTTCCTAAACCACTGGCGTACGGCGCGTTTAAGTGTCTCGGTGTCTTCAAAGTGATGTCCGTGAAGATCTTCTTTCAGTGGTCCAAACAGATGGAAGTCAGAAGGTGCAAGATTGGGACTGTAAAGGGGATGTGGTAATAATGTCCAGCCAAATTCTGCAATCGCATCAATGGTGCGTTTGGCGGTGTGTGACGTGGCATTATCGTGCAAACATCCATTACAAATAAGGGAGGGAAACCCGAGGCCTGCAAACAGCAAATTAATATGAAACAAATATAAAGGTATGTTATCAGGCACTCGCAGGAAACAAAGAAGCAGAACACCAGACAACAGAAAAACAACAGACATGAGTGGCCCACCCAGGATTTGAACACTGGACCTTCCGTGCGACAACCCCGCCCAGCCATGCAAGCGAATCACACCATCCGCCCTGCCATCTACGCATCATCAAAAAATGATGTTTCAATGGCAGGTCAACAGTGCGAACCACAATACACGACACCAGAAGTCCCCCATGGGCAGTTCAGCCCATCAATGACGCAATCACCTCTGTTGTATTTCTATCAAGCAGTATAGGCCGAATCCAACAAGACCCTTAGGACCTTAATACTGTGTCCAGTAAATGATAGTAGACTAGAACAGTGAGAACAGGATAGTGGGTAGGTTTGGTATTGTACAAACATTTATTACAAATAAGGGAGGGAAACCTGAGGCCTGCAAACAGCAAATTAATATGAAACAAATATAAAGGTATGTTATCAGGCACTCGCAGGAAACAAAGAAGCAGAACACCAGACAACAGAAAAACAACAGACATGAGTGGCTTACCCAGGATTTGAACACTGGACCTTCCGTGCGACAACCCCGCCAGCCATGCAAGCGAATCACACTATCCGCTCTGCCATCTACGCATCATCAAAAAATGATGTTTCAATGGCAGGTCAATAGTGCGAACCACAATACACGACACCAGAAGTCCTCCATGGGCAGTTCAGCCTATTAATGACGCAATCACTTCTGTTGTATTTCTATCAAGCAGTATAGGCCGAATCCAACAAGACCCTTAGGACCTTAATACTGTGTCCAGTAAATGATAGTAGACTAGAACAGTGAGAACAGGATAGTGGGTAGGTTTGGTATTGTACAAACATTTATTACAAATAAGGGAGGGAAACCTGAGGCCTGTAAACAGTAAATTAATATGAAATTAATATGAAACAAATATAAAGGTATGTTTTCAGGCACTCGCAGGAAATAAAGAAGTAGAACACCAGACAACAGAAAAACAACAGACATGAGTGGCTTACCCAGGATTTGAACACTGGACCTTCCGTGCGACAACCCCGCCTAGCCATGCAAGCGAATCACACTATCCGCCCTGCCATCTACGCATCATCAAAAAATGATGTTTCAATGGCAGGTCAATAGTGCGAACCACAATACACGACACCAGAAGTCCTCCATGGGCAGTTCAGCCTATTAATACACAATCACTTCTGTTGTATTTCTAGTCAAGAAATACAACAGAAGTGATTGCGTCATTAATAGGCTGAACTGCCCATGGGGGACTTCTGGTGTCGTGTATTGTGGTTCGCACTATTGACCTGCCATTGAAACATCATTTTTTGATGATGCGTAGATGGCAGAGCGGATGGTGTGATTCGCTTGCATGGCTGGGCGGGGTTGTCGCACGGAAGGTCCAGTGTTCAAATCCTGGGTAAGCCACTCATGTCTGTTGTTTTTCTGTTGTCTGGTGTTCTACTTCTTTATTTCCTGCGAGTGCCTGATAACATACCTTTATATTTGTTTCATATTAATTTACTGTTTACAGGCCTCAGGTTTCCCTCCCTTATTTGTAATAAATGTTTGTACAATACCAAACCTACCCACTATCCTGTTCTCACTGTTCTAGTCTACTATCATTTACTGGACACAGTATTAAGGTCCTAAGGGTCTTGTTGGATTCGGCCTATACTGCTTGATAGAAATACAACAGAAGTGATTGCGTCATTAATAGGCTGAACTGCCCATGGAGGACTTCTGGTGTCGTGTATTGTGGTTCGCACTATTGACCTGCCATTGAAACATCATTTTTTGATGATGCGTAGATGGCAGAGCGGATAGTGTGATTCGCTTGCATGGCTAGGCGGGGTTGTCGCACGGAAGGTCCAGTGTTCAAATCCTGGGTAAGCCACTCATGTCTGTTGTTTTTCTGTTGTCTGGTGTTCTACTTCTTTATTTCCTGCGAGTGCCTGATAACATACCTTTATATTTGTTTCATATTAATTTACTGTTTACAGGCCTCAGGTTTCCCTCCCTTATTTGTAATAAATGTTTGTACAATACCAAACCTACCCACTATCCTGTTCTCACTGTTCTAGTCTACTATCATTTACTGGACACAGTATTAAGGTCCTAAGGGTCTTGTTGGATTCGGCCTATACTGCTTGATAGAAATACAACAGAAGTGATTGCGTCATTAATAGGCTGAACTGCCCATGGGGGACTTCTGGTGTCGTGTATTGTGGTTCGCACTGTTGACCTGCCATTGAAACATCATTTTTTGATGATGCGTAGATGGCAGAGCGGATAGTGTGATTCGCTTGCATGGCTGGGCGGGGTTGTCGCACGGAAGGTCCAGTGTTCAAATCCTGGGTAAGCCACTCATGTCTGTTGTTTTTTCTGTTGTCTGGTGTCTCATCATCCCAAAACACGGAGGCCATAACTTTCCCTACAGATGGTGAACTTTTGAACTTCTTTCTTGTCGGCGATGTTGTGTGATGCCATTCCATTGACTGCGCCTTGAGGATTGACCTACTTCAGCTTCGTCACAACGATGTACCCAACGTCGGACAGTGCTAACATCCACTGTTGAATCTCCATACACATTCTTCAAACGTTCATGGATGCGAATTGGGGTCTCGCCTTCAGCATTGAGGAATTCTATGACATAACGTTGTTTTAACCGAACGTCTTTGGCAGCCATTTTTAAACTGTTACAGTGGTGCCACCTGTTACTGAAACAGGTTGGTAATGCTCTACAGTGAAGAAGAGTGTTTGAGGAATCCTGCTAAATTTACAAATTGCACACCGATGCAGTATTTATATACATAAAAAATAGGAGGCATTACTTTTTGACCTTCCCTCGTATATATATATATATATATATATATATATATATATATATATATATATATATATATATATATATATATATACATATATGTATATACATACATATATATATGTATATATATGTATGTATATACATATATGTATGTATGTATATACATATGAGTATATATATGTGTATATGTATGTGTGTATAAATATATATATATACAGTAGAACCTCCATAGTTGACCACCTCCCTACATTGACCACCTCCCGAAGTTGACCACATTTTTATAGACCGGACACGCACCACATGTACTCAATGGAAGACGACCTCTATAAGTTGACCACCTCTGTAAGTTGTATCTTGACCACTTGGACTATGACACACAATAGTAATTTACCCTCTATTACTTGACCAGTTTAAAACAAATCAGTGTCTTTGAATTTTGCCGGCACAGGCTTTCTGACCGCTTTTCGAATGATGCTTGCCGACAAAGAAAATTAACCTAACCTCTTTGATTTTTTCGCAAACATGCAGTATAAAAAGACCAACTTCTAAGCAAAATCTTCATCCTTGCTGTGACTGCCCTGCCGGTTTATAGTAATTCAACTACTAAACTGTAAGTTCTCTCTCAGACTGTTTTATACCCTTTATCGTTGACAAAATTAACCTAACCTTTTTTGATGGCCCAAAGGAAAGAACTCAAGGAGCTGACAATGAAGGAAAAGGTTGATCTTTTACATTTTCTGGAAAGCATCAGCCAAAGAAAGACGGCAGAACATTTTGGGGTTAGCAAGACCACAGTTAGCAACATCCAAAAACGTAAACAAGAGTACTTGGAGAGATGTGGTAAGGAAAGCGAAGATCTACAGCGGAAAAGGAGGAAAACTCCCCTAGATGAAGTCAATGAAGCCACATTAAAGTGGTTCAAACAAATGAAGGCAGTTAACGCCCGAATCTCCGGGCCGATGATTCAAGAAGTTGCTAAAAAATTCGCAAGGGAATTCGGGGTGGCAGAAGATTTCCAAGCATCAAGTAGTTGGCTCGAGAAATTTAAACTGCGACACGCGATCTCCCAGAAAGTGTTGCGTGGTGAATCCAATGAAGTTCCAGTAGAAGCTGTGGAAGAGTTCATCAAAAAGTTTTCTTACTTCGCCAGAGGCTTCAAAGACGACGACATCTTTAATGCTGACGAGTTCGGACTCTTTTTCAAGGCGATGCCTGACAGGAGCCTCGCCATGAAGGGTGACAAATGTAAGAGCGGAAAACTTTCCAAAGAACGTTTCACAGTTATGCTTTGCGCTAGCTCAACTGGAGAGAAACTAAACCCTTGGTGATTGGTAAATCGGCAAAGCCACGCGCATTCAAGAACCTGAAGCCCGAAGACCTCCCCGTCACTTGGAGATCAAACAAATCCGCATGAATGACTGGCGCCCTATTTGAGGAGTGGGTAAGGGGCATCGACCGAGAAATGAAGAAGAAGAAACGGTCTATTCTACTGACAGTAGACAACTGTCCTGGCCACCCACAAGTGGAACATCTCACAAACGTGACACTGAAATTTCTGCCTCCAAACACGACCTCAAAAACCCAACCTCTTGACCAAGGCAGCATCAAAACATTTAAAATGCACTACCGGGCCCAGCTCCTGCAGTAGGTCATTACTAAAACCCAGATCTGTGGTCCGCCTGTGGAAGCAACTTCATCCGCTGCATCAGTTAACGCTCTGGATGCTGTCCTCTGGATCAGTTCTGCTTGGAATAAAGTTCAGCAGGAAACGATACAGAAGTGTTTCAATAAAAGTGGATTTGTCGCAACCCAAGAGCATGACGTTTTAGCCCCATCGGACAGTCCATCGCCAATGGCAGAATTCGAAGGAGTAGATTTTGAAGGTTTTGTTGCAATGGATGATGAGGTGGCAACCTGTAATGAACCTGACCCAGAAGGAATTTTCCAAGCGATATTGACTGAAGTACAGACAAGCATAACAGTGCATGAAGCAGCTGGTGAAGTTGAAGAAGCAAGTGACGATGACACAGAAATTGCAGAGATTCCAAAAGAAGAGGCTGTCAGGCATCTGATAATGCAGTTGAAGTCATTTGCTGTGGAAAAATGCCCAGGTATGTTGAGTGGTGTAGCCAGCGTTGAGAGTGCTTTCTCCACTTATGTTTGTAATAAGAATAAAACACAGACCAAGATTGACTCCTTTTTTCAGAAAGAATGATTAAACCATGATAAAACAGATGTTGATGATTTGATTTGATGTTGTGATTATGTATGATTTCGTATGATACTGTATTCTCCAATATAAGCTGTTCAAGGAAGTAAAGTATCAGAACAATAGGCCTCGTTCCGCATGTTGACCACCTCCGTATGTTGACCGGTTTGCTACAGTCCCTTGGGTGGTCAACATATAGAGGTTCTACTATATATATATATATATATATATATATATATATATATATATATATATATATATATATATATATATATATATATATATATATATATATATATATATATATATATATATATATATATATATATATATATATATATATATATATATTACCATGTGAATTTTAATGTGTGAGAATTGCTATTGGATGTCAAAATCATTTGAGGCTGGCAACCTCAGCGTATAGAATGATGATTCATGAACCACCACTGCACGGGCTGGTGATTGCTTTATTGATAGTTTCGTAAAGAGAACTAAAAAACATAAAGTAGTTCCAATATGGAGCATGGAGGGAAAGATGAAAGAAATGATGTTCACTCTAAAAATAATACTTACAGTTTCAAAACTTTTCATTCAATGTAGATGTAAATGAAACATAAATGAATATATTGTGAACTCTTCAAACAGTGGAGATGTAAATGTAAAACATATTATATCTGTACATTTAACCTTTTCATTTAAATGTAATGTAAAGCTAAAGCTATTCAGTTTAAATGTATAAAAAGTTGTATCCCGAGGGATTAAATTTAATTCTCATCGAAGGTAAATTCTGACATGGGATGGTAGAATAGAAAGGGGGTGGGGGTGGGGGGAGGGGGGGAGCCCGCACGTAACTGTGTGTCGGAAAACGCCATACTCAGAAGAGCGTTTTGTTTCTATTTCTATTACCAGTTATTGGTGGTTCCAGCAGAAAGTACTATCCCTCGAACCAAATGAAGGTAGAAATGGACTGATGTTGTGTACCATCATAAAAGGGTCTTATAGACAAACGCAGAACCAGCTTGGCCGATACTCCTTGACGTTCTGGGAACGTGCGGCGCCTGAACTTTGAGCAGAGACGAGTGATAGCAGCGTACAGAAAACCTACCCATCAGGAGGAGAATTAGAATCATCATTGGTAGCTAAGTTAACCTACATGCTGCCACTTGAACTTCTTATCAAAAACCATCACCCGAGTGATGAAAACTTTATTCTGTAACTAACTATTATTCCTTTCTTTTAAACTGGTAAACGTAGGTGATTATTAAATTTTGTTATTTGTAATTATACCACTTTAACTTCTATTCAATCATTTTAAATGTACTACATGTTTGTCGCCGTCAAAGTTACTAAACACACACCCTAAACAGAGCTATATTATAATAATAATTCCACTGATTAACTCAGGGGTGGGGGCTTAACGAGCTAAAATAAACCATTGCTTAAATTCTTCATAAAAAGTTATCGGCAGATTACAGAATTAACGTGCTCACCAACAGCCAGCATTGTTTTCGCTCATCTGAATATCTTGTGAAGGCTCCCATGTGATAGAAGCTTTACTACTCTTCTATCTACATTTCTGCCAAGAGTAATCTTGTGTAAAGATAGACTCCATTTAAGCCTATAATAGATGCTCTTGAGTTTTGGCCACGGTTGGACCACTACTGCAAAGCAGGGGAGGCAATACCGTCACACCAGAGGTCCTGTGGGTATTCATCATCCAGGAAACTGAGAGTGACTGTCCTACGTTGCACGTTGTTCTGTTCATCCTTGTCGAATATTTCTTTCACTTTTGTCTGGATGTAAACTGGTAGTCCAGGCTCCTCTCTCCAAAGGGTTTATTCTGGCACAGACTTTAGGGGGCTGTCACCTTCAGGCAGGTCTGAGGTTTGTCTACGAAGTCGTTTGGCCTGGTGGATAAAACTGCTTCTTTTCTATCGCCCCATTGCTAGGTTTTGGAATCAGTCCTTTATTGGATAGCTCGGCATACAGAGAAAATTTTCTGCCTGTGTTAGCACTTTCATGTCTCTGCGTTCTCTCAGTGCTTGTATCCTCCCCATTTTCTCCATCTCCACTATAGGCGTTGATTTCATTGCTCCTGTGATGACCCTTAGCGCCTGGTTTTGCACCTTATTGTGGTGGGTTTTGATGTTAAGAAGGTTGGTGTGTGGCAAAGTTGTACTTGAGTGAGGTTAATCTGTGAAGGTCCCTGATGTAGACAATTGATAGCTGTGTTTCAGAGAACCTTGCGGATACCACCTACGATCTCACTCAAAGTTATATTTTGGCCTACTATGCTTGAGAGCTATGTTTAGTGTCTAGGGTAATGTAAGAGTGATGTTAAAGAACCTCAATACAAAAACATACACATACATATATTAAGCACTATGATAGACTCAACTAACTCCAGTTGTTAAATTTTATATTTTAGAATTTCTTTTGTTAATCTTTATTGGTCCTGAGCCTAAATTTGTTTTGGTCAGGACTACCTCTCAATGAGAATCATATTAGACAGATATATATATATATATATATATATATATATATATATATATATATATATATATATATATATATATATATATATATATATATATATATATATATATATATACATAAAAAGGACAATATGTCCAAAGTACATTGTCAAAAATTTTCAATTGGTGTTAATTAATCTATTTTAACTAACTGGTACTTGGAGGCAGGTTGGGGATTTTCCTCATCCCAAAGTTCTTTTGTTTCACCTATGATTGTTTATTTTATTCTTTGGGAGGAAAGTTTATTTATACACAGGAGATCTTTCACAGTCACTGATAAGTTGTCCCAGGCCAGATATTAAGACTTATCTGGACCCTGGAATCACAGTAGTTGTAGTTGGTTTGGCCAAACACCCCAGTCTCATCTGGTCTTGAATTTCTTTACTATAAGCAGGTACCAGAGACTCTTCGAAATCGTGCAGAAATTCTCAATCAGCAATTACCAGCACCAGACAAGTGCCAGCAGAAACCCCACATATTCAAGGAATATAAACAAGTAAACGATGACTAGGCAATAGAGTATGGCACACTTTCAGCACTGCCCCTGTCCAGACTGCTTTCAGTTATTAGTATTTAAAAAAGCACAAGTCTGCTCAACGTTGCTTGCTCCTCAGAATATTTTGAAAAAATGGCAGCCAGCAGCCTACATTTTTTGATAATATAAAAGGCTTTGGCCAATCGGACCAAGCATGTCTTTATTTTGAATGAACTTTTTTTTTTTTTTAAATCTCAAACCACTATGCGTTACTACTACCAACTATATTTGTATTTTTAGGTCAGACAATAATATTTCGCCTTGCTTTAAATACTATCCAATCCAATTCCCCGTACCTTCTTTCCCCAAACTTGTTTTCAAAATTATGCCATAAAAAAAATTAAGCAAGCATGACTTTTCCTGACAGTCTGTCGGATCCTCTATAGTATTATGGCTATAATTTGGTCATTTAGTGGACTATTTGTGTAACAGATAACCTATTCCTGCTCAAAAAGTCCCAAGGCACCCGAATATATAATTTTTCTGGCCCTAGGTATCTTGGTTCAGAATTCCATATTTTTTTCTATGTTAGTTGTTTATTTCTAGAGACTACCACCTGTTCACTTCATTTCCATGTACTTTCAACCTATTTACGAGAATCATCCGTATTACGTTAGAATTACGTCATTCTCAATAAGAGCTAAGCCTGTTTTCGTGACCCAACTGTCTACATGTTCTTACTTTTACATCGTATTTTGAAAATCGCTCAAGGCAAGTCTTGCCACTGCGTTGCTATTGGCTTTTAATTTGAAATCAACGAGAAACGAATTAGCATTGGGCCATCTATCCTTCTCTTCCCCCGTTTTCCTATATACTTTCTCTTCTAGGCAAATATTTGTTTGAACTTGGAAAAAGTGTTACATTTAATCTCAAGGTCACTTAGGAACATTGAATACATTTTATTCGGCCATAAGGCGTTATCAAAACTAATACACTGGCGGCGTGGGTGAAGACGCCAATTCTCTACCAAATTTTTAGTTCTATCTTATTTTAGACTTTATGCACTTTAATGTTATATTCTAATTTAGATATTGTATTTAGAATATCGTCACACTTATCTAGCTCTTGTAATGTGATTTTTGATGCTGGACACCATGCAGTTGACCCATATTCCAGGTGTGGTCGTACGCCCTGCTGGTAAACTTTACTAAGCATTTCCCGCTGGCTCCCCATGCTGTTCCACTTAGTTTTCTCAGGATGGCTAACTTCCTCCTGGCCTTTGTTGCTGCCTTCTTGATGTGTTGCTTCCATGTCAGCCTATCATCGAATGTAACTCCGAGATATGTGGGTTGTTTATCTTCTCTTATGAGCTCTCCATTTATTTTGATGACACCAGCTTTTTGTTTTGGAGAGAGGGTGAAGAGCGTAGTACTGCACTTACCTGTGTTGATGCTGACACACCATCTATTTGACCATGAGGTTAAGGCATCTATAGCTCTTTGTAGCAGTTCGGTGGCCACTGTTGCATGCTCATCTATGCACCATATTACCAGGTCAGCGTACAATGCCTCTTTCATTCCATGTGGTAGTTCAGCAACCAGGTCGTTGATGTAGACTAGGGTCTAGTGTGGGGGACAGAACCTCTCCCTGAGGGACGTCATGACGCAGTAGATTTTTTTTGCTCTTGAGGCCATCTATTTGTACTCGGGCTCTTCTGTTATGTAAGTATGCTTCCACCCATTTGTACATCCTTCCATTCACTCTGCAGTTTCTCAGTTTCTTCAAAAGCCCTTCTTTCCAAACCTTGTCAAATGCTTTCCTTAGATCTATCCATGCTGCTGGTACCAGTTTCTTATCTTGGAACGCATCCTCAATCTCTTGGGAAAGGTAAGTTGCCTGATCTTCGGTAGAGTAACTCTGCCTAAAGCCCGCCTGCTGTGCTTCAAGAAAATTTTCGCTTTCAAGGTACCACTGTAGCCTGAGGTTGATGATATGTTCGATTGTTTTGCAGAGACAGCTTGTAAGACTAATTGGTCTGTAGCTGGAGGCCGTGGAATTGTCTTTCCCTGGTTTTGGGAGTGGTATCATGATTGCTTCGCTCCAGGTCTGTGGAACTCTGCCCGAGTTCATACAGATATTGAAGATCTGCAGCAGCTTTGTTTTTGATGCGGTTCCCAAATTCTTAACCATTTCAGCTCCTGGCGGTTTTCTCATTTTTAATTTTGATATTGCAAGCTCCAGTTCTCTGAATGTAATTGGTGCCTTCATAACTTCAGGTATGGTTCCATCTCATACTGCGTTTTGTCGTTTCTCACGAATCTCCTGTTGCTTCTCTGGACTATCTTCGATGTTGTTGTCTTTAGCAAAGGAGTCTGCAAAGTGATCAGCTGTCTGTTTTCCTGTGAGGAAGTTTCTTTCTTAATACAGAGCAATCTTTGAGTTTCTCCCTGTACCCTCATCGTTAAGTAGTTTTAAGAAGCTTCCACAGCCTCCTTATATCTCTTTAAAAGTTCAAGGACTCCGTTTTCTCCTTCCAGCTTCTCCGGCCTGACCTGCAACTTGGCCCAATAAAATTTGGCCTTAGCTTGCTGGTAGTTATTGTGGTGTTCTTGGCTTGGGCTGGTCTCTGCCTGCTTTCGAGATGTTTTCACGTCGTTGTGCAGTTGCTCTAGTCCACTATTCCAATATAGTTTGTAGTGCTTACGAGCCCCTCTAGGTATTGTTTCACGAGCAGCCTGTAGTAAGCATCTGTTGAATTTATCGACTACCTTATTTATGTCTTTGTCTACAGTCAGATCTCTAGCCAATATACTGTTACGATGCTGGTACATTGTCCAGTCTGCATTCTTGTAGTTCCACCTAGAGAGAGGGCTGCTCCACTTGACAAGTTCATTTTCCACATTTACAAAGACTGGCCGGTGGTCGCTGCCTCCAAGTTGTTTCCCAACAACGCGTGTGATGTTTCACTCCAGGCCTGGTTTAGAGGTGGTGTGCCATGATCTCGAGAAGAAGGTTGGTGGGGCAATTGCCTGGTTAATCAGGATAAGACTATTGTCCTCCTGCCAGTTTTCAGGCTCCTCAACTCTCCAGTCCATGTGATCATAGCCCCAGCTCTGTGAGTGGCTGTTGAAATCTCCACACACAATCAGTCTTTCTTTTCCTAGAATTGTGTCTAGTGCCAGTGGGCGGTCGCTCTGACAGTAGTAAGTGAGCAGGCAGAATTCTGTACTTTCTGTCCTGAGATGAAGCATCTGGTTTTCCGCCCCCTCCATATATGTTTCAAGCTGACATGCACCGAGGTTATTCCTCACGAGTGTCAGTATTCCACCCTTTCGCCTGTCTTTTCGGTCGCATCGGTAGCACTGGTAGTCTCTGATTTGGAAGGCTATGTCTTGGCTGAGGTGGGTTTCTTGCAAGCAGCATGCATTTACTTGCTCTTCATTCAAGATATTTTCGAGCTCTAATTTTTTGCTGTAGCCGACTTTTTTAATGATGACGCCTTCAGCATTCCAGTGCATTATTTTAAGTGGTCTTTGCTTTGTTTGGTCAGCAGCTCTATTCTCATGCATCCTGGCTCCACGGGGCGACTGAGAAGGACCTCCAGTAGTAAAGGTTGGGCCCTTTTGAGGCATAGGGTCCGGCACTGCACCTGCCTGGGTGTCCGTCACAGGGCGAGTGCCATAATGTTTTGTAGATATAGGCATATTTCCATTGCGTGTGTGCGTGGCCTCCTGATTGCTTTGGTGCGCCTCTTGGCTGGTTGCCTCCGTCTTCAGCAACTTGACTTGCTAGGGCAGACTGTGGAGGGCCTGGCCAGTCTTAGTTTTTCGGCCGCTGGTGGCTGTACTTGAGCCCCATCTCCGCGTCAAGGAGCTGGCCTCGATGTCAAAATAAGAAAGTGGATCGAAACATTTAACAATGAAGAATGTGAAGGTTGCAGACCTCTTTTAGAACCGGATGGTACTCCAATTTCGATCTGTGGTCATCCTGTGGCACTGGGTGGGTGTATCTAGTTAACACTATCATCTGTCCACGAAGACGGTCGACTTACGTTGCATCGTGACCTGGTTGCTGGAATACTTGTCACTGTATTGCGTGACACTGTTGTACGACTCTAGGAATCAGAAATTCATGTATCAGTGATTCTGGTCTGATTGGTAAAACTGCTATGTGTGTTACATCTGGTTATAATATGGAATATTACCCCTTGGCAATTGTCGATATCGAAACACCATTATTGTCTGATAAAGTGTGTACAAGGATCCTCGAATCTACTATCGCAGATCTCATTTTAGGCAACTTACCTCTTGTTAGGGCTGCAAGCAAGAAGATATCAATTTATGGCTCCAGGAACATTCCACTATGGCTGATTCTCTTTCGCCAAGTTTGTTGGAAACAGTAAATGTTATAATGTCCCTGAAATCTTTTAAAAGAATCATGCTGTTGGTGACAATCAGGGAGAAAGTGAATCTGACTTGATTAGTCCCGAGAAGCAGTATTTGAATGTGCTGCAACATTTGCCCGTAGGTAATTTGTGCCAGAGAACACATTATGAAGACCACACAGTTACTGTAAGGAACCTTCCTTCAGGATTTTATTGGAGAACGATGGAAAAGGTATTCCATGATGTCGGAGATGCCAGGTTTGTTGAGATGGCTCCACATGAAGGAACATTTTCGAATGCAGCCTTTACAAGATTTATCAAGAAGTATGATGTGCAAAAATAAACTGAAACATATGTCCAGGGTCATGAGCAGACTTACTGATGTTCGATTTTCTAGAGGTACTTCAGGTTACCGATAAATGTAAACACGGTACTGATAGCTGTATTCTCACTTTACAGTTCCTCAAAATCTGTATGCACGTGAAGAATTGGATGATAGTAATCACCGTGTAGGAAAATGCTTGTTTTGTTTCTTATTTGTGCTGCTAGTGTTGTATTTTTCAAATACACAGTGTATGCCAAATAAGTGCTATGAACAAGCAGGTGGTATTGCAGATCATACGTAAATGCATAAAACCCTGTATTAAGTTTGCTGGAAAATATGGCTAACAATATTATTCACGATAGTCAGAGGCTGACTCGCTGTCCTATTTTCTGACTGATTGCGAGACTGGAAAAATACTCCACTGCAGTAATTTGTTTGGTTTTTCTTCTGCTAATTATGTGCCATGAACTCTTCCACATCCTTTCAAATCGCATAATTCTCGGCTGGCACGGTGGGTATTGCTTTTACAGCAGTACCATTTTTCTGTGTTGCCTATAGATGGTCCCTCGAATGTTACCGCCGACGTACTGTCTAGACTAATTTGAGCCTCTAGATCAATGGTGTGGCCTCGTAAATTAAGTTTTGTAAGAGTGTCATTTCTGTCGGATCCTTTTTTACATTTTTATCTGTGTTATGATTCTTTTACATGACTGGAATAATTTTGATGATTGGAGTAGAGTGTATCTGTGATGTGATATATACTGAAGCACATTAAAAACGCACCACTATTATATATACTGATGCCGAGAAGCTGGAAAAAAATAGTGTGGGAATGGATTTTCCCCGTCTTTGTCATGAAGTAAAGAGTGAATGGCTGCTGGAATGGAAAGTGCATGATTCAACCCACGGGTTTGTGTACAGACCACATGAAAACAATGAAAGTTACACGTGCAACACGATTCCGAAAAGCTATGACGCTGAAAATTTTTACGCGTTGTGGCAGTATACTCGGTATAAAAAGGCCGTTGAGACAAAACACACAGTACATGTGCTTGAAATGTCACGACTATCTGAAAACGACCGCCAACGAGCCATTGGTATGTTGGAGACCGGAATGAGCTCGCGGGCCATTGCCAGAAGGATGAATTGCCAACAGAGCCCTATTGTACGTCTCAATGAACGTTACAGAACCACTGGCAGTGCCCGGGATAGACTTCGGAGTGGTCAACCACGAGTTACTACCCCTGCGCAAGATCGTCATATTGTGCTGAGTCACCTAAGGAATCGTTCTCTCCAGGCAAGTCAAACAGCAAGAGCAATAGTGGGTAGACGTGGGCAAGTCTCTCGAATGACAGCCATACGACGACTCAGAGATACAGGCTTTACTGCAAGACGACCTTATGTTGGGCCAAACTTGACTCACAGACATCGTCAGCGGCACTTGCAATGGGCAGAGCAACATGTCAGATGGACTAGACTGCAGTGGAATGCTGTCCTATTCACAGACGAGAGCAGATTCAACATATCCTTTGCTGATGGACGTATGCGGATTTGGCGACGGTGAGGAGAGCGCTTTGCAGATAGCTGTGTTCGTCAGCAAAACCGATTTGGAGGTGGCAGTATTCACATTTGGGGAGGATTCAGTTTTCACCATCGCTTGCCTCTTCACGTCTTCCGTGGAAATGTTAATGCTGTGACATATCGAGATGAGGTTCTGGATGCATTGGTTGCTCCTGCGTTCACAAATTATCCAGACTTGCAGCTTCTCCAGCAGGATAACGCACGTGCGCACACCGCATTCATTACGCAGCAATATCTACAGCAGCAGAACATTGTGACGATTGATTGGCCTGCCCTATCACCAGACATGTCCCCTATAGAACATCTGTGGGACGAGCTTGGATGCAGAGTCTACAGGCAAGGTTCTCCAGCTAATCTGCAACAGCTTGAAGCTGCTCCTACACGTGAATGGGACTTGATTCCCCGGAATTTCCTTCAGAGACTTGTGCGTTCCATGCGGAGCCGCTGCCAAGCTTGTTTGCAAGCACACGGTGGATATACCAGATACTGAGGATAGTGTGAATGAATTTCTTTATTGGTTGCATTTTTGGTTTTCTCCCTTGCCTGCACATAATGCAAGGAATTTCGTAACAATCAAATGTACAAATTAATGACCAGCATGGATTCATAGGAAAATGAATAAAGATTCCAAATTTGTAAACTTGTAAACAATTATATTTTTATTTGACACTCTGTTCCTGGATTATTCAGGTGGTTCGTTTTTAATGTGCTTCAGTATATATATGCATGTCACGGCGATATGTTCGCCAAAATATCAGGTTGGTCACGCTGAGAGTGACAACATTGATATAATGTAAAAACCCGTTTGGTCAGCTGACCGGAAGGGAAGTGAAAAGGAATTATGGCGCAAAAAGACAGTAGAGTTCTGGCCAGCGCCCGGTGCAGGTCGCCTTTATGTTCCCTGTCAGCATTTTTGCTGGGAAGTGTATGCCATTCTTGTTCAGTTATAGTACTTGCCATTTTTTCATGCGGTGGGGATTAAATTGCATAATTCTAGAGTGATGGTGTATTATCTAGTGGAATTTCCTTAGGCCGTTGATGATGATTCATCTGTGATTAAGTTTTGCCTTATCATAGTACTGGATTTAGCCGGTGAGCGAAAGTCATTGTGATGTTCACTCGGTAGGGGCATACCAGTGGGTATGATACTGATAGATTGAGTTGGTGGCTATTGCAAGTTGTATTGGCATTTATGTTGAGTTGTATTTCATATGTATTGCTAGCCGTGTGTGGCTTCCGGGTGTGCAGTTATTAATAAAAGGGAACTTACCTGTTAAAGGTGTTACACTTAATTATTGTCAACTATTGTATGCTGTGGTCGTCTTCTAGCGGGACGAGCCAAGTATCGAAGTGTTCATGTGTTAAAATGCACAGTATAAGTAATTCCTGACAGCTGGGCGCTACGTCTAAACAGTGCCCTGACAACTGTAATCGTTGTCTACAGTAGCCTATAGAGTATTTTGGACAGCTAAAAGCAGTATCCTAAGGCCGTAGTGCCTATATTTTCTGTAGATAGGCAAGAATCTATTATGCACAAAGAGTGTTAGAAGGTTGTTGCCGCAGTGTGTTGGTGCCTTCATAGTTACTATTAAGCCACGATAGTGAGTTATTTTCGGTCGTCCAGTGTCAAGTCAGTATGTTGGTCAGTCTGTAATCGTGAACTGTTTACGGTCGAGTGCCCTCGATAATGCAGTGACCTAGTTAGGCAACATTTGTAATTTTCAGGTTCAGAAATTGTTGGACAGTGTGTGACAACGTGTTGCAAGTGTACTGTGGTACTATAGTGGCAGTTGCTAGGATAATTTTTTGTGTCAAGGTAATAGATTTAAGTTATAGCTTGCATCGAGCGTGTCAGTTTGAAGTAGTACAAAGCATACTTTGTAGCTTAGTGCTAGGAAGGTGGCGATCCAGTCGGAGCAGCGGTGGTTGGTGTGTCAGATGTCGGTAGAGGGTCCATGTAAGATGCAGAGCGGAATAGTTCGTCTATTGTGGTTGGTGATAGGTTGGCCCGAGTGACTGACTGTGTGTATCGTCAGGAGGGATCGGTTGGTCTATTGTGGTTGGTGATAGGTTGGCCCGAGTGACTGATTGTGTGTGTCGTCAGGAGGGGTCGGTTGGTCTATTGTGGTTGGTGATAGGTTGGCCCGAGTGACTGATTGTGTGTATCGTCAGGAGGGATCGGTTGGTCTATTGTGGTTGGTGATAGGTTGGCCCGAGTGACTGATTGTGTGTGTCGTCAAGAGGGGTCGGTTGGTCTATTGTGGTTGGTGATAAGTTGGCCCGAGTGACTGACTGTGTATCGTCAGGAGGGAACGGTGGTTAATAGTAGTGGTTGCATCTCAGGTTATATGGTACTTCTCTTGGTTGGATATCCTGGTTGACGTGACCTTACTACACTGATGTGCCGGCCAGGGGGTGAAGATCAACGCCTCTGACGTGACCTTACTACACTGATGTGCCCGGCCAGGGGGTGAAGATCAACGATTAAGCGTACTTTGTGTGGACACTGGCATAGCACAGTGCCAAGAGTCTTACATATATTCTTCTGGCACTTAGACGAGTGTAAGGCTGGATACCTGACATGATATTTCTAGTGTACACTGCGCTCTCATAGCTCCGTGCAGGACAGTGTATTCGCTTGGATATTAGTTGCAGTACTGTGCCAAAGGAAATTAGGATGTTATGCTGACACACAAACCTCCTTAGGAATCGGAGTTTCTGGAACTTTACATTAGTCTGCATTTTGTGAACTTTGTGGAGTACTGTTCGTGTTGACCTCATATTCATCACCAGTGCTGAGGAAGCTTCGTCGACAAGCGTAGCTGAGGAGCTTCAGTTAAGTTTTTTTGTCTGTAGATCTTTATACGTTTGTTATATTTATGTTTCTGTGTTTTTCTTTAAATTCTGTTTTCGTCATTTAAATTTTTTTTCTTTTCTGTCTATCCGACTGATTCTATCTTCGGGTTCTTTGGAGTATGTGGGAAAGTAGATTTGTTCTGTTTACGTCTATTTCTTGAGGTCTGGGTATTAGTTTATTATTGTTTTTTTTTTCACTTTGTTCTGTTATTTTTGTTGTCTTTGTTTGTTTGATTTTTTTGTGTGTGTAGAACTTAGTCTGTATGTTTTTATGGGGGCAGTTAGTTAGATGGGATCTTTCACTGTATTTCTTATTACTTGGAGGTATTGATATTATATATTCTGATATGTTATAGTGTTAATTTTGGTTATAGGTTATTAAGTGTATTTTGCTTCTTATGAGTTGGGAGTGAAGGAGAGAGCTCTCAGTACTTCATCGTTGTGTGTGGTTATTGTTTAGTTTATTGTGTTTAATATTATATTCGTGTGTTCAAGGGAGGACGGGTGGTGAGTTTAATTCATTCTTGGCCTACTTGTGGGAAAAGATTGAATTAGACTGATTTCTTCTAGGGGGTGGCTGTGTATGTTTAGTGGTGGAGTAAGGCAGAGGGTTTTCCTGCGACTGCCCTACTTAACATTCCAAGCCCTGTTGGTGTTAGGTGTATTCGTGTAGTTTGTATTTACATTGTCGTGTACATTCAGTAATTCTGTTGTCGCATTTAAGTGGTGTGGTCTCTCGTTCCATCTGGCTATCTTGTGAATACGTTTACAGGTATCCCTGGTTTTCGTTCGTGTGCAGTCACGCAGTGTATATACTAATCTACCTCTGCTCTACTTGGTCTATCATCTTATTCCTCGTGACTGGGATTTTGTTTTCGTAGTGTGGGGTGTGTGTTTTTTCATCTGTGTAGTGCTCATTTTGCCAAGGGAAACCCTTGTATAACACAGATTATTAAGATTAGTTGTAATTGAAGAATTATTTGGGTACAGCACCAGTGTGGGTGCCAGTAACAGACTTTGGAATAAAAGCTGAGTTAGTGTCAAGTTGGGACACTGGTGTCATAGCACCAGGAAGTTTCATTACCTGTTATTTTACAACGGTCGACTATTGTAAGGGTCTGTTAGTGTTTCACAGAGACTAAGTGGTCAGAAGGACCAAACAAGGAGACAGTAGCCAAGTGGCAAAGGAAGACTATAGGTGTTCAATAAGAGGTGAAGTGGATGATGTGTAGACAGTGAGAGGTGAGGTGATATATACTTACATGCATATATATGTGTAAAGTGGAGAAGTGATATCAATATTTACTATCATTACTGCATATTTTTGTAAGCAGAGAGTGGGCTGGTGATTTAAGTAGAGTATACGATTGAGTAATCGCACAGTAAAAATCTAAAGAAAAAGGTAATAGTATTTAATATTGCCAGAATACATCATGGACATTGATAGTTTCATGCGGATAGGCAAAGAAGCGGGTTACACAGGAAATGAGTTGCTGGAGTATGCCAAGGCAGAATTTCACGCAATAGAGAACCAGAATGCCTTTAAGAGATGCTTGTGCTGAAAAGCTAGAGCTAAAAAGAAGAGAATTCGAATTCAAAGAAAAGAAGATGAGAGAAGATATAGAATTTGAAGAAAAGAAGATGAGAGAAGATAGAGAATTGTAAGAAAAGAAGATAGAGAGAGAATTGCAAGAAAAGAAGTTGAGAGAAGATAGAGAATTTGAAGAAAGAAGAAAGAGAGAGATTTGCAAGAAAAGAAGATGAGAGAAGATAAAGAATTTGAATTAGAGAAGGAGAGAATGAAAATTGATAAAGAATTACAATTAAAGACACTGGAAGTGAGTGCGAGTGGTCAGAACTCGACTCCTGGGGGGTCTCATCGTCCCTTTAGGCTGCGTCTGCCGAATTTCAATGATAAAATCGATATTTTAGATTTTTTTCATCGAGAGATTCGAGGCCGAATGCGTGGCCTGAAAGGCTGACAGCGATCAGTGGCCATCTCTGCTATCGACGTAGCTAGTGGGGCCTGCGATGGAAACTTTTCATAGCCTCCCGCTAGATGAAAGGGCCGATTACGACATAGTAAAGGAAAGGTTGCTCCGAAAGTTCCGTCTGACTGCTGACGGGTACCGGACACGTTTCAGAAACGCGATGCCAAGCGCAGACCAAGACTTCGAGGAATTCATCTCGAAGATAAAACTTCTGCTCAACAGATGGATTGAGATGGATAGAATTAATAAGGATTATGATGGCTTGCTAGACTTGATGCTACGAGACAAAGCGTTGTCGTCGTGCTCAACTGAGTTGGTGGCGTTCTTCCAAGAGCGCAAGCCAAAAGACATCGAGTCCACGGCCCAATTGGGGCATTGTTATGTCCTTGCCCACCCGAGCAAACCCATCCACAAGTAAGGTCTGTCAGAAGACATAGTTGCCGGTGTCGGCAAAGTTCAGCGCCATCCTGGGCGAAATCAGTCAGGCGAGGCAGACATGGGCCAAGAGCAGAAGTATGAGAAGCCTTCCAGTCCCTATCAGCCACGTAGAGGACATTATGGGAATTTCCGGTCCCATCGGAATGGTCGGCCGAGTTGGCAGAACCGACAATGTAAAAGTTATAGCGACGAAGGAGAGCGCCAAACGCGAAAGCAGGTACGCTTCGAGAACTCTCAGGACGAAGACCGGTTTTGGTATAAAACAAAACATTCCAAGCATTGGAGTGGTTCCTCAGAGAGTCGATCTTCCGACTCTGATACGCGGTCTTCGTCATCGAAAAGCTCCAGCAAGAGTTCACGCGATGGGTCGAAAAAGGAGAGCCTGTGTTCCAATTGTGGTGGCAATAATCATTGCGCTGACACGTGCCCCACCCCAATAGAACACGAGAATTCTGCGTTTTTGTTGGAGACAGTAAACAGCGAGGACTGTGCGGGGTCTCGCCCTCTGTTCCACGTGAACGAGAGGTTAGTGCTTCAATGTGGGCATGCGGTACCATGTCTATCGGCAGTCCATGAGACTGGCAAGGTGATTCTCCACGAAGGCAAGGTGGACAATAGACCAGTCCAGGTGTTGAGGGATACTGGATGCACCACAATTGGGGTGCGTCTGTCGTGTATCGACGACTCCTGCCTTACAGGCAAAACTGTAAAGTGTACTACTTTTGGGGGCAAAGTTGAGTCTTACCCCCAGGCGTGCATTAATGTGGACACCCCGTTCATAACAGGTAGAGTGAACGCGTTTGTCCTGCAGAATCCGATTGCCGATTTAATTGTCGGCAATGTGCGGGGAGTACATAATGCTACGGGAGAGACTGGAGCAGTCGCGCAGCAACTCCAAAGTCCCGAGGCGGATAATCAGGTGGCCGAAGTATCACCATCTGAGAAGATGGGACGTGTTATACGGGGTTCGCGACAGACTTTCGTTGGTACTTGGAAGACGGTACCGAAGCACAGGGAAAGTAACCACGAGGGGATATCTGAGGATCTGAAAGCGAGTAACCGCGCGGTATGGGTGCGCAATGTTCCCCGGAGTGCTAATTGGCGCACACTCAAACGTGTGTTTAGTGAAGTTGCGCCAGTGAAGTTTGTAGAGGTAGTGTCATTGCGCGACAACACCAAAGTTGCACGAGTGACTTTCGTGAATAGGTGGGGTGCACGTGATGCAGTTAGGCAGAAGCATATGTCGTTGCTTCAGAACCATCTGCTTATAGTCCAGCAATAGCTAAGGTTAGGTTTTGGTTTCGTGTTCAGTAAGGTGTTTCAGTTGACGCGAACCGAACATTAGAGTCTGACCCACGCCCCCAGTACTATTCTGATATGAATATGTGTGTGTTGTAAACTTGTAAATATCATGTTTATGCTGTAATATGTCATGCTTTACAATTTATAAATTATGATGCCATAAAGGCAACCTGAACTAGAATCGAATATAATATACATGTATAGCATGTACAAATGATTGTCTATACTGTGAAATTGCTTACTGTTGTGGATGGCTATATGAGAATAACTATGAGCGTACGATATATTATGTTTTGTTAGACCAGGTGTGGACAGTCGTTGTTGATTTTCACGACTACCAGCCCCTGGGGTGGCTTATTTCATGCTCATATTGTGTTTGATGGATAGGTTGAGTAGGCATGAACGACAATGGTGGTAGAGAACCATGGCACTCTCTAGACAGATGAGGAGGTGCTGGCATGGCATAGATTCGTCCCAACTACGTACAGGGTCGGGCGAGGACTCGTCCGAGGGAAGAAGACTTCGTTTTCTTTCTTGGGGGGGGGGGGGGGGGGGGGGGGGGGAAGGGGGAATGTCACGGCGATATGTTCGCCGAAATATCAGGTTGGTCACGCTGAGAGTGAAAACATTGATATAATGTAAAAACCCGTTTGGTCAGCTGACCGGAAGGGAAGTGAAAAGGAATTATGGCGTAAAAAGACAGTAGAGTTCTGGCCAGCGTCCGGTGCAGGTCGCCTTTATGTTCCCTGTCAGCATTTTTGCTGGGAAGTGTATGCTATTCTTGTTCAGTTATAGTGCTTGCCATTTCTTCATGCGGTGGGGATTAAATTTCATAATTCTAGAGTGATGGTGTATTATCTAGTAGAATTTCCTTAGGCCGTTGATGATGAGTCATTCGTAATTAAGTTTTGCCTTATCATAGTACAGGATTTAGCCGGTGAGCGAAAGTCATTGTGATGTTCACTCGGTAGGGGCATACCAGTGGGTATGATACTGATAGATTGAGTTGGTGGCTATTGCAAGTTGTATTGGCATTTATGTTGAGTTGTATTTCATATGTATTGCTAGCCGTGTGTGGCTTCCGTGTGTGCAGTTATTAATAAAAGGGAACTTACCTGTTAAAGGTGTTATACTTAATTATTGTCAACTATTGTATGCTGTGGTCGTCTTCTAGCGGGACGAGCCAAGTATGGGAGTGTTCATGTATTAAAATCCACAGTGTAAGTAGGTCTTGACACTGCCTGTTGGTGAAAAACACTGTTTTTTATCTGGAGAGGGTGGTAGAGGTCAATGAATATATTTTACTTTAATGTGATGCTAATCGTTGTAAAACACATGTGCTTCAAGGGAAGCTTACTTGATGCTATGTTTATAATTTAGGGTGAACATTGCAATGAGAAGAGACCCCGATGCCAGCACAAGAACAGCTATGCTATGGACCCCTGAAGGAAAACGAAAGAGAGGCCGACCAAAAACAACTTGGCGGAGGACTGTGGAGGCTGAGATGCAAAGAATGAACCAGAGTTGGGGCACTGTACGAAAGATGGCCGCCGACCGAGCAAAGTGGAATCAATTTGTTGTTGCCCTACAAGACGCCACCAGGCGTAATGGCCACTGACTGCTTTGACGGTCGGCGGCTAAGGATCAAAGAAGAAGAAGAAGATTGCAATGATGTTACGTGTGATCCTATTGGTTGATTTGGTTGTTGGGACGTGGCTATGATTGTGTGTTTGGTTTGTCTTGACAGCGTTCATGGAGAAGTGAGCAAAACATGAGATTTTATGGGAGAAAGTGTGCAAGGGCGCGTGTAACGGCAGTGGACCGTTAATGTATGAGACGTTGTATGTTTTGAAGCAGAAAGAACGTATGCTGGATTGTGGTAGTTGTATGTTGAAAGTGTAATCTGCCATGGATGTAAATGCCCAGAATAGGGAGATTAAAAGTGTATTAAAGAGTTTCGCAGACAGAGAATTCACTTGTTCAGTGGTACATACAGAAGAAAGGTCAAAAGTTCGCAGCCCTCTCACACCGCTACATAACGAGACCAAACATGAAAAGTGGGATCACCCGGAACCACAAATAGCCTTCGTGCTACTAATCTTTTCCATAAACATGCAATACTCGCAATAACAGACTCGGTATGAATACGAAAATTCTGAGGATAAATATTGGATATCAAAATCCTCGTGAAATAAATATATTAAGAAAACAGAACGAAGACAATAATCACTAGTTAAACAACCTACTTCTTCTTTGTGCACTCTCAGACGTCTATTTAAATATTTTCAAAGAAAGCAATGGTCAGCTTGAGGCTGTTTGTACCTCCATAGAGTTTTTCCATGAATGGTACTGGTGACGCCCATATGTGCTTTCTCTGTTATATGTGGAAATGTTGGGCATCTTTGAAACAGATGTTCAGCAGTTATTTTATCTGTGCCACAGTTACATTCATAGGTAGTTCATATCTTTAACTTGTTGAATAGATGGTCTCTCAATCTGTTGTGGCCCGTGCGGAGCCTGAAGGTTACCACTTGTTCTCTTCTGTTCGGCTGGTAATATGCATCATTTATGTGAGTTGTCTAAATGCTCTGCATTCTGTTCGTTCGTGTATCTGATTCTGATAAAACCCGTTGCCTCTTCGAAAGTTATGCTTGTATCAGACTGAGGTAGCTTTCCACATTCCTTTGCCAATCTGTCAGCCTCTTCATTGCCGGAGATGTTGCAGTGAGATGGGATCCACAGGATGATCAAAACTCTTTTGAATCGTTGATATAGTTTGTGAAGCACCACTCTTAGGTCATCCAGGTCTGCATTATTTTGGCTCCTCGGTGTAGCAATTACTGACAGTGCGTCTGTGAAGAAAGCATTTTGTCTTTCAGTGCTAGACAACTCGAGTACAAAGATGGTTGCAAAGCGCAATGAATACCGCCAGACTCTGACATCGAGAAAATGAACGTCCATTTGCTTCTATGGCCCTCGTGGGTCTCTAAGGCACACACCAAAAAAACGGGGCTTCTGTTCCTTCAGCCATGTATTAAAAGGAGGGTTAATACGAGGTTGTGCGAAGAGGTAGCAACATTATCATGTAACATAAATTGCTACAAAAACCAATGCTGCTATAGCTTTGACATAGGCTTCCTCAAGAGAGTCTTCTGCTGCAGTGGCGCCATGCTCATCAAAGCGCGAAAAAAGAAATGATGTTGATCATATTGATGATGATGGTGGTGGTGTGAATGATGACTGTTGTTGTTGATGATGATTATGAGGATGATGATGATAGTTGATGACGACGAAGATGATAATAATAATAATAATGATTTTCCCCCCACAGTAGTTAACGAATGAAGTTACTGAAAATACTGAATTGAACTATGTTTCCTGAATTGTGCATCTACCAAGACAGTGAATTATGCATCTACCAAGACAGTGAATTGTGCATCTACCAAGACAGTGAATTGTGCATCTACCAAGACAGTGAATTGTGCATCTACCAAGACAGTGAATTGTGCATCTACCAAGACAGTGAATTGTGCATCTACCAAGACAGTGAATTGTGCATCTACCAAGACAGTGAATTGTGCATCTACCAAGACAGTGAATTGTGCATCTAACAAGAAAGTGAATTGTGCATCTACCAAGACAGTGAATTGTGCATCTGTAGTGAGATACTGTTGTGTAATGGCTATCAAGGAATGTTATATGCACGGGCAGTTAGGTTCTGGCTTGGTGAGTATGTCTTCAATCGTTGCTGATGTTTACGCGAATGCTAGGTTGAGTAGACGAAGGGTTAGCATCATACTTTTCACCTGACCACAGCCACACAGTATCGTTCTTAGCTCATACAACAGTGTTAATGATTAATCAATGAGTTGGTGAAGACTGGTCTACATCCAAATTTATTCACAGTAGCTCCAACAATAATTCAGCATAAATAACATTAGGTAGATTGCATTCATTAAGGTCCAGTGTCAGTCCATCGTGATAAACAATGTAAGAGGCATACAATTCATAAATCTCAATTCTGGCCGTACGAGACTAACGTTCCGGTTAAAGCAAGCCGTGAACGAAGTATGGCGGCAAATGTAAATATATGCTGACGATCGAAAATGTTTACCTCACAATACAGTCACAATGCTTCCCATGGAAGCTGTAACCCTTGACGGCCCATAAACACATCTTATACAATCGTGGCGACCAAATCTCATTACAAGCCATTGAGAAAATATATCGAATAACACATTCACCACGGGAACACGGGAAACTGACCATGACGCACGTCCCGCCCCGGGGAAAAAAAACAACAAATGAAAGAAAAAACGGCCAAAATTAAGTACATCATAATAAAAAATCGTCAACAGTAGAGCAATAAATTGTCAAAGTCCAGTCAAAGTCAAATCTACTGGAAATATTAATGAAAGTGCATGAAAAAGACTGTCATCAGTCAATACATTATCATAAGAATATGAGAGGCAGAAACAAATAAATGTAAACTAATAATGCAATAAAGAAAAGATCATCTTGTAATGTATATGTTAAAGTAATGATATCACTATAGCATAAGAGAATTGTTACATAAAGAGAATCAAACTAATAAACATGCGAAATATAAGTAGGGTTATGTCTTTTAGGGAACATTAAGAAGGAAAAAAAAAGAAAAAGTTACAAGAATTTATACACCATGTAGTTTCCATACTGATCTATTAGTAAATATGGTACTGCATTGTTTCCAATTGGCAACAATATGTCTTTCACATGTGCTTATAGCACTGAAGTAGAGTTATCCATTTGACACGAAAGTAGATTGTTACTAAGCAACAAAATGTTCAGGTAATAATATGAAGGTATCGAAAGTCAATCATCCAATGTAAATGAGTGGATCACGTAAATACATTTGAAAGTCACGCAGAAGTACTGAATGTCAACCACGCGCTTATATTTGGATCACATAATAATGTTAATTAGTATCGTTAAAGTCTTGTTGAGGGCAGCGGGAGAGTAAATCAGCTAACACATTTTCAGTGCCCGGAATATCTTGGACATCAAATGCGAACGATTGGATCAAAATAGAATAGCGCGCAACCCTGGATTCTTGTGGTTCGATTTCATGAGGAATGACAGAGAGCGCTGGTCTGATTGTATAATAAATCTTGATCCAAGAAGGTACCTCTCCAGTTTCAAAACAGCCCTTACGATGGCGAGCAATTCGCGCTCGATTGCTGGATATCTTCTTTCTGCGTCCGTCAGCTTCCGAGATATGTACAAGTTAGGGTGAAGTGTACCATCGAAATTCTGCATCAATACGCCACCAACACCTTTGGAAGACGCATCTGTGCGAAGATAGAATGTCAAGTTTTTATTTGGTAGCCTCAATATTGGAGGGGTTGAAAATAAATTTTTAATATGAGCTAAGGCTGCTTGACACTCTTGAGACCAGTGCACATGATTGGGAGAGCCCTTTCTTAATAAAGCAGACAGATCAGCAGTGAGATTGGATAGATTCGAAATGAATCGACTGTAAAATTAAATAAGGCCGAGGACACTGCGCACTTGTTTCTTAGTTGTGGGCCCAGATATGTTCAAAATCTTGGACACATTAGATAGTTCAGCTTTAAGCAAACCATGACCAACTCTATGAACAGGAATGATATTTCTCCAAAACCGACAAAAATTTTAGAAGGTTTGGCAGTTAGATGGTGTGAACGTAAAGTGTCCAGCAGTGAAGTGAGACCTAAGAAATGATTTTCCCAAGAAGTAGTAAAGAGACATATGTCATCTATATATGTAATAATATCAGACCTGTTAGAAAAAATCTTACGCATCATCCTGACAAATGTGGCAGGAGCATTCGTCAGTCCAAAGGACATAAAATTCCATTGTAAAAGCAGTAAGTGGCTTAGCAGTTTCCGATAAAGGAACCTGCCAGTATCCTTTTGTGAGATCAAACTTAGTGAAAAAACAGCTGTAGCAAGTCTTGGCAAAAGGTCTTCTAATAAGGGTAAAATTTCAGCATCAAAGAGTTATATTATTGAGTTTGCGATAGTCAATACATAGTCTTATATTGTCATCTTTCTTTCTAACAATGGCCATCGGGAAAGCAAATGCAGAATTTGATGGTTCGATAATACCCAAACGAAGCGTGTCGTCAAGTTCTTTATTAACCTTATCCTGAAAATGGATAGGAATGGGATATGGTCGAACTCAAATAGGTCGATCATCCGTGAGGAGGATATCATGAGTGATAACCGATGTATGACCAGGGATGTCTGTCAGAACATCTGGGAAAGATTGAAGAAGATCAGACACCTGCTGACGTTGGTCGGATGATAAATCCGTACAGATAGAAACATCCTTCCACGTCTCAGTAGCAGTTAAAGGCATGACAGGAAGATCAATAGGTAAGTCAGGAAAAGCAGATTCTTCCCCCTGAATCACAGACAGAGAAGAAAAATGAGTAGTATGCCTTGTGGGCTCATTTACTGCATGAAAGACAGCCTGAAGATATTCAGGTCGAGTATGGAATTCTTTGAGCATGTTTATATGGAAAGTTTTGTTTTTTCCCTTAACGTCAAGTACATAGTCAACATCAGAAATGCGTGAAATAACTCTGTAAGGACCACTCCAAGCAATGAGTTGTCTGTGTCCTTTCTAGGAAGAATCACAAAGGCTTCATCTCCAGGCACCAGGTGTCTTAGTCGTCTGTTACGATTCTGAAACTGACGAGCTTTTTCTTTAGCAGTTTCAGAAGATGCTGTTGCCAACTGACAAGCATCAATTATCTCACGTCGGAGGTTTACGACATTATCGTAAGATGACTTGGTGTCTTGAGTCATTTCTGAGTCAGTGAGCAAATCTTTAATAAGAGACATAGGACCTCTAGGTTGAGCTCCGAAGACAAGCTCGAATGGCGAGAAACCGGTCTGTTCATTTGGTACCTCACGGTACGCAAACAGCACGGCGGGTAAAACCCTGTCCCAGTCTTGTGGATAGCTGACTGTAACTTTGCCTAATAATTGTTTAAGCGTCCTATTTAGCCGTTCTACCGTACCATTGCTCATTGGATGGTACACGGAGCTAAGCGATCTGTCAATGTTTAGTTGTTGCATAACACCAGTCATGGCCTCGGAGACAAACTGAGTACCTCTGTCTGATAGAAGTTTTCTAGGGAAACCTAGCCTGGAAAAGATTAAGAAAAGAGCGTCAGCCACGTCTGAGGTGGTGATATTCTTCAGAGGTATAGCCTCTGGCCAGCGCGTGCACATGTCAATACATGTGAGGACATACCTGTGTCCTCTAGCTGACATAACTGGAAGTGGGCCAATAATGTCTATGGCCATCTTCTCAAAGGGACGTACAGGTATATCTGAAGCCTGTATCGGTGCCATGTGATAGGCTTCCTTTGCTTTGACCTCCTGGCAAGTAACACAGGAGCGACAATACGTAGCAACATCCCTAGATACACCAGGCCAAAAGAAGGAAGAGAGCCCTCTGGACCTTGTCCTAGAGTAGCCCATGTGTCCAGCACAATGAGAATCATGGGCGTGTTGAAGGATATAAGTTCTAAGCTGTTTAGGAACCATGACCTGTTGTTTAAGAGCAGAAGAATCTTTAAACATTCTGATCAGGATACCATTCTTAAAGATGTACCATTGACGAGGGGCATTGTTTACAAGCATCTCCTCACCACTTACCAAACGAAAAAATGTCTGCAAAGAATCATCATCTCTTTGCAGCGTTGCAAAAGATTCTTTGTTAATAGTAGCATGAAAATCATAATCCTGATTTTCAGGCACAATGTTATAAATCGTTTGAGCTTGTGCTTGAGCCCTTGTTGTTACTGCATTCGCAGTTAAAATGTTTTGCCGTTCCCACTCAATAATTTCACCAGGTATGCAGTCTTTGCCACCGTGGATACGGCCAACAATAAGGTCAGTGATTGGATTTTTTTAAAAGACACACTTTAATTCTCCCTGTGAAAAATGGAGTCGCTATGTGAACGATAGCTGTGGGATAGAACTCTACCGTTCCCCCAAATGTGACACATTTAACAAAATCTCCAGTGGAGCATGATGGGTGCACTAGAGATTGGCGAACTCCCACCGTTGTGCATCCAGTATCTCTAAGCACAGATACCTGCGTATCGTTTAATAGGCCTTTATGAAAATGTAAGGTGTCTGTGCCATCATGAGCAGCAAGTGCTGTCATTGTAGGAAGTGGATGACCGCATCTTAATGTAGATACCACATTAGGCTGAAATAAAGTTCGGCAATCAGGACACTGCGAAGCAGCATCAAAGTCAAAAAAAGAACAAGCAGCAGCCTGATTTACCGAAGGATTACTTTGAGTAGCACTAGATGTATCAGCAGATTGTGCTGAGTTAGCATGATAGTTTGTACGTTCAACGCTCCGAGAGCGGAAAGGATGGTTATCATTCTGATTATTATAAGAATAATTCCGGTTTCTATTGTCCTGTGAATAATTAGACCTTCTAAGAGTTGCATATTGGTTACTGTATCTATTACCATTCTAATTACCTCTACTCCTGAAAAAATTATCATTTCGTTTCCATCCTCTCTGTGGTTGGAATTGGTTCTGGTCCCCGAAATTGTCTAAAATTTCCTCTAGACGGAGGAGATTGATTATCGTAAGAGTTACCACATTGAAAGTACCCATAGTTATTACATCTACCACGACCAAAATTCCTGTCGAGACTCTGAGACCTTGGTCTTATGTTTTTGTTGTTCCAAGATGACGCTAATGCCACAGGTAGAGCCTCTTTGATGTGAGAGTTACTCACACATGTGCCTGGGTGAGCGGTAATAAACTGTCTTCCCAATTCTTCAACCAATGTCAAATCCGTAGGTTTCCGTTCATGAAGGTATGATAGGAACTGTTGGTTAACAGAAGACAACACTTTGTCTCTGAGCATTAAGTCCATTAGTGCCTCATATGTTTGTGGAATTTTCGCTAATTCAACCCATCTGTTGAATGTTAATTTAATGGCAGCAATAAATTCCGAGAAGTCCTTCCCTGTTTCTGGCAACATGGTCTTAAAACGCATGCGATATCCATTTTCATCCAATTGGTAAAGTTTAAGCAATAAAGCTCTGGCAGCTTCATAGTTATTCCTACTGGGACCGTCCATGGTACAAACCGAAGTTAGTGCATCACCTGTGAGGAATTTCATCAATCTACTACACCATTCAGATTTATCAATTTCATGTGCCTCACACACAGTCTGAAAGCGATTAAGGAAGCAAGAAATATCGTCTACGTTGGGTTTGAAAGTAGGCAAACGAAATCTACCAGATCCTGAAACATGTTTGTTTGAGGAACTGTGACTCTCAGAATTGTTTTGTTTAATATTTAGCAACTTAAGTTTTTCAAGTTCTAAGGATAACATCTTTTCATCATGTAATCTTTTTTATCTTCTGCTTCCATCGCAAGTATTTTAAGTTTCTCTTGGCTGGATAAATCTTCAGCTCTTCTCTTCTCAGCTAATTCTTCATTTCGTTTTTTTCTCTGGCCAATTCTTCATTTCTATTTTCTCTGGCCAATTCTTCATTTCTATTTTTTCTGGCCAATTCTTCAGCCCTATGTTTCTGATATTCAGTCATAGCAAATTCTTTTAGGGCTTCTCCTTCCATGGCAAAGGCTTTACCTTGTTTCACAAAATAGGCCAAGGTAGCCATTTTGTATCAATGTATACAAGTATTTAGTAATTGTCAGATTTGTATAATCAATAATATTAATGGCTATTAACAATGCAATCAATGAATGGTAAGGAAAAAAAATAATGAAAAAGACAACAAATATAAATATAGATAAGAGAAAAAAAAATTTTGGAGCAAGATAAAGCACTAAGCGACAAAAGACATCATCAGTAAGCAACAAAAGAGAATATAAATGTCAAACTAAAGAGGAAAAATACTGCAAATTGGAACACGCTTACTGCTAAGTCAGAACAACACAGGACCAGAGACACGGTGTATAAACATAAAATTTGTATGTAACTGGGAGACAGCAAGGAGAGACCAACAGATACGAACAAAATTAGTGGAACTAAAGCAGAAATACTATACAATGACAACGCACAGAACACAAGACGGCACACCTATACAGACAGTGGTCGAAGAAAACCAGACAGAGGACCTAAGTCGCACGGCGAATATCAGCCGGATATTCCACTGTTGGAAATCTACAAGCAAACCTAACGAAACATCCGGTGTGAGCCCATTGAATCAATGAGATGAACCTCTTGCACCGAATCACCTCCCAACCAAACCCACAGGGACAAACAAGCTAACAGAAAGGTACAGATATAACATGCAAGAAATACGAACCACCTCAGACCAATTTAGCACAGTTCACAAAAAGTGCACATAAAGCCACTTAGCTTGGGGCCAAGGATGGTGAATCTGTTGCACAGCATCTCCTGGACAGGTTGTCAACGTAGCAAGGGCACATCACAGGTCGAGCAGCAATAATGTAGTTATTAGATATCCAAATAGAGCAGGAAGCACGACATCATTGCAGTTTTTCTTACAGAAAGTTCAACTTGATAATGTTGGGATTTGAAAACTTCCCACAACAGGTGTGTAGCAGCCTGATCTATAACACGTAAATCAGAACTTGATTTAAACGAGGAGCATTCACTGGGACTCTGCTGTAACGTCTTTCTTAAAAAAAACAATGATTTGAACAGTTGTACAATGAGCAGAAAAATTTCGTCACAGTCATGTATTTCCACCCGCATCAATTTCATGCCATGCGCAGAGGAAAGTATGCAAAACAGTTCCAGAAATAGTTCATAATGCATAAACAATAGACAACATGGTGTGGTTTCAATTTTTCCGATGTTGTTGAACAGTCCAAAAAAAATCGTCCCCATATCGGCCACCAGAAATCTGTTGTGCAATGGCTATCAAGGAATGTTATATGCACGGGCAGTTAGGTTCTGGCTTGGTGAGTATGTCTTCAGTCGTTGCTGATGTTTACACGAATGCTAGGTTGAGTAGACGAAGGGTTAGCATCATACTTTTCACCTGACCACAGCCACACAGTATCGTTCTTAGCTCATACAACAGTGTTAATGATTAATCAATGAGTTGGTGAAGACTGGTCCACATCCAAATTTATTCACAATAGCTCCAACAATAATTCAGCATAAATAACATTAGGTAGATTGCATTCATTAAGGTCCAGTGTCAGTCCATCGTGATAAACAATGTAAGAGGCATACAATTCATAAATCTCAATTCTGGCCGTACGAGACTAGCGTTCCGGTTAAAGCAAGCCGTGAACGAAGTATGGCGGCAAATGTAAATATATGCTGACGATCGAAAATGTTTACCTCACAATACAGTCACAATGCTTCCCATGGAAGCTGTAACCCTTGACGGCCCATAAACACATCTTATACAATCGTGGCGACCAAATCTCATTACAAGCCACTGAGAAAATATATCGAATAACACATTCACCACGGGAACACAACCATGGCACGTCTCTTCAGGGCTGTTTACATTTTATCAATAGCACGGGAAACTGACCGCTCGGCTGCGCATGGGCAGACGATACATACGTCACGTTATATATTTATAGCTAATGCAGACAGCTGTATTTCAGCAAAGGATTGACATACGCCTGTGCGCAAAAGCCGTACACAACAGATACATTGATACACCGATCAAATAGTTAAAATTCCACGTGTTTAGAAAGATAAAATAATATATAGAGATAAATAGGTAAGTTGCGCTTCAGCATCGTCACCGGCGCCAGCATTCGTATTAATTTTTTGATAAGCCTTAACGCAAGTAAACGATACCCTTTTCTCACTCGATAGTACTAGTGTTTCAAAATACGTCCTTGAAAATTAACTGTAACAGTTGGCCAGCCAAGGCACAATTTTTTTCAAGCAGGAGTGAAAGACGAAAAACGGGGAAAGAAATAAAAGGAAGGAATGCAAGTGAGAGACGGGAAAATACGACCATTAACACGTGTTGGTTTGAATCGCGACAGCGCGTGACACCATGCTGGTAGCATATTTGAATGAAACGCCACAAAACCACTAGCCCACCCCCTTATTGCCATTCGCGCAGCCTAAATGTATAAACACTCAGATCGGGAGACTGCGTTGAAACACACACACACAGTCGTATTTTTAGGATGAAATGCAGACGTTATGCTTCTTTTTGTATAAGCACGATAGAGAGGGGAAAAATATGGTGTATTTAGTAAAGAAAGAAAAAATTACGATTAACGTGGAAATTTGAAAATTTAACCTAGTGTGTAGGGGACAGGAGAAAAACGTAAAAACTTATTAACAACAGTGAGATGCAAAGCCATGATGGCAAACTGAACTTAGATGAAGACTGATAATAAAATAAACAAAAGGACAGTTGACAATTAAAAGGATAATATTTGTTTATTAGCATATCATAGTCCCCATAAGGTATATTATTATAAAAGTATGTGTTATTTGAATAAATGAAGAGTGAAAAATAATGGGATAAAGATACGAATAAAACCAGGAGGACTACATGGTAGCTGGTCTTCTGATCCATAATTGCTTTTCCGCATTTTTTTAAAAACAGTTAGATAGGGACTGAAATATGGAACTGAAAGACACAGTGACGGACATACGGAATAGCCTCACTCAGCTCGCCATATCTTGGGAGGGGAGAGGTAGTCCAAGATTTAAAATGTAACGTATTTTGAAAAAAGGACGCTAGAAAGCATAACATAATTTGATTGGTTGGAGATTTGAACCTAGCGTTCGGGGCCACTTGAGAACAATCTTTTTAATAAGTAGTGTTATCAAAGGGAGCAGGGAATCCATGACCATTGCCCTTGCCTTCCTGCACCAGCGGCGATTGTGTGTGACCATTAATCGCTAGATTAACCTACATATTGTGTAAATTTCATTGATGCGGTAAGATAACCATTTATATAACCCTTTTGTTTATTGACATGCATTTGTATTATTGAATGTGTATAATAATATAAAAAAAATGTTTCTTTCTCTAACATTTCTATGTTTTTCTGGTCAATTTTAATGCGCTGTTTTTAAATCTGCAAACCGTTTTTCTCTATCAGGTCGGGATCTCTAGAAATACACAATTGAAGTTTTTTAACAACGCATACAGTATTACAACATCATTCGTACAAGAAGTATAACAGTTATGTAGGCTTGAATTTCTTTGCAGTCGACTTTCGTCGGTGAATGGCATGTGGTACATCGCCATGAAGCATCTAACAATAATCGGCAAGCATGGTCACACTCCACCGTCCTTGATAACGTGACTCCATTACGGCGATATCTTGATTGAATCGTTCTCCATGTTCATCGCTGACTTCGCCAAGGTTGTCAGGGAAAAAGTCAAGATGCGAATCGAGCAAATAGATTTTGAGGGACATGTTACAGCCCATAATTCTGTATGCATCTATGCACTGCTTAACAATATGCACATAATCGACAGATTTGTGATTTCCCAAAAGTTATCGACGATCGATTTGAATGCCATCCGTGCGCAAAGTTCACTACCATGTAACAAGTTCTCGAATTGTTTGTCTGCAATAACTTTCCTAATCTGAGGTCCTACAAAGATACCCTCCTTTATCTTTGCATCGCTAACTTGCGGAAACTTTTCTCGAAGATAAGTGAAAGCTTTGCTCGTTTTATCTAACTCTTTTACGAAATTCTTCATGAGCCCCAACATTATATGTAACGGTGGTAACATGATGCTGTCTTTGTTAACTAATGGCTCGTGTATTACATTTTTATGCCCGAGCTGCATACTATCCCTGATAGGCCACACCTTTCTTGCATAATGTTTCTGTCTGTTGCTGCTGTTCCATTCACATAGGAAAGAACAAAATTTAGTGTACCCAGTCTGCATGCCCGTGAGAATTGCAATGACTTTTAGGTCTCCACAAATTCGCCATTGGTAGTCATTGTACTTTATTTTTGCCAAAAGTATAGCCATATTGTCATAAGTTTCTTTCATATGAACAGAGTAGGCGGTTGGAATTGATGAAAAAAAATTTCCCTTATGCAATAACACGGCTTTTAAACTAGTCTTGGAAGAGTCGATGAAAAGTCGCCATTCGTTGACTATGTGCTCATGACTGACGTGCACCATTACACCGTTTACATCTTTGCAAAAGCAAATGTCATCATCCATCTCAAAGTATTGAACAAGTTCTCTGTATCTATGACGAAATTTAGATATCGGAGTATTGGGCGCTAAAAGATTCCATTCTTTGAGTCGCGAACCGAGTAATTCCACTTGTCCTTTGGTAAGAGCAAGATCACGTATTAGATCTGAAAGTTCTGAACGGTTAATTAAGTGAACACCATCATTCACCGGTATATAATCCGAGTTAGAATTAGATTCTAAAGCAGGTAAACTATCACTTTCTGATGGTTCATTCACGTTCAACGGATATTGTTCTGGTGGAACTGGGATCGGACACGTGATTGGATCATGAGGCACTGGTTTCGAAACCGATTCAATATTTAGATAAACCACAGACTTTCTAGTTTTAAAAGTGAAACCATGGATATTTGTCAAGCAGAAGTAACAATCAGTAACGTGATTTGTCGGTTCACGCCATATTACTGGCACCCCAAAAGGCATCGACTTATGCTTCAGCAATTTTCGTAACCAACCTGCCAATGTGTTTGCACAAGTCGAACAAACTGCATTTGGCTTCCAAGATTTATTTGCATCATCAACTTTCGAATCAAGATGGCTGTATACCGCTCCACCTATGTCCCAGTCTTGACATACGGATGCGAGTCATGGGCAATGACTACAACCCATAAAAGCCAGATCCAAACCTCAGAAATGAGGTATCTGAGGAAGGTGGTTGAAGTAACAAGAATAGACATGGTACGCAACCAGACGATACGTCAAGGCCTTAAATCCTACCCCCTGCAGACCCAAGTAAAACAGTCCCAGTTAAGATGGTTTGGCCATGTCTGCAGAATGGGAGAAGATCGGATACCACGACAAGCATGGGAAACAAAGAGCCAAGGATCCAGACCCCGAGGACGACCCAGAGTCCGCTGGGAGGACAACATTAGACAATCTTTGAAGGATCGAGGACTAGAACGGAACCAGGCCAGGAGGAAGACAGCCGATAGGATAGTCTGGCGCTCTCTCTTCCAAACCTCTACACCTCACGGTAGAAGGGGAACGACTAAGTAAGTTAGTAAGTAACTTTCGAATCGAAATAAAATTCATATGCTTTCTTTAGTAATGGTGTAAAGTTTTTTTCTGGTGAACACGATCGGTAAAATATCCGCACACTTAACAGAACAGACTAGCCGAATTTCTACAACTTCTAGAAGCCATATTTCGCTCAGAATTATTTCAAAATACAGTAACTATTTGAAAAATAGTGTAACATATGTCATGCATCTTTTAGCAGTATAAAAAGTAGAATTATTTTGCATTTTATTAATTTTTAATAAGTTATATAGTAAAAATGAAACGGAGAAAATAACGGTTTCCCAAAAATATATGTATTCACAAATATCTTAAGAACCCGATGTGATAGAGATAAACGGATTTCAAATTTGAAATCAGCGCAAGAAACTGACCTTAGAACACCTATTCTTATATAAGAAAGAAAAATGTTGTTTGTCAGTGTAATCAGTGGGTAGAGGCATATCTAAAAAAAACGCCAACCAAAAAAGGTTGTGCCTTGCCACAACTATTGTTAGGAAAGTATCTCTTTTGTTAAAGCCAGACCGGCTTACTTTGGTTTTGGGAGAAAATAAAAAATGCTTAAAAGGGGAAATTGATGTACATTATTATGATGTAAGACCAGCAAACCACTGGCCGTCTCCAACAAGTCACAGTGTTTGCACTTGACTTTTTATATAAGTAAATATAAGTTTACCTATGACTATGAAGATATCAAACAGATGTTTGAAGACATGATGATGAATAGGGCACACAACCAGATAGGAACGATAGCTATTTGTAGCAAAGACCCACTGATCTTGAAAATATTGATACTGTTTATGTGATTAGAGATGGAGATGGGTTTATGATGTACTGAGGTAGGGATTAATCCTCTACTTGCAGGGTTCAACTGTGGAACCATAAAGTGAGCCACAGACTACTATACTTTCAACTGAAGCTGCCAGAAGAGGCATAACGTTCCTGAGTGCCTAACTTACGAAGTATTCTGTAGCAGCATTCTGCCGAAGTGAAATCGTGCAGAAAGTGAATGTGTGAGAGAGACAGCCGAGAACATTCGTTCCGACAAGGATTGCCCATTCATAGACTTATTGTTTCATCACACCAACTCAAGACATAAACATTGTAGATAATTATTCACAACCAGAGTATTTTTTTTTAAAGTATTTAAAATATAACGAAATTGAATTCCTCTTTGATTTTTAACATTCCTGTGTCCAAACAATTGAGACACAGAAAAAATAAAATTGTACAAAAGATTTTACAGTTCAAATTTAACCAGTGACTTGTTTCATTACTTTTCATTTAGTGTTAAGTGTAGTTGTTATCATTTTTATTACATTTACATTGCACATTACCCTAGACACTAGCTAGATAACAACCAGACACAATTACATACTAATTAGGATAAAATATATAGCCGATTGACGTCGTAGGGTGGTAGCAGCCAGGTACCCTGAGAACATCTTATTCAACCCTTAGACTCAGGGGCTTGCACAGCTGACCTCACATCGGTAGACAAATAATACTTTATTATTTAACATTAAAACCCACCACAGCATCTACCAAGACAGTGAATCGTGCATCTACCAAGACAGTGAATTATGCATCTACCAAGACAGTGAATTGTGCATCTACCAAGACAGTGAATTGTGCATCTACCAAGACAGTGAGAAGTATTATTTATAAAAATTGCTTCCTTGTATTTTTGTTTTTGCTCGAAACTTAATGTACAGCTGGGTACGCTCTAAACGAAAATTTAAAAGACATTCAACAGTGTTCACTATCTGCATTCCATTCGTGGTGTTCGAAGTGTCTGTACAATGGTCTCCCTTTTTTTTTTAAATCGTAATCTTCTATTCTTCCTTTTCTCCCTCTTTCATTTGTTTCTTTTTTTTTTCCTTTTCTCCACCTTTCTGCTTTTCCCTTACCGTTTTCTTTTATTTGCGATGACTGTCGTCGTTTTTATCATGATGTTTTTACAAAAGTTTTTCTGATTTCATGTTTGTTTGTTTTTTTCATCGCTGTTGCATTTCGGCAATTTCCTCACAGTTGCCAGCGCTATAGTTGCTGAGATTTTATTGGTGTAAGTTTTTTTTTTTCGTTATGTCTCATAAATTGGGAAAGTTACTGAATTGTTTAACAGAACAGTCCTTGCTGAAAAAAACTATTGTTATTGTTATCCAGAATCGACATCCTTGGATTCCGGGCAAACCCATAGGTGCTCAAGTGCCCCTCGGCAAATATCGAAGGTTAGGACTGCTGATTATTCCTGTTGCTGGTTGGGTGCCTGACCCATCCTCTCAGACGTACATCTCTTTAGTTTTACACATGGCGCTCAATGCCAGCAGTCTGAGTTGTGTTGATTCATCCTGCAATGTTGGTCCCTAACAGGCGATCATTGATTGTTCTTATTATCTCTCATAAACCCCCTACTATGGATGCTTTTCCAGGCTAGTTTGTCAGCTGTCTCATTGCTGAGCACTCTTGCATGACTAGGGCAGTTGATCCACACCAGTTTCTGAAAGGTTGAGGCATTTATGTAAGTTTTCGATTGATGTCGTAGCTATCCATTATGGACCTTTCGAAGGATAGATTGAAAGTTCGATACAATAGCTGGCCTTGTTAGCGTAGAGTCAGATAGCCATCTCATGGCTACAGTAGCTGCCTGTATCTCCATTTTCATGCTGGGGGTGGTTGTCAGGTAGGCTCCCTCTGTTCAGCGATGACTATACCTCTTATCTTAATCTAGAAGCCTCATCATAATTTCTCACCACAGAGAGCAGACCCATCAAGTGAATACTGTTTCATCACTATCCCCAGCATGACCATTTACCAGCTAATTAAATTCCAGTTCTGCTTTTCCACTATATGAGTCTCTACACTCCCTGCCATGGATGGTAATGTCTTGTTGGTAGTTTTTCAGTTCTCTCCCGCGTTACTCCCCTCTTCCCCCCCCCCCCCCCGATATTTTTTCATCTTGGAACACTTGCCCTATAGTTACCTCTGTATGTGCCATCCATGATATATATATATATATATATATATATATATATATATATATATATATATATATATATATATATATATATATATATATATATATATATATATATATATATATATATATACATAATCTCCATTCTCCTTTTTTTCTTTTTTTTTAAAAAAGTTTTGCCTCGTTTTGGCGAGGCGCGTCCCGTTCAACCTAGTCGGTTATATTAGGGCGCATGACCAAAAATAAAAGACCCTGAGGTCTGAGACTTAGTTATACCTCTCCATTCTCCTTCCTTTGATGTCATCAATGTTCCCACGAAGAGGGTATCTTCTGTCTGTAGTTTCACGAATATAGGTTTTTTTGTCTTGGCCATCGCAAATCTGGATTTTATCCACAAAAGTCCAAGCACGTGGCAGTGTGCTGCTGGCACTTGCCATGCCACACGTGACCGTTGAATTTTAGTGGCCTCGGCTTAAAGATTCCTGACATACATACTTTATGTGAGCTTATGACCTTCTTAGATAATTGACAGGAAACTACCAGTGTTGCCACAGCTGGGTATTTCTTACTAGATCTGAGTTTTTTGGCTTCCGTCTAAGTATCTGGGTATTGTTTTGTCAAAATCTGCATTAATCTGGGTATATTTGACAATTGACATTTACAATGTATGTATATTCTGTGCACTAATATTTATATTATCATTAAATGTAAAAAAAATTATGTGCTATATATTTTTTTTCCACTTACATTTAATTCTTGTTTTTAACCACATCAATGACGTTGTTTTTTTTTTACTCTTTTACATCAACTATCTATTTCCTGTTATTCTGTTAATGGCTGTCATCTACAATACTCATCATTTTTGCGATATGTTTTAAAGTATTATTTTTTTCATTTTAGACTTAAGCGATGATGAAGGTACGTTAGGTAGTTGTTGCAGCATAACGACACTCATGCCACCGCGTAAAAAAGTGAAGCCATGGTATCAGCTGACTTTTTGTAAGGAATGGCTAACAGACAGCGAACTGAAGGATTGGATAAAGCCGGACTCTGGCAATCGCTGTGCTGCGATTTGTACGGTCTGTTCCTGTACATTTACTAATGCCAACAAAAGCCGATTTATTGACACATAAAAACACACAGAAGCACACGAAACACTTCGAAGCAAAAAGCAAAACTCTGAACATTAACAGGTTTTTTCATCAAACCAAAAGAGCCCTGTCTCCAAGACAAAATTGCTAAAGCGGAGATATTGTTGTCGGCTTTCATGGCAGAACATAATAATCCGTTTTCGCAAGCTGATCATTTGATTGAATGTTGCAAGCAGATGTTTACAGACAGCACAATTGCTCAAAAAATGTCACTGAAGCGCACCAAGGCTGCCTATGTGATGCAGTACGGCATTGCTCATTTTGAGCGGCTTAAAGTTATAAACATTTGCAGACACCAGACATTTTCTATAATCGTTGATGAGAGTACTGATGTCCCTACGAATCAGATGTTGGCAGTCGTTGTGCGATTCTGTGACACAAAAACAAGAAAGTAGTTGATTCACTGTTAGACCTCATTGAGGTGGAAGATGGGACTGGTCTTGGCATGTTTACAGCTGTTAAGAAATTGTTGAGCACGCATGCTATCCCGCTTAGTAACGTCATTGGTTTTGCTGCAGACAACTGTGCCACTATGATGGGGACTGCAAGTGGTTTACAGGCACAGCTGAAGAAAGAGATTTCACATGTCTTCACATGTCGACTGTGTTTGTCATTCCTTGTGCAAATACTGCCACCTACCAACTACCATCTTGGATAAAATTTTCATAAAGAATGTCTGCTTCTATTTTTCGCGTAGTAGTAAAAGAAATCGACAGTTCCAGTTAATACAAGATGTAGTTCAGGCCATGAAACATAAAGTGTTGAAGCTGTGTGAAACACGCTGGCTGTCCGAAGCTTTTGTGGACAACGTCGACAGTGCGGGGCAAATCCTGCAGACGATGAACTCTGTTGGCACGAAGCACATGCTTTTATTTGTCGGCTACATACTGGTAAAGTTAACTTCGTGAACATCGAATTCCAGTCCAAGAACTTCCGTCTTCACAAAGTGTACACGAGTGTAACAAGAGAGTATCGTTTTCTTCTCAGTATGTTTATTAGGCAGGAAGAATTGGAGCATGAGCATCGCACTCTTGCCGACACTGATCCTTCGGATGTACAGGTGCACAAGAAACTGAATTACACTGAGCTGGGTGGACGGTGTAAAGCGCAGTTAACCCGACAACCGTTAGGAGATAAAGAAGTCCAGTTTCGCAAAGATGTATTGACATTACTTACTTACTTAGTCGTTCCCCTTCTACCGTGAGGTGTAGAGGTTTGGAAGAGAGAGCGCCAGACCATTCTATCAGCTGTCTTCTTCCTGGCCTGGTTCCATTCTAGTCCTCGGTCCTTCAAAGATTGTCTAATGTTGACCTCCCAGCGGACTCTGGGTCGTCCTGGAGGTCTGGATCCCTGGCTCTTTGTTTCCCATGCTTGTCGTGGTAGCCGATCTTCTCCCATTCTGCAGACATGGCCAAACCATCTTAGTTGGGACTGTTCTATTTGGGTCTGCAGCGGATGAGATTTTAGGCCTTGACGGATCGTCTGGTTGAGATGTATTGACATACCTGATTGAACTTTGTACTCAAATACGAAGCAGGTTCGCACTTGGACAAAACAGTGTTCTGGCGCAAATGCAGGTTTTGGATCCAAAGCAAGCTCTCGAGATCAACAAACCTTCTGTCATTCCAATAGCACATCAGTTCCCAACAGTTGTTTCAGAAGAGAGCCTTGAACATGCATCGTACCGAAAAGATCTAGGACATCTGGTGGATGAGGATCCGCCCTCATTCTGGCTGGGACTGCAACACGTAATAGATGCTAATAACCAGAAGAAATTTGATGTTTGGCTGACCTCATGTGCACGCTTATGGCACTACATCACTCTTCAGCATGCGTCGAAAGAATGTTTTCGAAGGTTAACTTAGTTAAAACTAAACAAACCAACACGCTTTTGTGTGAAACAGTTTCCAATCGAATACTAACCAAGCAAGCAGTTGCCAAAGATGGAGTTTGTCATAAGTTTAATCCTAGTAAAAGCGTGGTTGAAGATGTACGTGAAGGACATTGTCGGCAGAGAAATGCAAAGATTTTGAAACTCCACAATCAAGATTTCACGTTGTCAATTCATGCATATGATCATGACGAAGGAGAAGTTGTCGACATGGATGCCGAGTCGCTGACAAGTGATAATTTTCAACAGTAACAAGTTACAGCAAACATTTTATATTTCATTTGTGGAACATTTTGTTAATGTAACTACTTTAAGTATGTTACTGTTAAAATATCTCAGTTTCAAGAGTTCATATAATGGGGTGTTAATAAAATCATTTTTATATAATTGTGAATTGTTGGTTAAAAAAAAATGAAGAAATAAATAAAAATTGGTAGCACACAGCTTATTTGTGCTAAAGTTGCACTAAAAGATTGTGTAAGCGTCGTCTATCATATGTATTTGAAGCATAAAATAATCTGGGTATTTCTGGGTTTTTTAAGAAGAAAATCTGGGTTTATCTCTAGAACTTTAGTGGTAACCTTGGAAACTACACATAGCAGACATAACGTCTCAACTCAGCCCACACTGGCCGATGGTTGTCTTTCATGTTTTATTGCCCAACCAGAGGGTACGTACAAAGGTTGTAGAGGATATTGTTACGGTATATGATATTAACGCCGTCTGCTAAAGGTTATCAGACGTGCAATTGTAAAGGTTAAGGCATTTAATATATTGCGATAGATGTTTCAATTATTGAACGCTCCATACACGATCGATTATGACGTGTATAGCGTTGGTTGGGTCACAGTCGGTAACTAAGAAACGCTACCCTTTGCTACTTGACCGCCAAGCTGAATAGCTGCGTTTTGTTAACCTTCCAATTCAATGGCATGATATAGCCATTTATATGTGCATTTATGATGGACCAGGGTCAGTCCCAGAACTCTACATGAGAGGAAACTTATGGAGGTTAGTGATTAACTAAATCCTTGGAAGGAGAAAGATAATCGTCTACTTATACGAAGTAATTTTTTTTTTTTTTTTTTTCCTTAACCAGCGGCACTTGGGCTTTCAGCCCTTCGGCCCAATGACATGTCATTGCGAGGCTGGGGAACCTGAGGACTTTCCTTCCAACCCGGTCAGGAGCTTCGCTCCTTCCCATCCACAGAGGGTTTATCACAGGAGCCGTTCAGGCTATTCAGTCAAATTTCCGGCCGTAAACATTTCTTCAAACGCCGACGCCCGGGTTTGAACCATGAACACCTGGTCGCCAGTACAACGCCGAAGCCATTACACCAGCGCGGCTCCCATACGAAGTAATTAGACTCACAGTCTCACTGTCGGCAGGTAGCCATTCTATTTTTTTGCAAATGAAAAATCCTTTGAGAGCATTAGTATATGCTAACCCCAGATTGAACACATTACACCTATTTGTTGATGATGCCTTTGCCCATGTTAAAGAAATAGCATTTGCACATGCTGACTTAGCAAATGAAATACCCCTCTACAGCATTTGTATATGCTGAACCCACATTGAACACCCATTACCGGATGATAGCCACTGATGGCACATGAGAGAATGAAGCAACTGTTTAATGATGATGAAGATGCCATTTTATATTATGGTGAAACTTTATGTTGTCACAGCTGAGATATTGTTGTAATGTTTATGCACAAAATCCCCCACATTAACATTGGAGGAGTAATAATTTTAGTCTTTCGTGGTTACGAGATAAGACAAGGATATAATAGAATATTTGATGAATACCATGGACATGGAACAAATCAGAGCAGATGATTACTGCACATATGAGGACCATATTTGAAGTCATTATTGAAGGATTATCAGTAGACAGGAGACAAATAGATTATGATAATCCCATTGAACCACAGGTACTAAGGACACAAAATGGAGATTAAATAATGGAGGAAAAAAAATAATGACTGAATAATTACTACGCCCAGAGGTAGGAGAATAGAGATACATCCGCATTTTTGGAGAAGATATCTCTTTGATTGTTGCTCATTGCCTTTGTAATATGAACATTGTTGTATAACAAATGACTATTCCTTATCACGAATTACAGAATGTTGTAAGATAGTTTAAATAAATTGACAATTTACTATACTCATAACATACCCAGAATTACAGGAGAGAAAAACACATGATTGATGAAATTGGACGTACTGAGATTTGCTCACCCCGAGGATATTGAAAAAAAAAATAATAATGTTATCTCAAGGACAGACATGTCACAGATATATCAGGGAGATATTATGACATAAGAAAAGAATACCTAGATTGGAAATGCAGCAAACTTTGTCAAGGACACCATGAAATAGACCCCCGCCCCACACTTAAGAGATAACTGACGGACGAGATTTTTGAATTATAAGTACCATAAGTCACCCATCTGGCTGTAGTCAGCGGATGTTACAGGCACCACATAACTCTGACTAACCCTCGACCAGCGAAGGCAGAGTTGGTGTCGAAATTGTGCACATATGTAAAAAGACATGTTTTTGTTCATGTTTTGGTAAAGTCTAGACATTTGTGTTAATGGTTCCATAAATGATTAGTTGATATATTGTTGATAAATATTCACAGATATAGTACATGGACAATTAATAAGGATGTATTTCCAGTACAGAATAAGAGGAATAGGAAGGATCCACATTTTAAATATTGGAGCACCATAAGCGATGAATTGGACTTATAAAGAAAATGGAAATGGTACACTGTATGCAAGGATAACCAGAAATAATATGGATAAATAGTAGTCAGAGTACCAGGAACTTTGTCTTATAAGAATATTGTAGATTCCTCACGATCAATTAAATATTTTTTTCTTCCCTTCTATGTCACATTTTTTGAGTGATGACCCCAAAATTTTTTTATCTCATATTGTCAAACAGTTCTTACATCTCAGTTGATTGTTCCATAAATAATTGTTTGATGTGTTTTTGATAAATGTATTGCTAGATAAGGTACATAGGGAGTTACTAAGGATGAATTCTCAAGATAACAGGAGGACAAGAATAGATACAATGATATTGGAACACCATAAATGATACATTGGTGTTATGAAAAAAAAAAGGAGACAAATATAAACGGTATACAAGGATGCCTTGAGAGTGACAACATGAATACGTATTGTCAAGAGTATAAGCAGTTGTCTTAACAGAGAAAATAAAGCAATACGGAACCCAACGTAGAAAATTCATGATGATTTGAAACTATATTTTCCTTTTCCCTTATATTTCATAATATGATAGTAACACATTCGTCTGTTGGTTGCTGAATAATTTGATGTTTGAAAATTGATGTATGGTAAGTCAAAGAAGATCTTTGAAAAAAAAAAATATATATATATATATATATATATAAAATAATATTTCTAGGAAAGAGTTCACAGGAAAAATACTGTGTTGACAGAAAAGAAGGAATGATTAGAAATAACTGACTAATGGACAGGATCACCACCAGACGTACGGATATTGGAGACAAACATCACATATTTTGAAGAAAAAAAAAAGGAATGTAATATAGAACATTTTTTCTACAGTGACGGACTTAGAACGAGTTTATACACTTACCATTTAAAAAATGTCAATAACCGGAAACATTCAGATAAATAAATAAGGATAAGCCATGAGGTTTTAATGCTTTTATTGTGAAAAATGATTACTTATAAAAATGATGCTGGTTATATTATCGTCTGATAAAATATGCATATTATGTCTAGAGATGTTTTCTACATGTAATAATGAGCAAGTGGCTCATTCACTAAAAAAAAAAAAAAAAAAAAAGGAAATGATGAGTACCCATGAAAACATTGGCTATTCTATGAAAGTGGATTGCCATTACCATAGGAATTGGAGATTTTGGACATTTCTTGGGATATTGCAGAGTACTTGGAAAATAGAATAAATAAGTACGCCAGGAAGAAAAAAGATTTTTTAGTACTTGCAGGCTTTTAATATGGAGCAAATAACAGGAACAGAAAAGAGATAACCCCCCCCCCCCCCCCACCATATCTAAGAGAATGTAATCAACTATATTTTTGAATGAAATGTAATAGATTATGATAATGCAGCCAAGTTCTGCAAATAAGATATTTTATTGTTCATTTCCCAGTGTTGCCACTCGTCACATTCTTTTTGGTGATGACCTTATGATTGTTTTTAGGATTTTGTTGGTCAGTGTTGCCAATTTGTAAATTTGGTTGAAGATGATAGGAAACTCTTTACAGAGCGATACAACAGGAAGCAATCTGATCATCAGAAGAAGTCCCCCCGTCCGACAAGTGTTTCGGCCCTATATACTCCTTTACACTCTAAGGGGGGCGGGACCACTTGGGTCATGACTCCCAAGCGTCTCAGCTTCCTGTTGTCTTGCATCGAAAATGAACCCATTTCACTTATGGTAGCAACTTTAAATTCCACAACTCCGCCAGCCGTGGAGGCAATTGTGAAAGTAACAAGGAGAAGACAAATTATTCCGTTCGTTCCGTCGCACACACTGAGACACCAGCGCGAAGTCAACGAGTCGCCACTGCGCGTTCCCCACTGGACTTTTGATACTGACACCCCTTATAGTATACACCGCTTGTCGCCCCTGAGTCGCAGCCCGTTCACTAGTCCACCACAAACCTCAGCGTATTGTGGACTTAGAAAAATTCCTGGTGTTTTCTGTACCGCAGCGTTTATTGTTACGATCTCCATTCCCCATTGCGGTTGTTCCACAGCCAGCCTGATGCCTTTTCGGCAGTTTCACTAAGCCTCTTCAGGGCCCTTGTTCTCGACTGTCCCCTCAGCCCCAACAGTTTCAATAGATCATACACTGATGCAGCCACAAGCCCTCTTGCGCCCACTTCAACAGCCATGACCCTTGCAGTGAACCCATCGTGTCTCAGATCCGCGGCCAGATCACTATACTTGGCCGCTTTGAACGAATGTTGCTCATCTAATCTGGATTCAAATGGCACTGTCAGTTCAATCAGTATGACCTGAAGCGTTGCTGCAGAATGAAGCACTATATCCGGCCGTCTCCGCGATTTTCTGATACTCTCTGGATATGCCCCTCGTCCAGGTAGGTCTACCGCCATCTCCCAATCATTTGCACAATCAAGAAGAGATGGTAAACTGCTACCAGGTTTATTCGGTTTGGGGTGTGCTGACTTTCCTGCCCTCAGAAAGTATGTGTTTGCGGTGTCTGGCCGGACTTTGCTATTCGCCTTCATTCTTGCCAGATCTATTGTCGCAGCAAGCTCATTTAGCACTTTGTTATGGCGCCAAGTGTATCGCCCTTGCCCTAATGACACCTTACACGCTGAGAGCACGTGTTCAAGTGTCTGCCTCCCCTGGCACAGGGGGCACTGCTCATCATCCGACTTTTCCCATTTCACAAGGTTGGTGGCCGACGGCAGCAGGTCATACAGTGATCTGACAACGAAGCTGAGCCTAAGAGGTGCCATATGCCATATATCATTCCATGTCAAGGACCTCTGCAGGGCTCCTTCCCATGTAGTCCATTGGCCTTGTTGGACCTGCTGCACTGCTTTTTGCAACCTCTTATCATTCTCAGCTTCTCGTATCTCCTGAACTACCATGTCTCTGCGCTCCCTGCTTGATGCCTTGGACCACCAGCGGATGTCTCCATGACCAAATCCCCGTCTATTCGTTTGTGTGTATCCGATTACCTCCCTCAGTTTGAGTGACTCTTGGGCAGCATCAACAGCTTCTTCCACTTTCCACTTCCTTCCCGTTTTCAGTGTGGGCTGAATGGACTTAACCACGTCATCAGCTGACTCGCGTAGCATCATTGTAAGCCTTGCCTTTCCAACTTTGTACTCTTCAACAACTGACTTGAAAGGAAGCAGAAGTTTTGACTTTTTGCAGTACAGTGCTACATCTGACAGACCTGGTGGTACTCCTAGCCATTTCCTCATGAACTTGTTGACCTTCTTCTCTATGGCTTCCACTGTACTTGTGCTTATTTCATATATAAGCAGTGGCCATAGCAACTTTGGTATCAACATGAACTGGAGGCACCACAGCTTGAACTTCCCCAGGAGTCTGCTTTGGTCTATGATCTGTAGCCCTCTGTCTGCCATTTCTATTGTCTGTTGCACTGCCTTTGAGTCTTTTAATGAGGCATCGTACACCCTGCCAAGACTTTTAACAGGTTCCTCAATGACAGTAGGGATTCTTTGGTTGGAAACCGTGAATATGACCTCTGCTATCTTCCCTTTCCTGACTGATAGGCTTCTCGACTTCTTGGGTTTGAAGCTCATTCTGCACCAGCTGACTAGTTCATCCAGGCGTGCTAACATCCTCCGGGCCTGATGTTCATCTGATGTCAGAATTGTTGTGTCATCCATGAATGCTTTGAGCGGTGGCATGAGACACATTCCACCGAGCTTTGGACCTATAGCCATTCCTTCAGCCGCATTGAGGATTACCTGCATAGCCATCACGAATAGTATCGGAGAGATGGTACATCCCATCGCAATTCCAACTTCAAGGCCAATCCACTTCGTTGTGTACTCTCTGGTTGAAAATCTGACAGCAAACCCTGCGAAATACAGCTTCAGCATTGCTGCAATCTCTTGTGGAACATGATACATTTCTAGGGCCTGCCACAACATCTGGTGTGGAACGGATCAATAAGCATTCGCTAAATCCAACCAGATTACATGGAGGTTTGTTCTGTCAGACTTTGCCTTTTGGATTGCTTCCCATATCATTGTGGCATGCTCTAGACATCCTGGTGTACCTGGGATACCTCCTTTCTGAATGGTAGTGTCAATGTACCCATTTGCCAGGAGGTATGTAGTGAGTCTTTTCACCATCACTGAGAAGAATATCTTCCCTTCCACATTGAGTAGTGAGATTGGCCTGAACTGACTGATGTCTGTGGAATTTTGCTCCTTCGGGATGTAGACTCCGTTCGCCTTTCTCCATTCCTTGCTTACAAGCTGGGTTTTCCACGCACTCTTCAGTAAACGAAACAGTCGTTTGAGCACCTCAGGGCATCTCTTATACACCACATATGGAACACCATTAGGACCTGGAGCTGACTTGCATCGAGCTTTCTGGACAATGCTTTCTACCTCTTGCACCGTTGGGGGCTTGGTGTTAAATTCAGCTCCTGGCTTACTCGGCCATTTAAGGCCTGCCATGCTGCTGAGCGGCTCATCTTTGCGACCATCTGAATATGTCATTCCAAGGTGTTCTTCCAGGTCTTCTTTCCTGATGTTTAGTGTACCCGACCGTGGCTGCTCAAACAGTTCTTTGGCAAACTTGAAGGGCTCCCTGAAGAATCTTTCCCTATCCATTCGAGTCTTCCTTTTCTTCCTGCACAACCTTTCTGCTCTACAAAGGGCATTATGTTGGTCTTTCAGGTGCTCCCAAACCTGTCGTAACCCTTCCTTCTCTGCGGCAACTGCATTTTTGAACAGTTTTCGGGCATGCTTCTTCTGTTTTCTGATTTCTTCTATTTTAATTTGTCTTCTGCTTTTTCGTGGTGGGTTACTTTCCCTTGCCTCCCTCACTCCGAACACTTTGCGACAGTGCAGATATATTATGTCGCCGAAGATTTCCAGCTTCTTCTCCAAGGTTATCTGCTTCAGGTTGTTATCCAACTCTTTTGCCAAGGCTTCGTCCAGCTGTTCCCAAAGCCCTTTTGCACTGGCGGGTGGAAACTTGATTGCATCTCTCTTCCCGTCCAAGAAGTGTGTGAGATCATCATCAGGCAGATCAACTTGAATGTACTCAGCACTGTGGATTGACTCCTGGCTGCGTTCTTCTAACGTCTTATCCGTCAAGACAGAGCGCTGTTGATCTCCCCCTGATGACCTCCCACACCCCTTTTTCGTTCTGTGGATTTTCATTCCTCTCTGAGTAGAGAATTCCCTACCACAGGCACATGGAAACTCCAGCCGTTGTTCTGAGCTCGAAGTCCGTGTAACGGGTCTGGTCGATTCCAATGAGGCGCCTGTGGATTCATCATTCTCCCCCCCCCCCCTTTCGGTGAATCCTGGGGGCATCTATCGTTTTGGGGTTCTATAGCAATTGAATACAGCTTACGGGGTGCTAACCCGGTCAGCCGGTTTCTAGTCTTTCCCAGTGTCATCTGTCTTTCCAGAAGTCAATCGGTCTTTTCCCGATTGTCACTGGTTTGACCATGTAACTATGATAGGAAACTCTTTACAGAGCGATACAACAGGAAGCAATCTGATCATCAGAAGAAGTCCCCCCGTCCGACAAGTGTTTCGGCCCTATATACCCCTTTACACTCTAAGGGGGGCGGGCCCACTTGGGTCATGACTCCCAAGCGTCTCAGCTTCCTGTTGTCTTGCATCGAAAATGAACCCATTTCACTTATGGTAGCAACTTTAAATTCCACAACTCCGCCAGCCGTGGAGGCAATTGTGAAAGTAACAAGGAGAAGACAAATTATTCCGTTCGTTCCGTCGCACACACTGAGACACCAGCGCGAAGTCAACGAGTCGCCACTGCGCGTCCCCACTGGACTTTTGATACTGACACCCCTTATAGTATACACCGCTTGTCGCCCCTGAGTCGCAGCCCGTTCACTAGTCCACCACAAACCTCAGCGTATTGTGGACTTAGAAAAATTCCTGGTGTTTTCTGTACCGCAGCGTTTATTGTTACGATCTCCATTCCCCATTGCGGTTGTTCCACAGCCAGCCTGATGCCTTTTCGGCAGTTTCACTAAGCCTCTTCAGGGCCCTTGTTCTCGACTGTCCCCTCAGCCCCAATATGTATTGATGTGAAAGATAGTTTGCAATTTTTTTGAAATGATGTCCATCTATAAGGCCCCTTTATAGACGACAGTCCCATATAGACATAGGAGCTCAGATGTAGGAATTTCGTTAAATTTTCTGAAATATTTTTGGACTTAGAAAAATTTTTGAACTTTAAATTTTTCTGAAAATTTTTTTTGAACTTAGGAAATTTTGGGGATATTTTTTAGAGTTGATAGTACTCAAATGTCTCCCTATGGGATCTATATGTAGCCGTGTACATAGTTGTTCCTTTTGAAACAGGCTATAAAAACCAGATTAGAATATAAATTTCTACTTTCCTAGAAACAGATTAAATTTTAATTAGGATAGAGTCGCGTTACATGTCAAAATTAGTCACGTGATTTTTACACAATCGTGAGCTCAGAAAAATTTAGAAGAGACGCGATTTTCCCCAGCAGCCTAGTTAGTTGGAAGGGACGCGTCTAGCTAGTAAGACAAGCAAGTTTGTGCTCATAACGCAGTGGTTTACTGCATGAAAGTTATTCAAGTTGAAGAATTAGAAATTCCAGGGATGATGGCATGTTCTCTTCAAAGTGCATTTTTGTGTATTTAAACTCTATATTCGAAGTCTGTAAGTAGGAACTGATTACTATACAATTATTGACATGTCGAAATCGAATGATTGTTGCAGATTTAGAAAGGAAATAATGGCTGAAAGTTTTCTTTTCAAATGTACATGCAGGATTGATTTGTTTTGATGAAGCAATAACATATCAGGAGGAGATATGGCAATTTTATATCCTGAAGAAGCAGAGTAATCCCTATTGAACTACTGGCATGCACTTACTTGAAAATATGGCATTATGAACAAGAAAGAATTTCCTAAGAATAGAACCAGAATGGTTGTAATGAAGTTAGAAACTCATACAGCGGGATTTTGAAAAGAAATATGCTCTGAAGAATAATTGTCATATGTGTCTTATGAAGTTTTGCCATGTCGACTTGTAATTACGTTATAATTAAATAAAAGTCACGTTTATACTAAAGGCAGGTCGTCACTCATTTGCTTTGCCACACATTCATGGGAGGAAGGAAGGAAATATAAATGAACCATAACTGCTCTTGCTGGTAAATCATATAAATAAAACACATCTGCTCTAATACAACACCTTAGAGGATAGTCCCCGAACCTGGTAAAATCCCGTAAGACTGTAAGGGAGAAATTGCGAACTCTAGCGGTCAATCTAGTAAATCTAGATCTAACACTCTCTGCAATTAAACAGCAACCCCCAATTCCCTACCCGGCCACATAAGTGCACGTGAAAATTCACCGTTGTCGCGTTTCTCCTAACTTATTCGAAAACTTTAAATATCAGCAAAACTGACGATTCATGTTGCCTTTTTCCTCTAACTGCTGCTAACTTTCTTGAAATATCAAGTTTTCTGGTGTATTATTCTGAGCACTGCAGATTCACAACCTCAACATAGGTTGTGAAGAAAGCTGTCTTGGGTCTACGTCTTTCAACACATGGTGTAGAACTTTGCACAACTACATCGTGACGAGAACAACTCGAGATGAGCTGTGAGCGGGAGAGAACGAATGATTCTCGCGCTCTTATTTATACTCTCTACTTCTAATAATCATGTGGCCTGCTTCAATTCTGTCTTTAATTTCTTATGCTGAAAACATCTCTATCGAACTTTACTCTCTTCCTCTTCTCACCATTATTTCAGGGTATTTCTCGTACAGCCCAAGACTATACGCATTCCTTCAATGTTCAGCCCACGAGCTTCAGTGGCAGAGGAAAAGGATGGGAAGGGAAGGCACTAGAACGCACAGATCCAGCACATTTTGAGATAGAACATTTGAGGACTGAACTCTTAGAGCAAGAACATTGGGGAACAGAACATTTTTAGACAGATTCTTGGAGACTGTATAGTTGTAAACAGAATACTTGGAGAGGGACACTTGGAAACCGAACACATAGACATGAGAATGTGAGACAGAATTCATTTTCATGGAGAGGAGCAGAGGAAGCAGAAGCGGATGTTTTGGCAATAATGCTTGGAGATATTTTGTTAAAACTTGCGCTTTAGAAGGAACTGAATGGAGAATGAAAGGATGTAACATCAATCATGCTCGCATTCAAAATTAATGTCGTTGTGTTGTCAATAAATGAATGTGTGAACACTACTCTATTTTTTAAGATATACTTATATCTCAGATCCTACACAGTGGCAAAATAACACAATTTTTATATACGCTAATATTTTAGCTTTTATGAAGAGCTTCAGTTAAAATACAGTGTTGGTTTTGTTTTTAAAGCTTTTTCTTGGGCAATACCACTAAAGCTAGGTCAGTCTCTTTCTCAGGTTCATGAGCTTTGTCTATATAATATCCTTGCATTTTTTCCCTCAAAATTTCATATCGTTTATCATATTGTCTGTCATAATGTATTTTCTTTTATATGACTGCCAGTATTACCATGGCTACCTTTTATACTACTCACACAGCAAAAAAATTAACAGAAAGAAAAACCTTTAGGATATTACTTACTCCATTTTCACTCCAAAGGTTCTTGGAGAAACCGCAAGGTTTAGTCACCTTGCAGGAAGCCAGCACCAAAGTAGTCATATGCTGTTACAGCAGTAGTATATGTAGCAATTTCGTGTACACGATGCGTCTGACAGCCCCAAACACAACTTCATATTAATTACATTTTACGACGGTGTGCTTGAGGAAGCAGTTATGCTATCATCCTTTATCTCTTTAGACACCTCCAGGAACTACACTGGGCAATGCCTCTCAATACTTGGCAAAAATAACACTAAAGGTAATACTGTAATAAATACTGAATATGCAGCTGTGGTCTATCAGAGACGGTTCTTTTTTTCACAAAGGTAGCGGTGGTTGTTAGAGGGGAGGCAATTATATAGAATACCTCTACTGATCAATAACGTGGTAGTGTCCCATAATGGAGGATTCCGAAGCTAGAGGGTAAGAAACTTTAGTAAAGTATTTTAACGTTGCTTGCCGTATACAAACCGACAAAATAGCAAGTGGAACAATCTTCTTATTGTCTCGTATACAGTCGTGGATGGAAACAGTTTCAAAGCAAACTTCTTCTTCTTCCTCGTTCGCCTTCAGACTTCCACATTAATGACTCTAATAAAGGCAGTAATTAACTCAAGGTTCCTGACATCTCTAAACAGTTTTTCGTGGACAGAAGTGGGTTGACATATGCTACGCCGTTGAATGCTGTAGGTTGGGCAGGACTGCAGCAGGTGTTCGGCTTTCATCGGGCTGGTGCCGCAGTTGCAGAGATCTGTTGCACCATTTTTTTTCTTGTGGTACAGATTATATCTCAATCTGTTGTGTCCAGTGCGTAGCCGAAAAATTGTGACATTTTCTTGCCTAGATAACTGATGATATGCATCATTTTCTAAATGGCCTAGGTGCTCTCTTTCCCATTTGGACTTGAATGTAGCTTTTACGGTAATTTTGGCCATTTCGTAAGTAGTCTCTATATCATTTTGTTGTAAGGCTCCTCCTTCCTTATCAAGTGTGTCTGCCTCCTCATTTCCTTGTATGTTGCATTGGGCTGGTATCCACTGGTTTGTGCACTTGTTGAAGCATTGGGACAGTCTTCAAGCGAGTTTGTCAGACCTTTCAGTCCCTTAATATGGCTAAACAAATTGAAAATAACTAAAGCTGGACTGCTGAAGCAATGTCCCACATGCGATAGAGCATCCCGTCCAGCGGGTGGTAATCGTTGGTCATCGAGTTCATGGAAGAAACATTTACATTAACGACGCTTTGACCACAAAACGTGGTAAGTCACAACGCCGATGCTGGGTAGAAAAGTACAGGAATGAAAGACATTTTAGGGATCCAATTTCATTATTGTTACTGTCACGGATTGCCTCCCCTGCTTTGCAGTAGTGGTCCAACAATGGCCAAAACTCAAGAGTATCTAAACAGGGTCGTCAAAGGTGTTTACCTTCGCACCAGATTACTCTTGGCAGAAATGTAGCTAGAAGTGTAATGACGCTTCTATCCGAAGGGAGTATTCACAAGATAATTCAGAAGTCAAGAACCATGCGGCATAGCGCTGAACAATGGTTAACTTATATCTGTCCGTCGTCTTTGGTGAAGGGTTTAAGCAATGGTTTTTAGCCCGTTCAAGCCCCCAGCTGAGTTAATTCAGCGAATTCCTCTTATATTGGTAAAGCTCTGTGTTACCGGTGGTTTTTCTTTTCTGATTTGACAATGATGTTGTCAGGGCTGTCGGGCTTACCACATGTGGCCGACGTATTTCTTGAAAAGGCGAATATGATGTGGGCCGTTACTTTGGCTTATGGTGATGACAATGGAGCTCGGTAACAATGTTTAATGGGTCAAGACAGTATGACCAAACTGGCGAAAAATAGATGCTGGACTCAAAGTGAACAGTTGGCGACAAAACAAGATTTATTGTAGATATACTTTGGCATCAATAATGTTGACGATCATCATCATTATATTCATGGCAGAAAAAGTACATAGTCAATAATAATCAACATGGACGTTTACTGACTGCACTAACCGCTACCTCATGAAGGTTAACGGATTGGTAGTATACATGGTTCTGACGAAGTGACCATGTTAATATTTTTTTACGTAGTTATCTATATTCCTTTACGCTTCAATCAGCTCATAGCGTTAGTGGGACGCACGAACAACTTGACATATCTGGTCAAGTTGAAGCTCTGCCATAACGTTACAGGAGACCAAGTATCGGAGGCAAGATACTTAAAAACGAGCCGTTTCTTGCTAAATATTTAAAATAAAACGTTTCTTGGTATTGCTCATCAAGAATATCATCTTCATCTTTCAGATGATTATAGTTTCTTTATAACCGTGTCTTTCCTAGACTAAGGACAAGCACACGAAAAATTCACGTCTATACAAGACGGAGGATGTCTGGATCTGTCTCAAGTTCGTTGCCCTTATAGCAACCCATCCGCGACATACCGCGCCATCCCCGTTTAATAGTGGTGCACGGTCGTACGCAAATAATATAACATACAATTATCCTAGATGCGCTCAAATGTGCGTCTACAAAATACTAGACGAGCATATGAGGATCTCAAACATTTAAATCCCCCTCTATGAATATAAAATAACTTAACACTCTGTTTAGAGGTAAATATATATCTAGATGTATATATAATAAATATTCTGGCTCATACGTTTGCTTTCATACATATAAAACTGACGCGACTGTGATTGTTTTGTTTTAATACAACATGTAACAATTTTAATAATGAATTAGTCTTTAACAGTTAAAATAAATGTGGAAAGATTGGTGAAATTTTATATTGGAATCAAATTTTTTCCTCACGGAGATTAAGTAGAGGGTTTTATCAATGTCCGTTCCTTTTGTCTATTAATACGCACTTAGCTTGTCTACGTGAGTCCTGCCGTCGTTATATCGTCACTTTCTGGTGATGCGGGCACTTCTTCGCCTAACTCGTCTTATGTAGATCAATCAGTGTTGATTCCCTGCTTTCACAACTAAGGGCGTAGAAACGTCAGTCTTACTCTTCGTCCTCGAATGGTCTTATAGCTTCGTTCCACAAACTATTGGACAAAATAGGAAACAAATGCCTCTGCTAAGTACATTTGTTTGAAGCACTCTGACAGGCTAACTCTTCTGTTGTCCACCCACCAATGTTAATCTCTCAGAAGAATTAAATTCTTGAGCACATCACGTAACTCAATGAATATGATTAAAATTCACCAATATTCTTATGTGTATTAACTGGGAAATATGTCTGCACAGCGTGAATAATGATTTGTGTCTAATTAACATTAACAAGTTACATAAATCTCACAAAATGATATGCTACCCTTGAGGCACATATGATGTAGTCATCACTCATCACTGCTCCAGCCGGAGTCTGGGGTCACCTCTGCTGTCGGGTTTTCCCGCACGACTAGCAAGAAAAAATTACCAGCGCTTGCTGTAGTGGTTCATGAATATACTCTTTTCATATGTTGAGGTTGCCAGCCTAATTTATAACCACTAAGCAAGAAACATGTCAAATTTCACATTTGTAAAATAAATGTTCACAACTTATCCCAAAGTTTTGCGTTAAACAATCTCCTTGCACTGTTTTGAATGGACGCAACTCTATATTAGAAGCTTCGAAATCACTTTGATCTGGGAAATTAGAGTTAATTCATCTGACGGCGGGTGTTCTGCGAAATCATTTGGCCTGGGAAAACTTGTGTTTAATTCCTCTATGACTTGGTCTGGGAAATTAGAGTTCATTTCTATGACGGCGGGTGTTCTGCGAAATCACTTGGCCTGGGAAAACTGTAATAATTCCACTTTGACGGGTGATCCAATTTCTTTAGGTGTCCAGACTCTGTATTTAAAGTCCTGGTCCCTTGTTTTTCAGTCTCTGTATTTATAAAGGCGGGCTTACTGTTAAGGTTTTAAGTTTCCCAAATACTTCGATCTGTCACTTATAAGTATGGAATTCTAGGTCCGATTCTTCTCTTTCTGGCGGTTTGGGAGTTGCTCGTTTTAAGTTGCGAAGCTGTCTGCTCTGTGTCTCTGAGTTCGCTGATTATATCTCTCATTTCTCAGTTCAATCACAGATTGTGTTTCCGCTGAATTTTCCAATGGAATTCATTGTTTATTTCGGCATCTCAAATCAAACCAATCAAATCTCTCTAGTGTTGGGTTGGGGTGTTTTAATTCAAAATATCCCCTACGTGTTTTAAAATATTACATTTAATATTCCACGCATGACCTCTGTCCAATAAGTCGTAATACTTCCGACGGCATCTTCATACAAACAAATCTGTGACTCCTCCCACGATAATACCTTCCGCCCAGACGGGATATCTGCAATCTTGATACAGACAGGAGCCAGCGGAAGCGAATTACGTATTTATCACCCGTGTTTTCGTCTGTCCACCAGACAAGGCCGCCGAAAGACAGTGAGGCTTTCTTTAAGTCTATCGTGTACTCCCGTCTAGTCGCTATCCACCTGGGGTCAAATGTTGGACCGTCACGTTCATCTGGGTCAGCTGGCTTATGAGATTTTAACGTGCGCAACTTGCACACGGAAACCCTAATTTTTCGTCCTAATCCGAGAAGTCTAAGCATCCGATCTCACTACTCAGGAGATCATAGGGGAGTATGATATCATTAGGATCCACTGGTTCTGAAAAAATAAATTTCCATCAATTACGTTCCCTATACTGGGAGCGAACCCGGTACCTACAGAATTAGAGGCGGAAGCCATGCCTCCGAGCCACTCCGACCCCCGATCATTATTAATGATACCTGGCTATCCACTTTTATTCTATGGAATAGTAAGTATAGCAAATGTAGTTTCTGCTTATAAGAGCGTTTGTTAAACATAATAAAATATGACCCTAAAGCGTGTTATATCTTTTTTGTTTAATGATATTTAGCTATATCTGAATATTAAATTTGTAGGAACATATGAACCCTCCGTCATTGACAAGTAGCTGCAAGACTGTGATCACAAAATCATCATTCCAGGCATTGAAACACATTATATGCAACACATCTTTGTTACTGACAGGAAGAAAACTAGTTCTTCGTTGCTACACAGCATGGGTTCTGTCAAATGGAACGAATCATAAACAAACCAATCAGCTACTAAAAAGATCACTTGAGATCAAACGGAGACTTTATTTTAAATAAGAAAATTAAATCCCAAGATTAACTCACAGACTATATAGGTCAATGTGGAAATGAAGTTTCTATATATATTAAGTTCAGAGTTTGATTTATTCAGCTTCTGTGTTCTCTGAGGAGTCGAAGAAAAAGTAGGAGTACTGCTCTTACAGCATTGTCGTACGGCGTGGGACTTGCAACCTCATCATGTAAAAAAAACTTCTACAGGAACTATCACTGCAAGAGCACACAAGTGCTTTGGTGCGATGTTGCTGTTCCATAAGGAGAGAAAAAGGAAATTATGAAATTAATAGCAGTTCACTTTTACTGGGAATGCTACAATAAGTCGACAGTTTGAACACAATGTGACAACAGGCTAAGTTGACGGGGGGGGGGGGAAGAGACAGATGAGGCAAAAAGCGAAAATGCTAAATTGGTTATTGGCATGGAATGGGACATAAGTTAGCAACGATAACTGATAACAGTACTTAAATAAAGAAGCTGTGAGATGTGGTCTCTTACACCAATAGGCATGCCATTTGACATCGTTCAAATCCTTGTCGGAATCGTGTAGGGGAGGGTGTAGGCAAAATCATCAAGTATGTCTTTAGAGAGCGTTTGATTGGCAGAATGGTTAGAGCGATGGCCCCTCGCTACAAAGGTATCGGGTTTGAAACCGTTAGCGTCACGCTCCAGTCTACCCACCTATAAACGGGTACCTGACTCTGCTCTTGAGTTAGGGAAGGAAATAGCAGCGAGGAAGGGAATTTTCACCCACTTCTTAATGATGGACCTAGTATAGTGACGTGTTCAACACTTCATTTCCCTACAGTAGTATGTGCTATGGTGTCACGGAGTGTTTTGAGGGTGTTATGCATGCTCCAGCGGACGTTTAATTAGTCATTTGAGTTGTTGTGAGTTGGGTGTGCTTGAGTTGTAATATTTTGGTTGCAGGCGACGTTGTGAGCATTGTTTAAGACGGGCTGTTAGCTATAGTTATGCGTGAATGAAGCTCAGTGGAGTGTGGAAGGTTTTCACGTGTTTGGTGAATACGAATGAAAAGGGTCAGTCAGAGAGAGAAAGATGTGTGTTGGGTCAGTAGTGTGTTGGGTCAGTAGAGAGTTGAATCAGTAGACAGTAGACATGAGACAGCGAAGAGCGTAGAGAAGAGAAGGGTGGATGTCTACAGTAATGCGCGAGTAGAGGGCCAGAGGTGCAGTGGATTTATAAAGTATTCTATTTTATGTCTGTAGATATTCCGAGAATCAGAGTGATTGTAGAATACTGGGGATTTGTTATGTTTCCAGTGACTGTAATGGCCCTGCGCCCATTGTGACTTATTTGTGATATAATATATTCACGGAGATTGATATGGTTGTTGGAGTTGGTGTATTACTCCTTAGACAGTGAACTAGACAACCGGTGTATGAGTGTTGTCTGATCTTCGACATCCACCCCCATACCTCCTACTTGACACCTTTACCTTGTTCTTGAATGTGTTAAGACAGACAGATGATCGGCAAATTAAGTTGATGTCATACTACATTAGCAATGTTTCTCAGTACTGGGATAGAGAGCACCTGATTGGCAGAGTGGTAAGAGACTTGTGTCTCGCGGCGAAGTTTTTGGGTTCCAGTTTCGAAACCTGGTACCATCACGCTACTTTTTGCCCAGTTATTAATGGGTACCTGACTCTACTCTTGTTAGGGAAGGCAAAAGCAACGATGAAGGGAACTGGTCAATCCACCTTATAAAGTTGAACCAAATGAAGTCTGTAATATTCACTCCCGTATAGAAAAATCGACTATCAATCACTTTACCTATTTAGATATAGATATATTGATATCTTATTGTAGTGGTTTTTTATGTTATTGCGTGGTTGTTATGTCACCTAGTGTCCTGGATGAGGTCAGCTGTGAAGGCTCCTGATGATAAAAGTTTATGTGAGTTACAGAAGGCCCTTCTGCTACCACTTACGACCTCAACCAGACCTATTCTGCTATTATGTATGTTAGCTACGTTTTATGTCTAGGGTAATGAAATGTGATGTGTAGGTGTCGTAAATTTATTTTGAGAGAAAAGAGTCGTAGAAATAGTGGTCCGATTTAGAGTGGAAAATGATGATGGAAAGCTCAGTGCTAGAAAATGTAGAGATTAAATAGTTGCTTCGCAGCGTGCTGGAGGAGAGTAAAGACAGACTTATTTACGACAATTCGTCTCTCTCAATCTTCTCTTTCACTCTCCTGGTCAAACAATTATTTGCCAGTTTTCCAGACACGCATCTGCGCGCACACCGATTTGGTGTTTTAAAACACACAGGCGACGTAGATACAAACTATATTAAACGAATAGGGGAAAAGTTGGGCTTTGGGTATATCCAACACACAGAACTAAATGAGTTTATGTGATTTTATTCACTTTAAACATCAATTACTAACAAATATCAGGTATTACATAAATTATCATAAGTACACAAATGCAAATAACAAATTTGGGAGGGGTGAAGAAGATTGGTATCGACTAAGCCCTTCCCGCTTATTAGACAAAGATAAACCCAGTCCAGAGATAGATAATATCAGGAACCTAGGTACGTTAACCTAACAGTAAAGTTAATTACTCTGAAAAGAGGTGTTACAAAGTTAGGTATAGGTGATAGAAAAAAAAAACTGTTCTTCCCAGCTGTTCTTCCCTTTACTAAGCAAATGGAAAGGAGGGGGGTTTTAAACAGAGTTAACCAATTATTAACTCCCCCTTAAAGGAACAATGCAGGGAATACAGAAAAATTATATTACTAGGCAAGAAAGTTAACAACAGGGTTACAAAAGGATAAGATTAAATTTCCTGTCATTCATACACACGCGTGAGGATCCCCATTCATATTCTCACACACTTACCGAATACAGCCGCAGACGATCCATAAAAGTATATAAAAACAGCAAGTATTCTTCTGACATATGAACTGTCTAGTCCTTCGATGTCCCGCCCCAGATGTTTGCGAGGGTTTGTTGGTAACAAATATTCTCACTAATCGCAAGACTTGAAGACTAAGAGTTCTCGTGTTTTTATTATATATAAAAGGAGTCTATGGGATGGCACTAACACAGTTCGGCACAGGGGTGAAAATGAAGTGGTCTCTTTTAATCCTCCGCTATGGTAAAATTCCTTCAATGCGTGATGATAGTTTTATTAAATCCAATTGAGGAAAAAAAAACTAGGCTCAGTCACAGTCAGGAAAGTAAGTACTCTCTCACAGTAAACAGTAAATAATATCGCTACTGGCGATGATTACATTCCAGTTTATCTTACAGGTTTGTAAGGGTAATTTGATGATTATTCTTTAAAATGTTCTTGGGTGGGCTTTATTTCATTTAATTCTGACAGCTAGGTCGCAAAAGGACCGCCACAAGATTATATTTAAAAGAAATGTTTCTTCAATATGACTGGAAGTTTATAGGATGATTTCTTTATTTCTTTCTTTATTTAGCTGGGACCGCAGGTACGATCACTCTGTGTGAAAGAAAAAAGACATGTAACATACCGAAAAATCAAGCGCAATAAATTTCCCGTTAAGCCTATAATACGCTCGAGTATTTAATTATGTATTTAATAAACACTGCGCGAATTCTAGTGGTTAAAAACACACATCTATAAAACTAGGACTTAACTGAATTTATTAATTATAAATTCCTTCGCGACTTTAAAAGTTAATTTAAGCATCTATTATCTTTTGAAATAATATAATAGATAGATCATTTATTTTAAAACTGGAACTCTTGAGATGGTTTAATTTAATAGATTTAAATTAACACAAAATCCATTGAAATAGAATGACTGAAATAGACCACTGATCACTTTACACAATATATATTACCGCTTTGCACAGAATAGAAATCACTGCAAATATATATATAAAATCCAGGGGAAAATCTATAACAAGATTTCAATAAAGCTAGTGCTTCTGTAAAGGTCTGGCCAGCGAGTGATAAAAATGTCTATTCTTCATGGTCTATTTATCTAAAATGGAATGTAAGTTGAGTGGGACATGATAAACTTGACAGCTTATTTGATCTCACGAACTTTTGGGGATCTGACCGCCCCCTGGTCTTCGTATCTACGCTCGCTGCTGCCCGTTTCGGTTTTCCCCATTTCCTCGGTCCTGCGATTGACACCGAGACGCGAAAATAGCGGCAAGCAACTGCGTTTCGTAGCAGGGACCACTACTGTCTTTGATAGCGCCGATAGTCTCCCCTAAAATCCCTCAGTCTGTCTCTTTTATCTCGTGCCGCATACTACCTGAGTTCCGCGCGGTTCGCTCCGTCGAAACGAAAGGTTACAACAAATGTTCAGGGGTTCTAATGTTATGAAAAGCTAAGGGTCCCTTTAATCATCCATCATATCAGGGAAACTTCACTTGTCAAACTAGACGTACGTCACAGTAGGTAATTTAAATCCACAGACACTCACATGTAAATATTAAATCTAATACTAATAAGCACTATGATCAAATCAACTAACACTGTCTTTAGAATTTAAATTTGGCAATCTTTTAAATTTATTTAGTCCTGAACCAAATGTTGTTATGGTCAGGACGTATGAAACAATATGTAATTATCAATGAAAGTGCATATATATATATATATATATATATAATAATACAATATAATATTATATATATATATATATATATATATATATATATATATATATATATATATATATATATATAGAATAATCACAATGAAAATTTTGAACATAAGTATATTGTTACATGGGTTAATATTAACACTAAATATAGTGTCTTTGGAAAACTAGCACTGGATGTCTAGTTGGGGTGGTGTCATCATGCCCAATCTGTGTTCACAGTGTTCATTGTCTTTGAAATATAGTACTGTAGTATAGTTTTTATCAACAAGATTTTATTTCTTTATTTATTGTGGACAAGGTTGATGAATCCACAGCAGGCCAGGTTTTCACTTATCTGGCCTGTGACGATGCAGTACAGAATTTTAGTGGCCCACTCCTCACAATAGCTGGAGTAAAATGTTAGGCTGCTTAGGCATCCACACTTGGACATCTACAAAATCATCTGGTACTAGCGTAGTGCCAGATCAGAAACTCTGAAACCAAAATCTGTGCCATGTGTCAACACACTGCTTACTGCACCAATTTTATACACATAACAACGAAAACATTACAATGATCGGGTCAGATCTCTCTGACCAACTCAGCACATCCCACCCGGTTGTTATCCAATAGCACCAGTTTCCCAAGACTGCATTGCATTCAAAATATCTTCAATAGTTTCCTCTTTCATCCAATAAGGTGGGTGATATGTTCCCACTGATCTCAAATATAGATCTGTCTTCCATAGTCTTAGATATGTTTTCCTATATTATTTGTTTGCTTCTAGGTCCTGGACTGCTGCTGGGGACCTAGAATAAGCACTCACTTGTCGTAATCATTTTTCATGACATGGCAGTATCAATCACTCAAAATATTAAAATAAACAAGATAAAGGCTTTTTCCCTTACCACAATTCAGAATTGAGGACACAGTTAAGTTGAACTAGCAAAACTCAGCTGAGCTGCTGGCTAGATTAAGGTGTTCCACTGAGAATGTTTAATATTTGCTGGAATTTACACCTCTAGCATTAACGTACTGTGTCAATGGACAGTCTTCTTCAAAAATGGCAATTGCTTCTAGAGATTTTCGCCAATATGAAAGCTTCTGTCCAATCAGCGGACTTCCCCTCTACTTTTTAAATTTTCAAACTACAAATGTCCAGTTTCGGTCCAGTCTCAGTCTAGTGTGTAGTATTTTTCTGTCGGTCCGTCCGTCACAACTTGGTTTTTCCCAAAATTACACTTGTTTTTGGACGAAACTAAAAGAAAAAACTACACAAATTTTTGTCTCCCCCTACTTCTAAGATCCTATGCTAAGTTATTTTTAGCTTCTACCCTCCTACTTTGCTCCTAGTCCATCTGCAGTTTGTTTTTTGCATTTTTAGTCTCAAGGACGTGAAAATGTAACTTTAGTGAAAGTGTGTACAAAAAACTGTCTGCTCGTCTGTAGTGAACAATACAGTCTTTCGTCAATATCTTCCGTGTTATCTGTCCGTCTGTGTAATTAAAAGTATATTATTTCTCAGATTAAGATGGGCTATCAAACTAGCTAGTTTTTATTCTCCTAAACTTATTATTAAGAAAAAACCTACTTTTTTCAACGTTAGTTTTGAAATTTGTTTTTGAACATTCGTTCACGGCGTTTTGTCGCTATATTCAAACAAAACGACTGATTACCGTAAAACGTCAAAGAAACGTCTGTTTCTAACAAGAGCTAAGGTCGCTTTTGTCTATTTCCTTACATTGTGTCAACTAGTGGCGTAATTTTTTTTCTTTAAAACTACAAATTGCGTCTTTTGGACTTTAGGTTCAAACACGTGTTCAGACCGTCATAATTTTTTTCTTTTATCTCCGTTTCTACCCCGTCTAAAAGGATAAGTCGTTTTGTCTGCATGTTATAACTAGTTAGTTTCAATGGCGCTAGAAAACGCGGGCGTGGGCGAGAATGTATCATCGTATCTTACCTATATTGTTATCCCTACATGTTATTTTACCTATTATCTTTATAAATGGAGGAATTTTAACGTTGCATCACTGTAATTTCACCACACTTATAGAACAAGGGTCGGCAACCGATCGATCTTGATCTACCGTTAGATCACAGGGAAGTCTTTGGTAGATCTACAGGTGGTTGACGGACAGAAAAAGAATTTTTCTCCTTTGTAAATGCGGACTAGCCCTTTCAATCCGGCACTTGAAAGTGCGATGTCCCCATGCTTAAAAGTACTTTGACAATATTCCCTGTAAAAACCGCGAGTTGTCTTCTAAAACTCACTTTATTCAACAACTGCATAAGATAGGACGCGTTCATTTGTTTGAAGTAAAGTTAACATTCGGTCAAATGCCATTTAGTTTTAAGTAAATTTAACATTCGGTAAAATACCATTTAGTTTGAAGTAAAGTTAACAATCAGTAAAATGCCGTTTAGTTTGAAGTAAAGTTGAAATTCGGTAAAATGCCATTTAGTTTGAATGTTGCGCCGATCTATAGATGCAATTGCAGGAAGCAGATCATGTGGCAGAGATAAAAGTGACAATATGGCGGCCCTTATTCCAGATTCTACACACTCTTAAACCTGAAAGCAGATAGGATTTAACTGAGGTAGATCTTTAGATAGCTCAGCGGTCCTAAAGTAGATTCCACAGCTCTTGTGTTGTCAACCGATGACAAAGAAGGTCATTGCGATGTTTACTAAAACATAAAGTGTTCAAATCGACAATTTCAATGACAAGTTATGAATGCTTGAAAACGGTTATAAGTGAAATGCCAAATTACCTGAAAATCTCTTATTTCAATATTCAGTTGCTGGGCTCAAACAGGCCACAGTTTTCGAATGCGTTTGCAGTTTATCAAAGATATTCCTCACACCTGTAGCCTAATACATTTAATAGCAAATAAGTTGAGTTTTCATAATATAAAAAATTATGAAAACCAACATTTTAAATAAAACACTTGTTCGCATTTTCGTATGCATCAGACGTGACATTAAGTTGCTGGTGTTGGTGGAGCCGTGAAAGGCCTACACATTTTTTTTAAATAAAGAGAAATAACGTACTCAGTAATGGGATCAGCAACTTTGTTAAAGAAATTACTGCATTACTTCCCTTATGACACTTCTGTCCTTAGAGAGGTTTCCTTCTCAGTGTGCTTACTCACTTCCTTTCAGTTACAGTAATCATTTCCGCTCATAACTTTGCAAAGGGTCATAACGGCAGCTGATAACCGACATCGAACTCCGGTAATTTTTTGTTCTTTTTTGTTTTTTGTATTAAGAGTTTAGAAGTGCACATTTTTTTTCTAAATCTGTTGTTTTTTCGTTACTCGTATAATTTGAAATTGGATTTCGTTATAATGTGTGTTGAGTTGTTTCTTTTGCTTGATGATTCTTCTATAATTAATATTTATGATGTGTGAAATATTTTTGAAGTTTGTTTTTCCATATAACCAGTACTTATTTGTTGCTCTGTATTTCCACCCTTAATATTATTGATGGTGTTATTGTATAATTTTTACTACGTTTATTATTACTTTGGTATTTTTGCTTGTTTCGCATAGAGAGCCTTAGAATATTTCTCAACCGGTGTGCATGGGACAGCAGGATTTAACGGCACCTTGACCCTGTGTATCGGAGCTGGGAACATCCTGTTGCTAGCATTTATCAGCACCCGGCGTCTGGTGTTCGACTAGAGAGACAGCTGGTTGTCATTACCCCGACGGTGATTCCTATGTTGAGCCATTCGGCACATAAAGCCTCCCTTTTTTACAACTTTATGCTGGTGTTTTGAACTCTTCCATCGTTTGAACCCCTTCCTCAGGTGCCACAGCATCTTGATGCTTGTTAATCAGAAATACAGCGTGCATAACTGGTATCATCAGTCACTTCAAACGTCTGAACATGTGTCTTTTTAAACCCCAACCTGTTTGCTTTTGTCTTTCCTCGCTTTCGGAAAAGGGGGGAGGGTGTGTGCAAGTAAAGGGTAGACATGTGATTAAGCATGCAAAGCTCACAGATCAACCGCATTGATACTTAGAGCAGAATTTGACAATTCAATTATGTTTTCACATTTTGTTTTGTGCTCTGCTGATAAATCTGTTGGTTATATTTTGTTGCTCCATAGAGGATGTTTATCCCCAGCATCCATCCACAGTATTGTCCATGTTATGATCGTTACGGTAGCTGAAAAGTTCAAATCTCTCTTGTACGTGTTTTGTGCAGTAGATTTATTTCGTTTTCCTCCTGGCAGTCCTGTCAAAAAGCTCATCTATCCCAGAGTATTCAGTGTTGTTTGGGTTCTGTGCAGATAGGTCAATGGAGTTCTCACGTCTCTGGTCAAGATTAAAGGCGCAGCACGTTCCAGGTAAGATCAGGGAGTAACTGCAAAGCTGGTACCGCGTCTCTAAGACTCTCTGATGATGGTGTCTAGTTCGACGTTATTCCACTTCTACCCCCACTGTGTTCCAGAGATTAGTACCCTCAACTTGTACCACCAACTAGTATGGTAAAAGAATAGAAACAAATACCCTCTGAGTATTGAGTTTCCCGACTCATGCTTATGTGTCCCCATCTTCCTATTCGACCATTCCATCTACCTCAGTGTCACAGAGAGTTTATTGATCATAAATTGCCTATATCTTCTTATTTTTCTTTTACCCGTGTCCTCTATTTTATTATCACTCTTTACCTTTTCCTGTATTTTTCGCATCCATTCGTTTGCGAAAAATATTTTCTTCCCCATTCTCAACTTTACCGTTTTCTTTCTCATACTGGTAAACGCAATTATGACATAACGTGTCAGAGAGAGAGCGTTAAAATGCATGCTATTGCATTAGATGTCAGTGGACGATAGAACGCGTGAATACTCGTCTGGGCAGACAGAGATAGCAGACATGCGTCTGTACTTTTCTCATGTCACGGGCGTTTCGTCAGGCTAGTTCCCGGATAGGTGTCATACCGTCTAGCATTTTCACCTGACACTAACGTTTCTCTCGGAGTGAAGTGTGATATGACACTTACGCAGCGCTCGGGAATGAGACATATAGTCTGGGTTTTTCCATGACACTCACGCTTCTCGGTCAGTTTTGTTAACGTAGGTGTGAAGACGCACCGGTGGGACTTACGGCATGCGTCTAAGTTACGTAAGTGTTAGGAAAGACGAGAGATTGCGTGGTTTTGGAAATAGGGCACATTCTTTGTGTGTGTTTCATATATCTTAAACGAGAGTTTGAGACTTAATTCACTCAGTAACTTCGCAGTCAAGACTAGAACAAGCCTTCTTTCGATTCCTAAGAATCTCTGTTAATAGAGATGGCATTTAGTTTGGTCGAAGTGGTTTAAGTTCTTAGTAGTTCTGTGTTGAGGTAAATATTATATATATATATATATATATATATATATATATATATATATATATATATATATATATATATATATATATATATATATATATATATATATATATATATATATATATATATATATATATATAATATCTAGTACTTTTCGAAGTGTTCAAAGTGTTAGATCGCTTATTTTATTTCCCGAGTTCTTTTGTGCAGAGTGAATAATTTATAAGTCTGTTATATTCTCTAGCTGATGAGTTACAGTGGAAAACAGAATAAATTATAATTTTTAGCTTACACTCAGTCGGCTATTAATGAATTTAATTTAACTGTTAAATAATCAGACGAGAATAAATTTTCTAAACTAACTTATAAATTCTAGCTGCCTCATGAGTGTTGACGGAATACGCAGGTATTCCTAATTCATAAGGATTGATGATTTTATGAATATAACTTATTGCACGGGAAGTTTTAAATGATAAGTCAAGCTGTACGCTTGCATTTTGAAAACGTAAGTTATATTGAGTACATAATATGTAACATATTTCATATGTGGTTTTTCTTTATTCAGTGAATACTGTGGTAACCCAAACTTTGCCGGCGGTTTTGTACAGAGACATACGTAATAACTGCTTATACTGGGCCTTTGAGCCAGTGCATATTTATACACTAACTCTAATGTACATGCTGCCTTGTGGCGAGAAAAATTACAGAAATCAAAAACATTAACTTTCCGACATTGTTGACAAGTGTGTGGTGAACCAAGATTATTTTTTGAGAGAAGTTGTCCACCGGTCATCTTCCTAATTAAGGGAAACCTCGTGTTCTGACATTGTGTGCTCGTTTAAGCCTAATTCTTACCTTGTGAGTCAAGTGACACTAACTTTAGTCTGAAATAACTATCGCATGAAGCAGACGCTCCCCAGATCCATTTTGATGAAACCAACAAACAAATCTGCAGAGCTGGGATCTGTTTCATTAAACGACAGTAACAGATAAAAAGTGTGAGTGTCCCAAAGTTTGCGCCAGTGAGTAATCTAACTTTTGAAGTGAAAACAGAAGTACGACAGGGATACCCCTTATCAACAACATTATTTTTGACAGCCATAGATTGGGTGATGCGCCAGACAACAGAGGGCAGTCCAAGAGGAATTAGATAGTCAATATTTTCTACACTGGAAGACCTGGAATATGCAGATGACATTGCACTATTCGCACATTTACATCAACACATCCAAAAAAAACCCGATAGACTGAATAAGTATAGCCAGCAGGTTGGTCTGAACATCAATCTGAAGAAGACAGAGGGAATCTTCACAAGATATTCAGAATAAGCGAGAACAATACTGCTCTGGCTGAGTATGTTAACTCTGTAATTGTGCAGACGCTTTTGTGAAGGATTTAAGCACTTCTTAAGTTCAGCTCGTTTAAGCCCCCACCCCTGATTTACTCAGTGGAATTCTATTATTCTAGTATAGCTCTGCTTAGAGTGTGTGTAGTAATTTGACTGAGACAAACATGCAGTAACTTTAAAATGATTAAATCGAAGTTAAATTTGTAACATTACAAATAACAAAATTTAATAATCACTTTAGGTTTTAACAGTTGGAAATAATTTGCATAGTTATGGATCAAGAAAAGTTATCATCACAGTCTTTAGGGAATGTGAGTGTGGTGAAGTGGGATGTTATAAATATTTATAGGGGACTTAGTGTACTGACTGAGATCAGCTGTGAAGGTATCTATATCTAATAAGAGTAGTGTATTATAGATAACCTTACTTGCTGCCACATATGTATACCTCAGTCAGAATTATTCTGGAATAGTGGGATGACTACGTTATATGTCTAGGGTATGTGTATGATGAAGTGTAAGTCATAACAACAACAGACAGATAAACAATTTAATTTATTCCACCACACTTGACAACACTGTGACACTCACATACATAAAACACTCTACGAGGATATCTTAAAGGAGTCACTGATAACTTTTCAAATAACAATATGTATTCAGTGCTGTCATGAATGTATATGTGTCCTGATTCAAATACAAAGGGAACCAGGAATCACAATCAATTTTAATTACAAGTTATATGTACAGAATTTGTCAATATGAATATTGTAGTGACATATATTATTAATAGTATCCTATGTGTGTCAGTTGTGTAGTAGTAATCTGAGGTAATACTGGTTTTGTTTTGTTCAAGCTCTGTTGGTATTTGTCATCATGACTTCAATAGTTTGTCTTTGTTGGAACTAGTATTGGAGATGTTCTCAGTTCCTGGCATTAAAACAATTAAATTCCCCTCTTAATTTTATTTTACAGTGTCATTTTAAGATGGGGGTACATAATGTTGAGCTCCATGGCCACACTCTCTTATCTTTCGTGATGACTGCAGTAAAAGACTCCTCTGCTCGATTACTTTAATGAGTTCTGGAGTCACCCCACTGGTTGCTATATGGACCAAGGAGTATGCTGTCCACCTCTGGCTTTAGCAAAGCTCTGACCAGGTGCTGCTCAATAACTTTAAGACCACGGTCCCACAATTTATGGAAATAATAAACAGTTTCGTTGACTGGCAATGAATATAGCACAACTCCGATCTGCCGATGTCCCAGGCTTTATTTTATAAAAAATATACACTGGTGCTCAACGCACTGCTTCTTAGTAGGTTTATTACAAGATGTGGCAATGAACAGACGCTCTGAATTGAGTATATTCGCAGCTCTACCCAATCAAACCATGTCTACACATCTTTTCAAAAAAAAAAATACTCCTTTTTCACGTTTCCCCTGACAACACAAGATAGTATTTATAGCCCGACCAATCGTGTTTAGTCTTATATTTGTTGCGCTCCAATCAAATAGGAGTTAACATGGTAGGCTATTTCCGTAACGTAATGTTTTTTCAAACACGTTATAAAAAAAAATTTTTATGAGCAGAAATGATTTCATGCTGTCAGGCATCCCCACTATTTTATTTTGGTTATAATTTATTAATTCCTGGACTATTTGCGTAACACTTAACATATTCTGTGTCAGCAAGCCCTAAGGAATCCAAATATCTCAATCTAAGGGAGCTAGGTGGCTGCGTTCAAAATGTGCATTTTCTACCACCTCCTGTTCACTTCCATCCCCATGTGGTGTCTGGGTACTGTCATGTTTTCAAACGTAAACCCATCTAATGTCATCTTTCCTAATAAGCGTTTTCCAGGTTTTTTTAAAACCTAACTCTGGGAAGGTTAGTGTTTTTATCACTGTCCGTCTGAAAAAAAGTTAGTGCATGTGGCCTTACACGCGTGATGGCAGCAATTGTGTATCGCGCGACGCGTGTTTAGTATTGCATGCTTCCTGCCTTCATTCGCCCCTCTCTCTCTCCTGCTTTATCTGTCTTTTAGTTACGCCGTGTATGGAATGAATGAAATATTAAATCTAGGTCATTGATCAGCTTGCGTATCTCAAGGTCAGTACACGTTTCATTGAAGAAAGCGGGTAATAATACAGTAGGCTTTTACTATCAACGTGAAAGCGTTACAATTTGCAGACGAAGCAGAAAACAAGGGGGATTTCGAGTACAGTCATTGTGACAGCACTGTTTCTTTTACCATTTCTCTTTTCTTTATTAAATGTATTTGTTAGGCTTTATATTTACCTGATAATTTATATATGTGGATTAGAATATTCCACGACAGTGAGCTATTACAAGAAGTTCAAGTGGCAGCATATATTTGAACTTAGCTGCCAATGATGGTTCTGCTCCTTCTTATGGGTTGGTTCTTTTCACTCTGCTTGCGCTCGTCTCTAATCAAGGTTGTCGGGGGTAACTCGTTTCCAAGAAACGTCAAGGAGGGTCTAACACGTGCGTCCTTCGTCTTAAAGCTTAGGCCACGGTTCCCTTATTGTTCCAAAGATAGTACTTTCTGCTGGTACCACCAATAACTATGGTAAAAGAATAGAAAGAAACGCTCTTCTGAGTATGGCGTTTCTGAGTATGGGTTCCTATCTTCCCATACCACCATCCGAATTACTCAGACTTTACCCTCGATGAGAATTAAATTTAATCCCTCGGGATAAAACTTTTTTTACATTTAAATAGAATAGCTTTACCTTTACATGACAATTAAATGAAAAGAGTAATAATTCAGATAGAGTCTCTTTACATATACATCTCCCGTGATTGAAAAGTGTTCGCAATATAAATTGAATATGTTTTTATTTATGTTTTAAACAGATTGAAAAGTTTGAAACTTCCATTACTTTAAAATGAATATTTTCACATAGACATTTACACTGGTTGAAAGCTTGAAAACTTACAATAATTTTAAAGTGATTATGTTTATAGGGACATTTACACTGCTTTGAAAATGTAAGTATTATATTTAGAATAAACATCATTTCTTTCATCTTTCCCTCCCTGCTCAATAGGGAACTTCGAACTACTTTATGCTTTTAGTTCTCTTTACGAAACTAGCAATAAAGCGATCACCAGCCCGTGCAGTGGTGGGTCAGGAACTAATCATTCTAGATACTGAGGTTGCCAGCCTCAAATGACGTGGGCGTCCTGTAGCAATTTTCACACATTAAAATTCACATGGTTATATATATATATATATATATATATATATATATATATATATATATATATATATATATATATATATATATATATATATATATATATATATATATATATATATATATATATATATATATATATATATATATATATATATATATATATATATATATATATATATATATATAATAAATATTATATATATATATATATATATATATATATATATATATATATATAGAGAATATATATATATATATAAGAATATATATATATATATAAGTAATATATATATATATATATATGTATATATATATATATATATATATATATATATATATATATATATATATATATATATATATATATAATATATATATATATATATATATATAATATATATATATATATATATATATATAATATATATATAATAGAATATATATATTATAATATATATATATATATATAAGAATATATATATATAAGAATATATATATATAAGAATATATAAGTTCACATGTTAGTAATGAAACATAGAATGAAAAATGCAGTACTTACTCCAATCTTGGCTACAGACTTGCTGCTCAGATGAATAAAAGAGACGAATCTTTAATTTGACAATAGATTCCTTATCTGACTCCGTGTGTTTCTTCAGTTTCCTAGTCCCTGTTTTTCTTATTAAAATGTAGAGATTTCCTGTGCTTTGTAAGTCTTATTTGTTTCTCCAATAAAAGGTCCGATTAAAATAAGAATTATGATTCTAGTCTTCACTCTGGCGAGGTCTGATGTTATCTTGGCGAGCGTGAAATTCACAGTGAAATAAAACTGCGAAATGATCAGACTATGTTCCTATCTTCCCACGCATTATTGTTATGAATCTAATATACTATATTCCTATCTTCCCACGCATTGTTGTTATGAATCTAATCAGAAAGATCCAATCATTTGAAATCATGCAGATAGAGTGTGATATTTCAAAAATATTCCACGGGAAATAAGGTGCGTGAAGCAAATGTTCACGTATTACCACATATGGACATCTGATGCCTTGCATACACTCTCACAAACACATTTGTAGACTCATATTGTCTCAAATGTAGTAAATCCATGATTACTTTTAAACAAGTGACCGGAAGCGATTATATCATATTTGGCTGCCCAGAATGTGTCACCCAGACAGTAATCTCGTTATCTGTCGTATCAGTACCCAAAACTCCGTGTCTGCTCATCTGGGTTACCAAACAAGTCGTCTTATCAGCGGGCGACTATCTTATCTCAGTTGCTCACCGCAAGCTAGGATGACCGGGTAACAGCCAGGTGACATCACAGAGAGGAGTGTCGAATGATCTGATAAAATCAAATATCTGCTACTTAGCAGAAAAATAACGAAGAAAGAAAGAAAGGTGCGACAATTGAGAGCAAATAATAAAAATCAGTACCACAAATTTACCGATACTGCCGGAGTGAAACAAAGTTCGATAGGGGCCGTCCCATTTTGTCACATAACAACAGAATGAATAAAGCAAGGACAGCTTTTGCTAGTCTCAACAACATTTGGAAGTCTTCCTAGTACAGCACAAACACCAAATTAAGACTGTATGAGAGCCTCAGAATAGACATCTAATTGGAAGGAGACTGCACTAGGCGTCACTGCATGCTTTTTGCTCTTTCTCAGGCAGTCAAAACTTGTTCCTCATGTTTCTCCAGTTTGTTATGTCCAGTACAGTTTCTAGATTTTACTGGCTCCACGAGGAGTTGATTCCTTTTCTGCTTGTATATTGCTCTTTTTACACTTGTTTACTCGTTCCTCTGAGCGTTCGATTGGTAGTGGTTGGAGCGCTGACCTGTCGCGGCAAAGGTAGCGTTTTCGAAACACTGAGAGGTCAGGCACCAGTCTACCCAGCTGGTAAATGGATACCTGACTCTGCTTTTGAGTTAGGAAAAACAAATTCAGCGAGCAAGGGTCACCCCACCCACCTCCCGTCGAAGCTGGACCAAGTATAGTGAAGTGTTTAATACTTCATTCCCCTACGGCAGTATTTGCAATAGGACAACCTTTACCCTTTCCGCCAATTTTGTGTGATGTTGGCTGATATCTTTGCAGGACGTTTCAGTCAACTCTGTTAGCTTACTCCAGCTTTCTTCTGCAGTCCCATTATGGTAGGGACATTGCTGTGGGGGTGTATTATTTAGACTGGTCTACGACGATATTCTCTTAGTTTTTTAGTTTTTCTTGTTCGTTTCTGCGGGTTGTTTTTTTCTGTTTTCAGGAGTAGAAGTTTTCCACTGCCTTGAGTAAAAGATTGAAAGGGTTCTGTCTGGTTAACTAGCTGTAAATTGTTCGCTATTTCCTAGTCTTCTAATTCCTCTTCTCTGGTATCTGTTGCTTTTCTCCTACCTTTCTGATTGGCCCTAGTCACCAACTATAATACATTTGTTTTTAAATATTTTGGCTGGTTCAACTGGTTTCATCATCATCGTCATAATTTTCCTCTTCACACCTGACGTAGCATGGAGCCGCCAAGTAGGCGTTACCCATACAAGAAGCCTGTACTGACAGTGACAAGCTATAGCAGCGGTGGTTTCTGTCTCAACTGGTGGCCAGTCCCAAAAATAAACTAATATTAGCCGCCATGTACAACAATAAGTCACTAATGTGGAATTGATGACAAGAACCAGACAAGTGCCAGTAGAACAAGAGCTGGGAAGAAGACGCTGGCGATGGACAGGACACACATTGAGGAAACCTGTTGATAGCATTACAAGGCAGTCCTTGTTCTTGAATCCACAGGGAAAGAGAGGCAGAGGTAGACCAAAAAACACATAGAGAAGAGAGCTGGATACAGAAGTGAAAATGATGAGGAAAACATGGACAAAACTCTAGCGGATGGCATGGGCCAGGAAGACTTGGCATGTGTTTGTTGAAGGCCTATGCTCCTTGGGGAGCTAAAGAGTATTGATGTACAACAATGCCTGAGGGAGCAGTAGTACTATGTTTTTTGTGGTCTCTTAAGAGACCACCGGAACAACACGGGATCTGGTAGCCATTATAACCACTATATTCTAATATGAAGCCAGGAGGATGCCAGCCAATAGAATAGTATGGCGCTCTCTTTTACAAACCTCTACGCCTCACGGCAGAAGAGGAACGACTAAGTAAGTAAGTATATTCTAATCTGTTTGAAGCCTATAACGATTTCTGTTCCGGTTCCTCTCTTTGTCTTCTTCTTTGAATTTCCTTAATTGGCAGCAAGTTGTATGTTGTATGTTAGTATGTTGTATGTTAGAGTTAGTATGCCTTCTTTTTGACCATCCCTGTTGACCCTTATGGTCACGTGCCCGCCCTATTATTTAAAATCTGTAGTTTTGGTTTAAAGCGTTCAAGTGGAAGAGTTCTTCTCAAGGCACAGGGAGCTGGTTCGAAACCAATTTGCGTCACACTCCAGTACACCCAGCTTTAAAAATGTGTATCTAACTCTATTCTTGAGCTAGGGACAGCAAAGGCACTGGGAAAGGGAGGTCACCTCATCCCATGAAGCTGAGACCTAATCTCTAAAATAAAGATTAAATTTACTAGAACACAATGTCTTTCATTTGTGGACATGTACCCTTATATAACCGGCGGACCGCGTGTCTAGGTTGAACGGTACGTACCTCGCCAAAATGAGGCTTAATTTTATTTTTTTAATCGCTTACACTTACATCTCTACGGCAGTATCTCCTATGAAACCACCTAAACATTTTTAGTTTTCGTTTAGAGATAGGTTGCCATGGTGCAGTCAGAATGATACTTTCAGCGTGAAGTCTTCTGCTAACATTTATTTATTATTTGCTTTTTCGTCTTCTTTCCTCTAGAGCAGCCTTTCTCAACCTTTTTATCACGAGGAACCATTTAAATAATTTGTAGGTCTCAGGGAACGCCTGTATAAAAATTATTATATCTATAGCTTATCGTACCTTAGCGTGAGCAGTAAGTTGTAAATATAATAATCCAATAAAAATTGTCAGTGCTCTTTTGAGTAGAGAGTGATTATTTTCTGCTGGTTTGATTTTTTTGACCATCGTATAAGCCTATTTTTTTCGTGTGGTTCTCCCTCCCCATTAAGGATTTCCACTGCAATGCAAGTTAATAGTGTAGGTAGAATAAACTTCAAATTTTTTTTTTTTTTTTATGGTCTGTTTGTTTGTTTGTTTGTTTGTTTTTTTGTTCTTAATTTGTGTGTGTGTGTGTGTGTGTATGCGTGCGTGCGTGCGTGCGTGCGTGCGTGCGTGCGTGCGTGCGTGCGTGCGTGCGTGCGTGCGTGTGTGTGTGTGTGTGTGTGTGACCTTATCCAAAGTCTGGTTACAAATTTCTACTCTACTAGATGCTAATGAAATATGGTATGTGCAACTGTGAACACGTTCCTACTGCGCACTGCAATAAGGAGCTGGTCGGTCACTGCGCACTACTGGGAGCGCTAACATCGTCCTGCGCGCAATGTTCAAATAACAACTTTTTTTTTTTTTTTTTTTTCAGCTACAATCTCTCGCGGAACCCTATGTCTCCGTGGAACCCCAGTTGAGAAACCTTGCTGTGGAGAATGATTCAGTTTTAAGGTAGTAGGCTACCTTGATAGGGTAAAAAACTCAAACTTTCCTTTCAGAATCAAACAACCATGGGTATAGTGTTAGTATGGACTTAAAATTTTTGTCCACATAATGACCTCATTAATTATGAAAATTAGCTATCCAATATGGCCGCCGTAGTGAATAAATTATACACCTTTTTCAAAACATCATAATTATGTTATTTGTACAAGGATCTGACTGAAACTTGGCAAATTGAATCATTATATATAGTGTGAGGTCATGAACTAAAATGACAGAGATTGACAGAAAGGTTAATTTTTAATGAATTTTCAAAATGTATATTTCTGGAATGTTTGATATTTGTGCCTCATTTTATATGCATGATGGTCATAAAACTAAAACTTTGAATTCAATTGTATCCATTTTAGGTCAGAATCTGTAAGATTATATGAAAACCAACTGTGTTAATTTTCATGTCAATTGAATGTATAGATCCAGAGATATCTTATTTCAAAGATCACCAATTATGCTAAAAAGACAATTCCGAGAAAACAAAGAAAAACAGAAAAAGAACTCACAAAATGAAGTTTAATGGGCTCCTATTGAATAATGGTCTCCTTCTACTGCAGTGTCTATGAATCCCCTTTTCAGTGCTCTCAGGGTCTTTCCATTGCAATGTCCTTACTTGCTAAATAGATCCTGTGCAGCGTTCTCCTGTAAGCTTTCTTTGCCATTGGTTGACTTGTGTTCATGTATATTGAAAAATTCTGCAATGCACTGTGGCCTTTCCCAATAGAACGCACAAATGCCACCATTCGCACATTTACTTCTTTGTGTTTGTGAGTAGCTGGAGATGAAACATCAGAAGTATTGAAATTGGCATTCCATTCGACACAGTTTGTGCACTTGATATTGATTTCATGACAAAAGCCATCCCGAGTCTCTTCGACGATCTCACAGGTCAGTGAGTACTGATAACATTTGTCACATCTAAAGTTAGCGCACAAAAACCCAAACAGCAGTTTTACATCAATAAGGATAAACACATTTCCTCTGTTGTCATTTTTAGCTTGTCCTTCACTTTCTTGGACCTTTATTTTCTTTGCTGAGGAGCACAGAGGCTTTATAGCGTCACTATCGACAATAGGTGTCTCATTTTCAGGCAACGGTTTGTTGGTGTACCGATTTCCAAGGAACTTACTTTGTCTTATTTCCCATTGTGAACAAAAGAAGCTCTGCTAACTACTATTATACAGAATCAGTATAAAACTAGCAATAAATAGAGTTGATAAGGGTGAAAATGCACAATGCATGTAACAAATGCTGAAATTTACGATCAAAGCTTTCTAGACACACACTTTTGAAAAATTCATAAGAAATCATTGAGTGATTCCCCTTGGAAAAGTTATAAATATCTTTTTCGTGTTGCCTCAGTATAATTATAATTTCACAGTTTTACAATTACGCACCTTCACGTTGGGTCATTATTCACATAGTAACCAACTATAAACATTGGTTGCTATGCAAATCACTCAAGGGGGTGTGTGTAGAAAAACACTGATTCCTATCATACCAGAGTATCTCTAAGCTTCTATGAATTATTTTTAGTACAAGAACATGTTGACGATGATTTAAAGCATGAAAATGAAAATTGTTGGATTTTTATTTTTTTAAATCTTTTGTGGGTAGCCTACTACCTTAATTCTGTTAGTGTTTTGGCCAGTGGTAATTATGTCCCCTGGTTTTCGATTCCTGGCTGCCCAGGTCTAAACAGAGCCCCAGCCAGTATCTTTGAGTGGACGTAGTCGAGGCTTGGGACCCAGCATTCCTTCTATCTGGTGCAAATTCTCCGACGGAAATAAGAAGTAAGATTACAGTAGGCGCGTCTCATTAATATAACAATGTCTGACACACGCCTGAAAGGGATGTTCTTTACAATGTCTCTCATCACACTCTTACCTCACGATTATGACCCTCTGTACATTCGTGTCTGCCTGGTCTTTCAGTCATCTACTAACGACAACACAATACACAGAAAACAGATTGACATGCTAACATTTCATCAGGCTACCACGGAATAAATCTGCAACAACAGCCACAGCGATTTCTGTTAGTTTTATTTGTACACACACTTCAAAAATTTGTGCACAGTTTCGGCATAATCAGACCAACATACCGACAGTCAACAAGTACACACATAGTTTACTTTCAGAATCAATAATACATTTTCGAAACAATGTTTTTTAAAAGTACTCTTTGGCATTGCTGGATGAAAATCAGCCAAACAAAAAAAACTTTTCAATATTTTTTTCTGTAACAAGGCTATTAACGATCTCTGTTTAAAATAACGCTACACCCAGGCTGAACAAATTCAGAACTATTTCTACATTGTCATAACACTCATCTTGTAGTTAAATCCACACAAAACAACGTTTTTAATTTCAAACTAAGTAAAAGAGACAATTTAAAATTCTCGCAGCCACTAAAACATTTCAATCAGAATGTATCTACTATTTTATGAACTCGTGCTTCTGTACATTGGTGTATATTTGCTAACATAGACGACTGAAGGAAGCTGAAATTAAGACGTGCTTCATGAAAGTGTTGTATATTTGTTAACATCAGACGGCTGAAGGAAGTCAAAAGTCCATTTATAAGCTGTTAATTTTGCTGACATCACCGCATGCCTCACGGAATATGACCTACAGGTTGAACAACAAAATGTGCATTGAGTAAAGAAAGAAAGGATATTTATATATAAAAAATTTTATTCATAAATGTTACTAGAGTATGTGCTTGTTATCTGAGCCGTGCCCTCCAAAATGGTTATTTCTTTCCCTGCATGCAGCCTTGTAAAACGTTGCTTTATTTTATATACTGCTTTAACCGTCATTATACACACACAAGCACGTAACCTGCCAAAACGTGACCAGGTTTAATAAATGCTGTGCTCCGCCTGCTGCATATTCTCTTGACGGCAATAATTCCCAGGTTGTCGTTTCATTCATTTCCATTGCATTTCAACTTCATTTAATCTTTGTAGTGAAATGTAATGATACATTTGGTCAGTGGTATATGAACCACGGAAACAAAAACTGAAAAGCAATCCTGTTCCTTTAAGGGTGTTATGCCATGCACTCAGTTTCCGTATTTACCCGTAAATGCGCAATGAAAAGATTGAAAAGCTTGCGCGTTCTGTTAATGGGTGCCCTGTTTAGTTTCCCCGGTGGAATGCGCGCCTTTTCCAAATTTCCCCGAAAAGCTAGGGGTACTGCTTCATTGCTAGTTACGATTATTTTAGTAAGACAAATCTGTTTTTTATGTAGATAAAGATTTTTATGGTCAATGTTGTCTCTAATCAAGTAGAAATAGCTGTAAGCTGTCGGCAGTTAAGATAGGACATTTGCAGTTAAGCATACACATAATATATTAAGCTGTCTAAAGTAAGTCATAATGTAAGCTGTCTGTAGTTAATAATATTATAAAATGTGTGAACTGTATCAGAATATAACATTGTTCAGCAATAGTAAAATTTAATCATGTTATAAAATATGTGCACTTTCTCAGTATATCACACAAAAATGTGAAAACGTGAGTACAATAATGTGAAAGATGTGAGTACAAGAATGTGAAAACATTGAATACGAGAATATGAAAGATACGAGTATGAGAATGTGAAAACACTGAATACGAGAATATGAACGATGTGTATACATGAATGTGAAAACGATGAGTACGAGAATATGAAAGATGTGAGTATGAGAATGTGAAAACACTGAATACGAGAATATGAATGATGTGTGTAAAATAATGTGAAAACATTGAATACGAGAATATTAAAGTTCTGAGTACAAGAATGTGAAAACATTGAATACGAAAATATGAAAGATGTGAGTACAAGACTTTGAAAACATTGAATACGAGAGTATGAAAGATGTGAGTACAAGAATGTGAAAACGTTGAATACGAGAATATTAAAGATGTGAGTACAAGAATGCGAAAACACTGAAAACGAGAATGTTAAATAATATCTTACTTTGGTGATGGCGCCGTTGAGACCGTAACCCAATCGGAAACCACATTTGTTGTAAGCTAGGGTGGCTGAAAAGGCGAAATGTAGATTAAAATAAGTTATGCATGTGATTCAATAGTGCAAAAATTGTGGCTGTGATGAGGCAATTTTAGTCACTGTAAGAAGTAATTATATCATGAAATACATCTATATATTAAAGACAGTAGAGATGATATTCGTGTATATGTATATATATATATATATATATATACATATATATATATATATATATATATATATATATATATATATATATATATATATATATATATATATATATATATATATATATATATATATATATATATATATATATATATATATATATATATATATATATATATATATATATATACATATGCGTGTGTGTGCACGAGCGCTGTGGACCTCAGAAGGAAAGTAAAAGGGAGGCCGACATTAAAAAAAACAACATGGCAGAGAACCATGAATGCTGAGATGCAAAGCATGAACGAGAGTTGGATGCCGCACGAATGATGGCCACCGACCGAGCAAAGTGGAGACAGTTTGTTGCTGTCCTATATGATGCCACTAGGCGTGATGGTCACTGATTGCTTTGTCAGTCAGCGGCTTAGGATGCAGGACGAAGATGATATATACACGTTGGTGTGTGTGTAAAAAAAAAAGACTGCCAGAAATTGTGATACACAAAAACTGACCTCCAAGAGCATTACTTCGGGGTGAAGAAACAACTTGGCCGTTGTTTGTGCCACTCGGACCTCTGTTAATCAGCTGGAAGGATGCGGTACCGTTAAAAGTGAATGAAAAGTCGACGATATCGTTGCTCTGAAATGAAATATTTATTTATTTTTATTTTTTTTTCATGAAACTAGATTTGGGTATCATTATTATGTGTGAGATTTCTCTCACTTCATCCTTAAATATTTCGACTGAGCAGTAAGGGAGCTAGAAATATCCTACCTGAACGTTGATGCTGGCAGTAAGTGTTTCACTCCTTGTGATATTAGGGTCGGTTAAGCCAGTGATCAGCAGAGTCACTTGGAGGTTGCCATTAGCTGAATATTAAAGAAAGAAAAAAAAACAGTGGTATAATAAATATGAGGTATCTGAATTAGTGATGGGAGAATAAATAAAACAACACTGTGGTATGTTATCTTACAAGTTTCAGTGATGTATTGCTTCAGAGAGAACAGAAATTAACGAGTGCAGGTGCTACACTACAAAAAATACAGAGTAATGTTTCAAGGTCAGGGTCTTTCAACTCTCCCATGAGCATGGGGTGTTCAACAAACGTCTGCTAAATCTTTCTGTATTACGCCGTCAGCACCAGGTCTTTTCTTTTCTTGCTCATCATTTTTATTTCTCTCTCAGGTTCCTTTCTCCATGTGTCCCCCCCCCCCCCTCCACCTACCTCTGCTTCTTGAACCTTGGTGTTCCAGACCAAGAACTACCTTGTAATGCTATCAAAAGGTTTCTCATTGTGTGTCCTTTCCGACTACAGTGTCTGCTTCCCATCTCTTGTTCCATGGATACTTGTCTGATTTTTGTCACCATTATACATTAGTCTTGTTCCATGGATACTTGTCTGGTTCTTGTCATCTCTTGTTCCATGGATACTTGTCTGGTTCTTGTCATCTCTTGTTCCATGGATACTTGTCTGGTTCTTGTCATCTCTTATTCCATGGATACTTGTCTGGTTCTTGTCATCTCTTGTTCCATGGATACTTGTCTGGTTCTTGTCATCTCTTGTTCCATGGATACTTGTCTGATTTTTGTCACCATTATACATTAGTGACATCTTGTCATACCACTTCAATCCTTCTGTTCTACCCAAGCACCAACTAATGAAAGTACGTGGGAGCCGCGCTGGTGTAACGGCTACAACGTTGTACTGGCGACCAGGTTTTCAAGGTTCAAGCCCGGGCGTCAGCATTTGAAGGAATGTTTACGACCGGGAATTTGACTGAATAACCTGAACGGCTCCTGCACATAAACCCTCTGTGGATGGGAAGGAGCTAAGCTCCTGACCGGGTTGGAAGGAAAGTCCACTGACCCCCCAGCCTCGCAATGACATGTCATTGGGCCAAAAGGGCTGGAAAGCTCGAGTGCCGCTGGTTAGAAAAAAAAATGAAAGTACGTAGCGTCCGATTGGCAGAGTGGTTAGAGCGCTGGTCTCTCCCAGCAAATATGCCGGGTTCGAGTCACGGTACCGACACGCTCCAGTCTACCCTAAATGGGTACCTAACTTTGAGTTAGGGATGGAAAAGGCAGCGAGGAAGAGAACTGGTCACCTTCACCTCTCGATGCTGGACCTAGTATGGTGCAGTCTCTAACACTTCACTCCCCTACAGCAGTATCTGCTATGGGACTGCCTTGACCTTTTTTACGTAGATTTTGGGCTGTTGTTCTTGTTGTTGTCCCTATTTCGGGATCGTATCTAAGAGTGACGTGACTTGTCTTGAAGATCTGATTATTATGTTCAGTGTTTGAAGTAAAAACGTATATTCTCATGCCCGACTGCGGTTTCATACACTCACTGAACATCTTCCTGTTTTTTACTGATCGAAAGGCACTGAAAAGATAAGGATGGTGTTTCTACTGGTAAAGGTACAGACTTATTCTTCTTCGTACACTCTCAGACGTCTACTTGAACACTTTTAAAGAAAACAGGTGTCAGTTTGAGGCTATTTGTATCTCCATAGAGTTTTTCCAGGAATGTTACTGGTGATGGCAATATGTGCTTTCTGTGTTCCTCATATGTTGGGTATCTTTGAAGGAAATGTTCAGCAGTCATTTTATCTATGCCAAAGTTACACATCGGTAGTTCCCATCTTTAGCTTGTTGAATAGATAATATCTCAATCTGTTGTGGCCCGTGCAGAGTCTGGAAATTATCACTTGAAGTCTTCTGCTGAGCTGGTAATAAACCATCATCAAGTGCATCACATTACACTGTTTTGTTAGGCCTGTGGCCCAAAGCATTCGATATCAAGATCCATTTATATAAAGACAATAATAATGATGTGATGATTACGTGTCTAGCCCCGCATGGAGCATGGGCGTCTCGAGGAGACAAAAAACAATAGCAATATTACTCAGTAGGCATGTCGTAAGTGACGAGTACAGTGAAGTTGTGTATGGGGTTGACAGCTTCATCTCATGTCCCGTGTAGTTCCCGGGTGTTTCGGGGGGAGATAAAGACGTAATAGAACTAATGCCTCCTCAGTGGTGTCGTAAATGGCGACTAATGTGAAATTCTGCATGAGAATGGCAACCTCATCTCGTAAAACAGATTGCCATTAAAAACTATCGCTGTAAGACCACGTGCTTTGACAAGAGGACTATCTGCAATTGTTGCTCTTTAATCGTTAGCAGAAAACAAACTGAGATGAATGAATAACCTTTATCATGTAAAACTGGTTGCTTCATAAACCAGTAGTGCAAGAGCTCATGGTGTGCTTTGGTACAAGTGAACTGCATGACAGCTAAAAACAGTTGTGGCCATATAACTCTTAATGAGAGCCAGGGGCTGACTGAACGTTGGGCATTGTGGGCACTGCCCAAGGGCCCTCAATAGTAGTTAATTTACAATGTATGGTATATTAAAGCGGAATTAGTAATCAGGGAACAATGGCCCATTTTTTCTCAGCAGCCCCGACCACTGTCAGTACGCCCTGCTGCGAGCAGAAAAAATTTGATAATGATTATGATGATCAAGTTTTTTTGTTTTGTTTTTTTTAAGTGTAAAGAAAATTATTTCAGTATCGAAAATTTGAATTCGTGTTTTGAATTTTAATTCAGGATTTAAAACGTGTGCTTTTAATGATAATGACATGAACAGCGACAAGGAGAAAGATACATTACATAAAGTGGCATTGGCTTCAAAGGTTGGAACACAAACACCGTTGTAGTTATTACTAATCAACTGCCAACTCTGACTTTGCTGAAATCAAAAAGAAATAACGAAATCTGTTTTAAAAATACCCTAGCACTAGCCCTTGTTACGTAAATTATTAACTGAGTGATTGAAAAGTCACCAGCAATTTTTAAAATGTTTATATCCTCACTTGAATCTATTTGCTATACCTTTAAAAAATGTCAAACTAATAAGCAATAACTGCCATTTGACAAAAAGTGTTTCTTTTTTTAATTTGTATTCACAGACACAAAATAAAATAACATCTAAACTGGCCAATCAGCTGGCGTTACAAGAGACAACAAAAATGGCTGCCTGCTATGAAATCGTGTGTTGGACAAACCGGATCTCACGTTGAGTTGTAAGTTGTAACGTTAATGTGACATTAGCATTTAATGTGTTACAATGGCAGTTAATTGTCTTAACTGTGTCGTCTGTTTCGCGTAAAGTAGATAGGACTGAAGAAATAACAAATTTTAAATAAGATCTGACTTTTCAATCGCCCTATATATATATATATATAATAAATGAATAAATGAATAAATGAATAAATGAATAAATAAATAAATAAATAAATATATATGCATTTATTTATTTATTTATTTATTTATATACATTGCCAATCATATACATTATATAATATTACTGCTACATTTACACTAATTTTGCAGAATGTTATACTTCTTCTTCTTCTTCTTCCATCCTTAGCCACCAACCGGCAAAGCAGTATGTGGCCAGTACGCCTAGTGGCGTCTTAGGGCAACAACAAATTGATCAATCTATCGCTGTTTCCACCACACCTAGTGGCGTCTTTGTGGAACAAAAACAGACCAAACAATCTATCATTGTTTCCGTAATCAGATTGGTTGGCAAGCAGGTGATCAGCCCACTGTGAAGAATGTTATACACTAATATGAAATACAATTTCATTATATTTTAGAAATTATCTATCTATCTATCTATCTATCTATCTATCTATCTATCTATCTATCTATCTATCTATCTATCTATCTATCTATCTATCTATCTATCTATCTATCTATCTATCTATCTATCTTTCAATTTATCTAGAAGATCATGTATCCATCTGTCTGTCTGCCTTTCTGTCCGTCTATCAGTCTGTATGTGTATATATATATATATATATATATATATATATATATATATATATATATATATATATATATATATATATATATATATATATATATATATATATATATATATATATATATATATATATATATATATATATATATATATATATATTTATATATATATCCAACGGTCTGTCCATTTATATATCTAGCTTTACATATCTCTGCTGGGTTTTCCATTTGTCTAGCTGTATGTTTGTCAGCGTGGTTTTATATATGTATATATGTATGTGTATATATATATAAAAAGACACAGTATACAGGAAGAAAATCATATAGTCAACCAAGCAGGCAGACATAAAGATAATCAAATATATATATATATATTTGTTTATCTTTATGTCTGCCTGCTTGGTTGACTATATGATTTTCTTCCTGTATACTGTGTCTTTTTATTTGACTTATCTATTCAAACCATGTCATACAATCATTGTGCAGAGAAACAGACAAATATTAATATTTCTCTAAGAGCTAATCTGATCAGTCTTATCAGCATGTTCCTTATGCATTCTTTCTGTCACTCTCACCCCGGTTTGAGTTGGTCTAACACTAATGGTAGCCCCGAATGGCGAGCTTAACTGGTTGTTGTTAAAATTGTAAATGTAGAGGTAAGAACTTGATCCCGGCACAGTAGAAGGGCTGTGGGAGACAAACAAAACATGATTATGAGTTCGCTACTGCTGTTGTGCTACATTTGTGTCTATCCTTATCAACGTCTAAGTCAGTCTATGTCATCAGAAGTGGATACCTCTGTCAGACAAATGTTCGGGCCTTTTTTTAATCTCCTACATAGTTTTGGTTAATGTACGTGAAGCCGTCTTCATCATCTCACAGGATAATGTGAACTAGACAGAAACCGCTAGAAAACAAACTAACTTATGCCGTCAACAATAAGTATAGTTAAATTAATGCCAAAGTAGAGCGCCACATTAGAGCGCTCGCCTATAGCGGCAAAGGTGACGAGTTTAATCCACTGTGGGCGTCACTCCAATCTAACCTGCTGTAAATGGGTACATGACTCTGCTCTTGCGTTGGAGAAGGCAGCAAGGAAATGACCTGTTCATCCTTTCCCCCGATTCTGGACCTAGTATGGCAAAGTCTCAAACACTTCACTCTTCTATGATAGTATCTGCTATAAGATTAATTTAATATCAAAGTAAAGCAAGATATATTGACAGAAGTAAACATCACCATATTATAAATAAATTTGTTATTTTGAACCGGCTTCTGACTTTACTTGCAATATTTATCACCTTTTAGATATTTTTATGCGGCTAAACAGCAGTTTATTGTTCTACACACATACACACAGACTACACTGTGAAACAGGCATCGAATCGACATTTTAACGGGAACAACAAACAAACTTGCAGAAAGGAGCGCAGAGTTAAATATATAAGATATTAGAATCAACATAAAAATTTAACCACAAACAGCACCAGACCAGAGAGAACAGCATGAAAGTCGACCCGAAAAAAGAACAGATAAGAAACAGCCGCGCACTGGTTGTAAGCAAGGTTGAAACAAACAAATAAAGACAAGACAAAACTGAAAAGAATATATTAATAATAATAATAGTAGCCCCTTCAGCCATAACTTACTATTGGAATGCTGTCACGGATTGCCTCCCCTGCTTTGCAGTAGTGGTCCACCAGTGGCCAAATCTCAAGAGTATCTAAAATGGGTCGTCAAAGGTGTCTACTTTCGCACAAGATTACTCTTGGCAGAGTTGTAGATAGAATGGTAATGACGCTTCTATCTCAAGGCAGTTTCCACAAGATATTTTCAGAAGTCAAGAACAATGTTGCATTGGGCTGAACAATTGTTAACTTATATCTGATCCGTCGCCTTTTGTGAAGAACTAAGCTATGGTTTTAGCCAGTTCAAACCACCAGCTGGTGTAAATTCCAGCGGAATTCCCTTTTACAAGAAGTAGCTCTATATAAGTAGCTCTATAGAAGTAGCTCTATAGAAGTAGCTATATAGAAGTAGCTATATAGAAGTAGCTCTATAGAAGTAGCTCTATAGAAGTAGCTCTATAGAAGTAGCTCTATAGAAGTAGCTCTATAGAAGTAGCTCTATAGAAGTATATATATATATATATATATATATATATATATATATATATATATATATATATATATATATATATATATATATATATATACATATATATATCTTCTTCTTCCGTCCTTAGCCAACGACCGTCAAAGCAGTCAGTGGCCATTACGCCTAGTGGCGTCTTAGGGCAACAGCAGATAGGTTTTCTTTGCCATTGTTTCCCATCACGCCTAGTGGCGTCTTTAGGGCAACGGCAAATCAACATATATATATATATATATATATATATATATATATATATATATATATATATATATATATATATATCTATCTATATATATATATATATATATATATAGATATATATATATATATATATATATATATAACACATATATATATTACATATATATATATATATATATAACACATATATATATATAACACATATATATATATAACACACACATATATATATATATATATATATATATATATATATATATATATATATATATATATATATATATATATATATATATATATATATATATATATATATATATATATATATATATATATATATATAACATATATATTTATTTATTTATTTGTATATAAAATAGTCTTGCTCAAACGTATGCTTTCACCCTTAAAATAACTGAATCAATTATGATTGTTATATTTTAAAATATCATGTAACACATTTAATAATCAATTAGTTTTAACAAGTTAAAATAGTGATGAAATGATGGTAAATTGTAGATGTGAATCAAATTTCTCGTCATGGAGACGTAGGTTGAGGATTTAAATTTAAAATTAAAATTCAGTTTTACTGTCCGGTTGCTGGTGCCTGTTAGTTAGCACTTAGCTTATGTGAGCGAGTCCTGCAGCTTTAGTTTTCGTCAATCCTTTTTGTGATGATGACACTTCATAATCTGGTAGCTTCGTTCCTCAAATGGTCTGAAAGCTTAGTACCACGAAATTTTAGACAAAATAAAACAAATGCCTCTGCTAAGTACATTTGTGGGCTGCAAGTTAGCAGGTGCATTATCTCGCTGTTGACCCACCAGTGTTAATCTCTCAGAAGAATCAAATTCCCAAATACACAGCGTAGCTCAGGGAAGATAATTAAAAATCACTAATATTCTTCTGGGTATTAAACTGCGAAAATATGTACTTGGACAGCGCCAATAATGAGTTGCCTGGGTTACAATTAACAAGATACATATATCACCAAATGATATGATACACTTGAGACACATGTGATGTAATCATCACTCATCACTGCTCCAGTCGGAGTCTGCTGTCGGTTTTCTGTACGACTAGCAAGAAACAATCACCAGCGCTTGCTGTAGTGGTTTATGAATGTACTATTTTCATAGGTTGAGGTTGCCAGCCTCATATATAACCACTTAGCAAGAAAAACATGTCAAATTCACATTTGTAAAATAAAAGTTTACACTTACCCCAAACACAATCTCCTCGCACAGTTTAAAATGGACACTAGCAACTAAGTTTAGATGCTTTCGAATCACTTGGCCTGGGAAATTTTATTTATTCCTCTTATGACGGGTGTTCTGCGAATCACTTGGTCTGGAAATATTTTGATTCCTCTTATGGTGGTGAATCTGATTCCTTAGGTATCCAGAGTTTGTATTTTAAATGCGGGTTTACTGTTTTAAGTTTTAAGTTGCCCAAATACTTTTGTCTGGTCCTGTAAGTTTCTAGTCTCTGTATTTAAATACGCGGGTTTACTTTTGGGTTTTAAAGTTGCCCAAATACTTCTGATATGTCATTTGTAATTTAGGAATTCTTTGTCCGATCATTATCTTCCTAGCTTCTGGGAGTTGCTAATATGACGTTGCCATGAAGTCTGATCAAAGACTCCAATTTAGATAAGTTCGAATCCCAGATTGTTCTTCCGACGAATTTCCAATGAAATCCATTATTTATCTCGTCTCTCAAATTACTCCAATCGAAAGCTCTGGACTATATGGTTAGGGGTGTTTAATTTAATTCTCCCCCGCGTGTTTTAAAATATTACATTTTAAAATTCCATCGCGTGACCTCGTAATGCTTCCGCCAACTCACAAACAAATCTGTAAACTCATTTCCTGGCGTAATACTTTCCGCCAAGATTGCCTACCCAGACAGATTATCGACAATATTGATACCGAGTGGGTTCAGATAAAACGATTATCTAATTATTACCATTGTTTTCGCCCGTCTTTCTGGTGGCTTCTTTAGATAGCAATCTTGCTTTCTGTGCGGGTTCGTGCGATACCACGTTGCACAAACGACTGACGTATCTTTCAAAGGTGGCCAGACTGACTTACGTGATAATCGTATTAACCTGATAATACTACGTTCACTTAGTGAAATGTAAACAGTCTGGGAGCGAACACATCAAAAAGAATGTAATGCACTAAATATGCCAAAAATCGGATAATGAATGAAGAAAAATGATGAAATGAAGTCATACTGCCGGAATGGATGAGAGTTATAAAAAATGCACAACTGATTTTGTCACAAATGCGCTCCTGGGGTGACAGCCCTCAGCTATTTACTTTCCTGGTGTTCCTTTCGACGTTTTCTCCTCTCTTCTGCTTGCCGTGAGAGCTTCTTTTCGCCCAATCTGTGTGGCGCCGTAGATATCATCGCTACTTCGTCCTTTCGACAGCTTTATCCTCCCAGGTTGCTGGATTTATGTCCAGTGTCCTCATGTCTCTCTTGCACACATCTTTGAATCTCAGCCGCGGTCGCCCAACTGTTCTTTTACCATCTGCTAGTTGTCCGTAGAAGATATCTTTCGGGATGCGACCATCTTCCATGCGGCGTACATGGCGAAGCAGCGTAAAACAGAATTTAACAGCATGTAAAAGTATACGTACGATGATGTTGAATGAAGAGAAGAGCTGAAGAAGAGAAGTAAATATACGAACTGACCTGCTTCTTGCCTCGTTATTAGTAATTATATATCCGGAAGCCAGAGTGACAACGTCAATGGGTCCTCCTATCTTATCAGATATTGCCTTTGGGCCTCTTGGATCTGAGAAGTCTAATCTGAGTGAAGGTCTGCACAGCGCATCTGTCTCAGAAGTATAAAATGATATTACAACTTCACACTGGCATTGACAATGTTTACTAGTATTTTGCTGTAAAATTCATTTCCTATAGCTATTAAAATACCCCGTCATCCTGTTTAGTGGGGGAGAACAACAAAATTAAAGTTAATTGTTGTTTTCTCCCCATAACACCATTTACCACCGTCTTATTGTAGTCCTTCTCATTTCCTTATAGTCATCCTGCTGTAAATGGGCACTTGATTCTGCTCCTGAGTTATGGAAGGCAAAAGCAGAAAGGAAGGGAACTGATCACCAGCACTTTATAAAGTTGGACATATTATAGTATAGTCTCTGATACTTCACTCTCCTACGGCAGTATCCACTATGAGACTACATTTATATTTGTGTCAAGTATACCAAACAGGCACATTGGGTGTATGTCAAGTATACCAAACAGGCACATTAGGTGTATGTCAAGTATACCAAACGGGCACATTGGGTGAACTTTACAATGTCATGTAATTATTATTTATGTTTATGTTTGTTTGTTTTTTTATTAATACGGTGCAATACATCACGAAATAATCACTTTTCCGAACGGTGAATTCATGCCGCAACAGATACTATACCAACTGTCGTTCTATAATTGTTTACAATTATTTTTAACGCATAGACGGGTCTACTCAGTAACCACTAAAATGCATACCAATGATTTTGTTCAAAGAAGCGTTATCTTTTTTGTCACATTCATAAGAGTGGACCAAACCGCAGATGCTTATGTCGACAGCAGTTCCTTTTGGGGCATTAATTGGCTCTGAAATCGTTCCATTGTCGTTTATCACGTATGAACATCGGTTTCCAGGGTTGGCTAGAGAAATCTTGCAGTCTCTTCGAGGATCTGTTGTAAAGAATTACATGAATTATTAGTTTATGACAATAGCTCTCTATTCAACAATATCTCTTTTATAATTTTAAGAAACAGGAAAAAACCTTTGGAGTTAGAATACCTTTCATTAATTGATCTCCTGGATAGTGACATTGGATGCCTGGCCGTCTTGGATAAGGGCAAAAAAAATAGAAGGTCCCGTGTGCAAGTTACGCACGTTAAAAAATCCCTCGGCAGTTGGATATCGTAAAGAGTAGGCCATACAGCCGCTGCCCTGGCAAAATTTAAAAATTAAGAAACCCACCCACCAAAAAAATATTTATAGAATGTGTGATTCCCATTTGGATCTTCGCAGGTGTTTCGGAGTTCGCACTGTGTGCTGAGATCATCCTTGTGTGATCTAATGGAGGAGATCGGGGCGCTGGTGGAGTTGTCTGTGCAGCGAAGATGGTCCATAAAACCCAGATCAAACCAATCATTAATTCATGAATTATTCCCTCAGGTCCCTTTGGAGAATGGCCTTCAACAAATTCTTACCAAGCCCTCTTATCTCATATGACAGTTGACATAATGGCACAGAAAGAAGTCAACAAAATAATTGATAAATAGTACTAGAGGCAGGAGGTTGTGGAGATACATGACCGCCTACGCCACGAGGCATGTTACTTGAAGAAGACTCTTGTAAAGCTCTAATATCATAATGCTTAACTATCTGATAGCTCTGCTGATGTATTTTGACATAGCCTTATTTAATTTAGTTCTTCCGTAGTTCTCTATTAAATGATCACATGCTTCATCCCTATAAAACTACCATCAGTATACCTTTGTCACATCAAATTTGATATATCTTTTTATTTATTTATGCTTTTTTTTTATCGTCTTGTTGGCTACTTACCCACTTGATTATTTCCCGCCTTTCTGCACTTTGGGTGGTCGAGACATGATCCACTAGGAACGCACGATCCGCTTTGTGCATTAAAAGCTTGGTTATCACTACAATTCCTTTTTACAAATCCAACCTGTGTTTAAGAATATAAAATTTAAAGTACGAGGTATATTATCAGTAAGTTCAGGTTGTAACATTTAAGTATGATTATGCGTTCCTTAACGTTAATTAGTGTTCCTAAGAGTACATGCGAGTCATGGGCAATGACCGCAAACCACGAAAATGAGATATCTGAGGAAGGTGGCGGAAGCAATTAAAAGGTACTACGTCAGCTTCCAGTCAACACGTCATGTCCTCAAAACCCAACCCCTGCAGACCCGAGTGGAACAGTCACAATTACGATGGTTTGGTCATGTCTGTAGAATGGTAGAAGATCGGCTACAACGGCAAAAATGGGGGGGGGGGGGGGAATCCATTGATCCAAACTTCCAGGATACCCCAGAGTACGCCGGGATGACAACATCAGACATCTCTGTAGGACCGAGGACTGGACTGAAACAATATCATACCATTTATTTTCCGATAGTATATAATATTGAATCCGTTGATTTTAGTCGCTCAAATGTGAGTTAACATTACAAGCTCGATGTACCACTGGCAGCATAAATTAAAACTTGGTTTAATGTCTAAAACTTACATCAAAGAATTAAAGAAAACAGCCATACAATTTCGGTAAATTTAAGATGTCATATTGGGGACAAACACCTTTTAGGTTCTGAGCAACAGACCATGTAACATTTTCCAAAAAAGAAACAAACATAGAATTTGGATCTAGAATAATGTGTTTAACTGCATTAAAACTGCGTAACTGTGGTTAAATGATATATATCAATATCTTTACATAAATGCATTCCAAGATGTTTATGTAAGTATGAATCCTTGACAAGAATTCCTATAAAATTGTTATATTTATATTAATGAGATAGGTCTGCACTCACAGAGAGTTCTAACCACTGTAATATCGCCTCAGTCGTCTCTGTGGTGGATTTTGATGTTATGAAATGTTGTTGATATGTTTCCTTATTGTACTGAATGAGGCCAGCTGTGAAGGTCCCTGATGCTAACAAAATTAGGGTTGAGTTATCAGGGTACCTTGCTACTACCACCTTATGGCCTCAAGCAGACTTATTCTTGACTAGTATGAATGATAGCTACGTCTAATGTCTAGGGATATGCAAGTGTGGTGTGATGGTACTTTAACAATAATACACATCTATACAAACAAGTATTAAGGTCTATGATTAAAGGAAATAACACCGGGGATAAATTTGTACAATTATTAATTTTCTGTATGATTTATTTGGTCTTGAACCTAGTATTCTTCTGGTCAGGACTTTAAAATGAAAAGAATGCAAGATATATACAAAATGTAAATTTTAGACCCAAAGGGACAATTGTCCAAACAAATACTGTTAAACTATACTAATAGTGTGACTATAATTTGTCTATTACTGGTTTCTACCACTGGATAGCTGTTTGGGATTCTATAATCACTCCCAGTCTCTTTAATATACAATTTCACTGTTAAGTTCTCTGGAGAAATAGTTTATTCTTGTTATACAGGGGTGTGCTGGTCTTAAAGCTGATGAAGTGTTATTGTGCCAGATATTTTACTTATCTGGGCACACTTGAACAGTCTGTAAACTTGGTGTCACACGATTTCACTATGAAAATGGCCAAAAGTAACAGGGTAGACTCTGTAGGTCCCTGTCACTACTGTGCATGAAACGACTTCTCACTGCTTCTCATAAACATCTGGCACCGGACTTCTTCGATCCTTAACCACCGACTGTCAAAGCAATCAGTGGCCATCACGCCTAGTGGCGTCTTGTAGGGCAACAACAAATTGATTCCACTTTGCACGGTCGGTGGCCATCCTTCGTACAGTGCCCCAACTCTGGTTCATTCTTTGCATCTCAGCCTCCACAGTCCTCCGCCAAGTTGTTTTTGGTCGGCCTCTCTTTCGCTTTCCTTCAGGGGTCCAAAGCATAGCTGTTCTTGTGATGGCATCGGGGTTTCTTCTGAGGACATGACCAACCCAGCTCCAGCGTCTGCCAGCTATGATGGTGTGCATGTCCTCTTGCTTGCTACGAGTAAGCAGATCTTGGTTGGTGATGGTATTCGGCCAAAAGATGCGGTTAATTTTTCTTAGGCATGTTGTGTGAAAAGAGGACAATTTCGACATTTCCTTCTCTGTGACTCTCCAGCATTCCGCACCATAGAGAAGCACAGAAAGGACGCAACTGTGGTATAATCTTAATTTATTGCTTGTGCTGTATTGGGAGGACTTCCAGATGTTATTTATGCTAAAGAAGGCTGTTCTTGCCTTATTCATTCTGATGTTGATGTCTTTGCCTGCCCCACCGTCTGGTGTTACTATGCTTCCTATGTATGTGAAGGTATCTGTCTGTACCAGTTGCTGATTCCTTACTGATATGGGCTCAGGGTTGCTCACATTGAGCGTCATGACCTCAGACTTCTTTAAATTGATGTTCAAGCCCACCTGCTGGCTAAATTTATTAAGTCTATCCGTTTTTTCCTGGATGTGTTGATGTGAATGTGCCAGCAGTGCAATGTCATCTGCATATTCCAGATCTTCCAATGTAGAAAATGTAGTCCATCTTATTCCTCTTGGACTGCCCTCTGTTGTCTGGCGCATCACCCAGTCTATGACTGTTAAAAATAGAGTGGTTGATAAGGGGCATCCCTGTCGTACTTCTGTCTTCACCTCGAAGGTTAGGTTGCTCTGCCCAACACTACACGTAAAGTTGGCATAGAGGCTTTTTATGATTGACACTATGCAGCTTGGAATTCCATAAGCCCTCAGTATTTTCCATAAACTGTCCCTATGTATGCTGTCAAAAGCCTTTTCAAAATCAACAAAATTTATGTAAAGCTGTCTTTGCCATTCTGAGCACTGCTCTATAATGTTCCTGAGAGTGAATATATGGTCTACACATCTTCTGTTCTTTCTAAATCCTGCTTGTTCTTTCCTCAGTTTGTAGTCTACTGCCTTTGAAATTCTCTGTATAATTATCCTGCCTAGTATTTTGCTGGGAACTGAGAGAAGAGTGATTCCTCTCCAATTATTGCAGTCTGCAAGATCTCCCTTTTTGGGCAATTTGACAATTATTCCTTTGTTCCACTCTGATGGTGTTGTCCCCGTTTTCCACACTTGTGCAAATAGTGGTTCTAATAGTTCTGCTGCTAGCTCAGGGTCTGTCTTAAATAGCTCTGCATTTAAGTTATCATGACTAGGAGCTTTTCCATTCTTTAACCCTTTGATTGCTGTGATGATTTCTTCTTTTCGTGGAATGTCTGTATTTACATCTAGATCGTTTTCAGCCTCGGGAACATTCAATTGTGTCTCTGGTATTTCCTTGTTCAGAGTTTCTCTGAAGTGCTCTGCCCATCTTGTTTCCTGTCCCTCTGCTGTTTTGATGAGATTTCCTTGCTTATCTCTTACTAATGTAATATTGTTTGCACCTTGTTTTCCGCTGATGAATTTAGTTATTTTGTATACTGTGCTTTGTTCATTTCTCAGTGCTGCCTCTTCTGCCTGTTTTGCAAGATCGTCTAGGAAATTCCTTTTGTTGGCTCGGGTTTGGCGTTTAACTTCCCTGTCCAGCTGGCTGTACTGTTCGCTATATAGTTGCTTTAACCTGGGGGACTTCGCTTCTGTTTTCTTTCTTTTCATTTCCTTTCTCATCGTTATGGTGTTTAGTGTTTCTGGTGTTATCCAGTCTTGCTTCTTCCTTTCCTGGAATCCTAAGCATGATTTGCTACTTTCCTTATATATTGTTGAAATGGTGTTGAAATTCTAGTCTATATCATCAGTCAATGTCTTTTCCTGGCTTTTGGCAAATTGATATCGTTTCTTAATGTCGGCCGCAAAAGCTTTTCTGGTAAGGGGGTCCTTCAATTTGCTGATGTCAAACCTTTTCTGTGTAGTTACAGTTGGTCCAGCCCTTCTTAGTTTCACTTTCAGTTTTGCTACTACTAAATGGTTATCACTTCCCACATCTGCACCTCTTCTTACCTTCACATCTTGTAATGCATGTCTCCATTTACCGTTAACCATGATGTGGTCTATCTGGTTTCTGTCCCGACCATTTGGTGATTCCCATGTTAACTTGTGAATTTCCTTATGTGGGAAAAGTGTTCCTCCAATGACTAAGTTGTTAATGCTACAGAAACCGGACTAGTGCCAGATAAAACCCTGTAACAATGAAATAATGTCTCCTTGTTGATATCTTACTTAAACTGTGTTTTATATACAAAAGAGAATACATAAGAATTAAAGAGCTGGGTCATAGCTACTGGACCAATCCAGCTCATCCATTACACAGTGTACCAGTGTTGTTCACATGTCTCTCCTACAAAGGCGGCACTGCATCTGCAATAATATTATTAATCTTTCTTTTCTTCCATACAATAGGATAGGTGAGCTGTGTCCCTCTGGCCACCTAAGAAAACATTTTTATTTCACAAAACATGTGCATTTACAAAACTGGCAATGTGTTAATGTCCTAATTCTCCTTCAGGCCCTGCATAAATCAACTTGGGACCTGATTACTTACAGTCGTGATGGCAGCATCTCTCACTCACATTTTTAAACAAAATATATATGAATAATGTCGGTCTTACCAGAAATTCAATGAAAAAAAAACACAGGTACGTTGACTAGCAGACTCCAGAGGTACTGCTGGCTGAACTGTGATGCCTATTACTTTAATATATATTTGCTTTAATAAGGCTAATCACTTTTCACAGAAATACACAACGTCTTGCTCTAGGGACTATCTTCTACAAATGGCGTCAAGCCTTTGAATGTACTCAATAATATGAAATATTTTGACCAATGAGATCTACTACTAAGATTTTCCATTCAAATTTTAAAACTAAGGTCCAATTTCGGTCCAATGTTAGTGTACCTCTGTTGGTCTGTCCGTCCGAACTTGGCATTTACCAAAAATAAACTTGGTTTTGGCCTAACACTACCAAAAAACATATTCAGTTTGAGCCATCCCATAATTTTTCTCCCCCTTGTCTACCCCTTTCTACAACAGACTACTTGTTCCCTTTCCTGCCTTTTTCAAGGACGGTCAAAAAGTGTTACCGTTAGTGCAAGTCCAATCGAGCATGTGTTGGTTTGTCCATACAAACAAATACAGTCTTTTGTCCATAACTTTATTTCTATCTGTCGGATTTTTTATTCGAAAGCATATTACCCATCAGGACAAGATAAGCTCTAAGACTAGCTAACTTTTATGATCCTAACCCTATTAATAAAAAATTCCATATATTTTCCATTTTGGTGTTCGTTGTTTTCTAAATCTCAACTACTTGAATGTTATTAAAAAAATCATCGCAGATCTTCCTTTTTCCCGGCAAGAAGTAATTATGCGTGTGTATATATATTCACAGTGTGCCTTTTGTTAGAAAATGTATTGGACATGGCGGTTTATTTTTAAATTTTAAAGCTCGCGACAACGTTTTCGACACAAGCTAACGGCATCGTCTCGCGCTGTCGTCCTGAGTCTAACGCGTGATAATTTGTGGCATGTGTCCGCTCTCTCAATCTTATGCGTCCGTTTATACTTCCCTTGTTTTGAATCTTACTATCTTTCGTGGAATATTAAGCTTGTCTTTTTTCAAAATTTTATCGTTAACCCTTGACGGGTGGGTTACAAAGTCCAATACTACTAGCGCGGCAATAAGGTTTTAGACTACGTTCTATCTCAATGCGATGACTGGACTGGGGGGGGGGGGGGGAATAAGACGCGTTACAACTATACTATTATTATTTCTACTCATATTATTTTGACTTTATTACATATAATTAATGATTTTATCGCTGTATCAATGTACTTCATCACACATCTCTCCCCTTAAGAACATGCCTGATGCTAGTTCCAAAACAGTGATACACAGAGATAAAATTAACTCCCTACGCCTGCTGAATACTCTGATTTGGATCACAGGGATACCTACTGAGGAAATCTGCACCCACATTCTGTGACCCCGGAATATATTCAATGGTAAATTGATATGGCTGTAATAATAACGACCATCGTAATAATCTGGCATTTTCATGCTTGGCCTGTGATACGAATACGAGAGGCTGATGATCCGTTTGGACCACGAATGTTCTACCATATAGATAGATCTGGAACTTTCGTATCGCCCAGATCAAAGCTAGACATTCTTTTTCGCTTGTTGAATAGTTTTACTCCGCTTTGTTTAACTTGCGGCTAGCATAAGCGACTGGGTTCAGCTCTCCCTCTGGTGACGATGACCTTTGCAACAACGTAGCCCCAGGCCCACATTGCTTGCGTCACTTCTCACCACAAATTCCTGACTCAAATCAGGTAATTTCAAGATAGGCTTGCTTGTAAGTTTTTCCTTTAACTCTTGGTAGGCTGATTCACATTGGGCTGACCAAACAATTCTATCAGGATTTCCTTTGCGAGTTAAATCCGTCAGAGGAGCACAAATAGAGTTAAAATTTTTGATATATTTCTGATAGAATCCACACAACGACACGAAAGATCTCACGTCTTTCTTTGTTTGTGGCCTAGGTGCTCTCTGCAATTTTTCAAGGTTCTTGGGGTCAGGGGTCATACTACCCTGAAACACAGTATGTCCCAAGAACTCCAACTCTTTACAACCAATACAGCATTTTGTTGGTCTAGCCGTCAAATAAGCCTCTCTTAGTCTATCAAACAGCATAGTCAAAGAGTTAATGTGTTCCTCAAATGTTTCTGTAGCAATGAGGATATCATCCATAAAGTTAGTGATGCATGGGTTATTTAGTGGATCCAACAATTTTCGCATCATCCTAGAAAATACACTCGGAGCATTTTTCAACCCAAAAGGTAACATATTGAATTCGTAGTGTCCTTCCGAAGTGCTAAACGCCAAATAAGGTCTGACCTCAGGCTTCACTGGAATCTGATAATAGCCTTTGCTCAGATCCACCTTCGAAAAATATTTCGCCTTGTTTAACCTGGCAAATAATTGATTTGTGTCAGGTAATGGATCCACCTGATTCTCTGTGACAGCATTCAGTTTCCTGTAATCTATACACAGACGATGTTCTCCAGAGGGTTTTCTCAGCAAAACCACACTGGAACTATAGGGAGATTCGCTATGAGAAATAATTCCTTCTTTCAATAGGTACTCAATCTCCTCTTTCAAAGCTTTCTCCTTGGCAAACGGGATCGTGTAGGCTCTCATACAGATCGGTGTTGGGTCTACTAGTTTCATATCATATTCCAACAAATTCGTGTGCCCGGTTTGTCCGTTAACACGTCCGTATGTTCAGTCAGAACCTTTTGAACTTGTTCCCTCTGTTTTTTCGTCAAATGTTTACTGACTTTTACATGTGCAGGTGTCTCACATGTTTTCAAGGGATACTCATGTGAGGTGACCGGTTCATTCTTCATCCCTGTTGCTATCGACAAGGACATTAAGTGTGTTCCTTCCTGGATTTCCCTGTCCAGATACTTCTTTAGAAGGTTCACATGATATATTTTCTCTTTCCCCTTCTTGTCGATTTTATAATTTGTTCTAGACACCTTCTCTAGAACAGTATATGGACCTTGCCATCCAATGTGTAGTTTGTTTTGGCTGCCGGGCAGTAGAAGAAGCACCTTCTCTCCCACAAATAATTCTCTATCCTTAGCTTTCTTATTTAAAAAGGCAGCATGTTTTTTCCTGGCTTGTCTGAGATTATCATTTGCAAGTTTCCAGCCAGTTTTAAGACGAGTGGTCAGCTCGTTCACATATTGGTATGATGAGGTAAAGTCTTTTCTGCCTTCTCATCTGTCCATGTCCTTAACAAAGCTTCTAATGGACCTTTTATTGGCCTCCCAAATAACAGGGTTGCGGGTGCCATCCCGGTTAAATTATAGAACTTCCCGATACGCAAACAACGCAGCGGGCAGGTATTGGTCCCACGTATCAGGTTTCTCATGTGCCAGCTTTCTCAGGATAGAAATGAGAGTCCCGTTGAACCTCTCTACCTGGCCGTTCCCTTGGGGGTGATACGGACTACAATGAAAGTGCCTGGCTTGGAAGACCTGAAAACTTCTTCCATTAGTTTCCCCTTGAACTGTGGGCCGTTATCAGTCAAGATTTGATGCGGGAATCCTAACCTTGTGAATATTGTAAGTAATGCCTCTGCGACATGCTTGGAATCGATTGACGATAGGGCTACCGCCTCACCCCACATAGAACATGTGTCCACCAGAGTAAGGATGTAACTGTTCCTCCTCTTGGTCCGAGTGAGATGTCCCACAATATCCACTGCAACTCTCTCAATGGGCATTTCCCCTAGAGTTGCTGGAGCAGTCCAGTGCTTTGGAGCTACCCTTTGACATTCTGGGCAGGATTTTACATATCTCTTTATATCCTCCGTTATTCCTGGCCAGAAATAATGACAAGCTATACGCTGTCCTGTTGCGCTGATCCCCATGTGACCACTGAAGGGAATCGCATGTCCTAATTCCAACACTCTCTCCCTATATGAAGTAGGAAGAACCAGCTGGCCGTGACCATTTGTTCCAGTTCCGGTCTTCCTATATAATAATTTGTTCTTCATGTAATAGTCCCCTTTGCTTGGAGGTGTGTGGCATTTAGGTAATTTTTTGAAACAAGGCTTGAGAGTCTTGTCCTCAGCCTGTGCCTTCCTCATCTCCTCTGGATGAGTATTTATAGATTCATTTTCTTCCTTTCTGGATTGTGATCGAGTTTGGACGGCTGCCAAGACCACAAGTCTGTTGGGATTCCACAAGAAGACATAACGACACCCCAATATCAGAGGGTAGATGGGTGCGTCGATCACGGCTGCTCTGATTACTCCTTCCACATAGCAAGTTTTCACCGTTATCCTGGCAATGGGAAGTGTCATAAGTGGTATTTCCTTGGTCGCCCCTTGTATCTCCACTGTTTCTGTGGTATACTGATCTGGGTTCACCAAATGTGCACTCACAACAGAATCAAAATCTAAGCCTGTATCATAGAGACACCTAATGGTGACCCCATTGCAGACTACATCCTCACACACTGGGGGGTGATAAGGTTCCTGCTGTCCAGTAGGTTTGTCCTTTCCTCCCTTGTTCCCCATCTTCATAGCAGCAAATCCAGAAGTTTTCTTATGACAAAATTTGATGTCATGACCTTCCCTCTTACACCATTTACAATATAATCTACCTTGATGAAAAGGTTTTCTTTCATCATATTTCCTATCATTGAATTGTGGGTTTTTATTTCTAAAATCATTGCGTGGCCTATCAAAATTATGCTTACCTTTGTTCCCCTGGTCTTTGTTATCAAATCTATTAGAGTTTTGTGAAGCCTTATAATTGACAATCTGTTTCTTTTTAGCGCCAGCTACTTCTGCCTGGGCTGCCTTATACCTCTCAGCGACATTAAGTAACTCACCCAGCCTCTCTGCACCTTGTTCCATGAGAAAATTTCTCAAGTCTGGAGCCATGGACTCTCTCAATTGCTCAATAAGGATCATCTCTTTAAGATCTTGGGTTTTCCCCAGAGCAGTCCATTTCTCCAAGTACGTCTCTAAACGTGCAGAGAACTGGGGATAGGTCTCACCCAACAGTAGCTTGGCATTTCTAAACTTTTTCCTGTAAAATTCTCCGTTCTTTTCATACCTTAGCAAAAGAGCCTGCTTTAACATGTCATAATTGTCTTGGTAGTCTTTGCTCAACCAACGGGCTGATCACCCGTTTGCCAGTCACTTCGATTACGGAAACAACAGCAAATGGATTGATTTGCCGTTGCCCTAAAGACGTCAATAGGCGTGATGGGAAACAATGGCAAAGAAAACCTATCTGCTGTTGCCCTAAGACGCCACTAGGCGTAATGGCCACTGACTGCTTTGACGGTCGGTGGCTAAGGACGGAAGAAGAAGAGAAGTCTTTGCTCATCTTGCCAAATACTTCATAAGTTGTTCCCCTAAGACCCTGAGATAACTTTAAACTCCACCTTTCCCTCTCCAACCCATAGGTGGTGGCTAAAACCTCAAATCTAGACAAAAATGACTCAATGTCATCGTCTCTCTCAACAAAATGGTCTAAATGGAACCCCATAGCCGAGGTTGAGGCTCCCTGACTAGCAGTGGCATCGGAGGTAGAAGGGCTGGCACCACTTTCAGGAGCATGGCATTGATATTCGAACTCTTTTAGTCGTAGCTCGTGCTCCTTCTGTAATCTCTTTCCTCCTTTTCAGCTTCCCTTTCTGCAGCCTGTTTTCTTTCTTCGGCTTCCAACTTCTTCTCTTCATGCTGGAGCCGTTTTATTTCAGCCTCCCGGTCCACCTCCAATGCCCTAGCCTCTTTGTCAGCCTCAATCTACAACCTTTTAATTTCTTTCTCAGCCTCTAATTTTCTTTCAGCCTCTTTTTCTAATCTTTTTTCTTCACGTTCAATAAATTTATCAACCTCTGAGGTTACATACTGGACCAGCTCTGGTCCATCCATATTCATCTCTTTTGCAGCCAGCACAGCAGCAGATCTGAACTTCGCTAGGTCTGCCATAATATCAATCGTTAAAATGTTCTAATACAATTTTCAAAACTCTTAATTAACAGATTACTAACTCTAACTAATTAATTAACCAATTAATTAACTAATTACTGGCTCTTAACAGTTCATCAGCTTTTATTTTAGCTTTTAAATATTTTTATAACTTTAGGGGACACGTGTTCTACAATATTTAAATTTCTAAACAACTAACAAGTTCAAATCCAGGAAGAAGAGACCCCAATTTATTTTGGTGGATTTTGATGTTATGAAATGTTGTTGATATGTTTCCTTATTGTACTGAATGAGGCCAGCTGTGAAGGTCCCTGATGCTAACAAAATTAGGGTTGAGTTATCAGGGTACCTTGCTGCTACCACCTTATGGCCTCAAGCAGACTTATTCTGGCAGGGGGAAAGAAGACGCGTTACAACTATACTATTATTATTTCTACTCATATTATTTTGACTTTATTACATATAATTAATGATTTTATCGCTGTATCAATGTACTTCATCACAGTCTCACTGGATTATCCCTCCACTGTTGAGAGCCTTTATCTCTTCCCCCCCCCTTCCCCCTACCCCAAAAAAAATTTGCTTTCGTAGTAAATTTCTCTAGAAATATTATCAAGTGTTGGGCGTTAAAGCAGTAGTTACCAATCTGAGGAACGTGAATTCTAAAAATGGTACGAGAAGCTTGTCAACAGAAATATGGGAATATTTGATAAGCAACAAACCTGTCGAGGGTGTACTGGGAATATTTGATAAGCAACTTTACGATCTCACTGAAAAATCCCAGAGCTAATAGTGTTAGTGGAATAAGATGCTCTGGATTGCAGATAGAGCGGCGGAGTCCTACTCTCAGTCAAATCCAAAGCCAGAAACAAACTGGAGGCGGATATGTGGGTATCTTCTTCACAAAGTGTTCAAAGAATAAAACTGCTGGTTGATGAGAAACAGAATGAAGGGTCTCGATGATATTTTTGACGGTGTTCTACTAAAACTTTAAGATACTACAAAATGTTATGTAATGAATGACGTTTTCTATACGTATTTGTTCATTCATTTTATTATGTGCATAAGCATGGGAAGGGTAGACGCTGGAATTGGGTTGGCCACATCATGAGAAGCAACCTGACACCATCACCAGAGCTGCCATTCTGTGAACTCCAGAAGGAAATCGAAAGCAAGACCAGGCAATAACCACCTGGTGGAGAACTGTGGAGACAGAGATGCTAAGCCTGAGCCAGAGCTGGGGCACCACACGAAGGATGCTGTCGACAGAAAAAAGTGGAGACGGTTTGTTTGCTGCCCTACAATACGCTACCAGGCGTGATGGTCACTGATTGCTGTGTTAGTCAGCGGGCAAAGACCAAAGTGGAGACAGTTTGTTTGCTGCCCTACAATACGCTACCAGGCGTGATGGTCACTGATTGCTTTGTTAGTCAGCGGGCAAAGACCAAAGTGGAGACAGTTTGTTTGCTGCCATACAATACGCTACCAGACGTGATGGTCACTAGTTGCTTTGTTAGTCAGCGGCTGATGATAGAAGAAGAAAGTAGAGATGCAAGGGGAGTTTTGTGTTGAATAGGGTACCGAAATGATTACTTAAAGCCAAGGCGTACGGAAACTGAAAAAGGTTGGGGACCTAAATGATATTGTAGCCACTTACCCCATTACATTCGAAGTAGATCTTGCAACAAAGGCCAGGGTACTTTGTGTTTCGTCTAGATGCATCACACGGCCCTGAAAAAAAATAAACATAAAAATGGCACACGTAATTTTCAGCTCAGACAAACAAAAAGGATCTTACTGCTGCAAGTATTCAGGAAACAGAACCTTACTAAAAAGAAACAGCGTCATGCTCCAGTCTATCCAGGTTAAAATGGACACCTGCCTCTGCTCTTAAGTTATGGAAGGCAAAGGAGGCGCGGAAGAGAACTGTTCACCCCAGTCATAAAAATCATTGTGAAGTAACCAACACTTCGCTTCCCTACGGGAATTTCTGTTATGGAACTACTTTTTCTTTATTGTTGCACTTAACGAATTTCTTCTCTAACTCTCTATAAGGTCGGGTACGCTTGGGCATCCTCTTAAATCGATCATTCATAACTCTCCACTCCCAAAGGAGCATAGGCCTTCAACAAACACCTGCCTAGTTCTCCTGTCACGTGCCATCATCTCAAGTTCTTTCCACGTTCTCCTCATCATTTTCACCTCTGTTTCCAGCTCTCTTCTCTATGTGCTTCTTGGTCTACCTCTGCCTCTCTTGCCCTGTGGGTTCCAGAACAAGGACTGCCTTGTAATGCTATCAACAGGTTTCCTCAGTGTGTGTCCTATCCATCGCCATCGTCTTCTTCTCATCTCTTGCTCCACTGGCACTTGTCTAGTTCTTGTCCTCAGTTCCACGTTGGTAACCTTGTCATACCATTTTAATCCCTCTATTCTACGCAAGCACCCATTTATGAAAGTCTGTAGCTTTTTGGTTGTTGTTCTCCATGTCTCAGAGCCATACAATAGGAATGACTTCACATTTGAGTTGAAGATTCTTATTTTCGTGTTGGATCCGATTTCTCTTGATCTCCATATATTTCCCAATGCAATGAAAGCTCCTCTTGCTTTTTGTATTCTTAGTTTGATATCAGTGTCTGTCCCTCCAACTTTGTCTATATTGCTGCCAAGATATGTGTACGATTCTACATCTTGTATTGGTGTTTCTTCAAGTTCAACCCTGTTATCATTACCGGCATTTATTCTCATTATTTTTGTCTTTTCCTTGTGTATTTTCAGACCCAGTTGCTGTGACCGCTCATCGAGCGTTTCCAATTTGTCATGCATCTGATTACGGTTATAGGACAGAAGAGCCAAGTCATCAGCAAAATCCAGATCATCCAACTGCTTTGTCAGAGTCCACTGGATTCCATTTCTGTTATGTGTTGTCAAAGATCGCATAACCCAGTCTTTTGCTAGTAAGAAAAGAAATAGAGATAAGAGGCATCCCTGTCGCACTCCTGTTTTTATCCCAAATGGTTCTGTAAGCTGTCCTTCGTGAAGAACTCTCCATGTCATGTATTCATATGTTTTCTTTATTAAATTAATGATCTTCAGGGGAACTCCATAATGCCTCATCAATTTCCAAAGTGATTCTCTGTCTACATTGTCAAATGCCTTTTCGTTGTCCACAAATCCGATGTATAGTGGTCAATTCCATTCCAGACTTTGTTCAACTATTATTATCAAAGTGGCTATCTGGTCTGTACATGATCTGCTTTGTCGAAAACCTGCTTGTTCGTCTCTTAGTTTCTTGTCTATGGACTCTTTTAATCTCTCAAGGATAATCCTGTTTAATACTTTTCCTGGCACTGATAGTAACATTATTCCTCTATAATTTGTGCACTCTTGTAAATTTCCCTTCTTTGGCAACTTAACCAGATATCCTTCCTTCCATTCTGCTGGTATCTCTTCCTTTTCCCAGACTTTACCAAGTAATTTATATAACATCTCTGTAGCCGTGTCGATATCTGCTTTGATGGCCTCTGCTGGAATGCCATCAGGTCCAGACGCTTTTCCTTCTCTAAGAAGCTTTATGGATTTCTTGATTTCTTCCTTCGTTGGTCTTTCAGCGTTAATTTGTAGCTCTTCTTCTGCTGGCTGGATATCCGGGGGTTTGTGGAGCTGGTCTATTGAGAAGGTCCTCAAAATATTCTGTCCACCTCTTCATTTGCTCTTGTATATTGCTGAGCAGTTTTCCATTCTTGTCTTTTATGAAGCAACTTGTTTGCTTGTATTTTCGTGTTAGCTTCTTTGTGCTGTTATACAGTTCTCTCATATTTCCTTTGGCTGCAGCATCTTCTGCCTCTCTTGCCAACTCCTCAATATACTTCCTCTTGTCTCTTTTGATATTTCTTTTTACTTATTAAGATCACTTTTGGTCCCTCCTGAATAGGACTGAATAGGACTAGAACAGGTGATAGCTCCGTGGGAGATAAGGTAAAGAAATAGAATTTCACAAGTGAAATGGTTAAAGGTAAAATCTGTCCCTGGGTTTGACTGATAATCAAACCCGCCTATCGATTACGACTGAGAGTTTGGATCAGACAGTTTCCTATAAATATATATTTATATATATTTAACCACTCACATATGCACACACACACAGATAAGTGACGACGATTAGACGCACATACGTGAAAACTATATCTATGAAATAGTGATCTTTTTGAACAAGCTGACCGCCACACGCAGGTAAAAGTTATGTAAATTTTTATTTATCATAAAAAAGAAACTTTACATCGACAATATTGAATATCAAATCAAATACAATAAACATAGGTTAAGAATCAATTACAGAGATAGACTCATAGGTGTAGTCCTTCCCCTCTCTGTTGTCAAGATCCCGTTATAAGAGAAATTATTTGCCCAAAAAGTCACAGATTTATACGTTATGGTCCAAGGTTTTCCCTCTCTCAGTAAAGAACAGAGTTTATATATATATTAATCTATCCTAAGAGGAAAACAGCATTAGAAAAAAAACTTGCATACAAGAGAAAATACAAAGTTATTACATGGGTTAAATTATAAACGAATTATTCATCCCTGTTATTCTCTCGCTCTGACAGCTGTGATCACACACAACATACGCACTCTTACCTAATCGTTGCTTTTCATAACATCTGGAACAAATTGTTCAGTCACTCACAGACCATCCAATGTTTGAGTTTACTGGCGAGTCAAACCCCAGTTTCTCCAAAGACTAATTAATCAAAATGTTGGGAAACGTTTGTCTCACTGTTGTAATAGGAGGCTGATGAAGGTCACTTCACTTTTTGTCCAGTTAGGAAAGTACTTATGATATCTAATGTTCACAGGGTACAATAGCTTGGAACTTCACTCGTTAAGTTGAATGTCAGGTATATAAATCGGTTTAGGATAAATCTCCTTCACAACACAATGGTCGTTAATATGTCAAATGTTATTTCAGTTGCCACCACAGGCGAAGTATATATGAACTTGAGAAAGAACTCTGGATATTCTGTAAGTCCAGTGTGGTGGATTTGGTGTTATTCTATAAATCTTAGTAATTTTACTTCTATCTGGTGTGAGGTCAGCTATGCAAGCCCCTGAGGTTTATTAAAATTCAAATAAGTTTACAGAGTACCTGTCTGCTTCCACCAATGACCTCACCCGATTATATAACTTCCCCTACTGAAGTGTAATGGTGTGTGTATGTTGTCTAGCAAGTGTCTAGGGTATATGCAATGTGTTGAATTGTAGAAACAGGACAACAACTACACCTATTACTAATAAACAATGAGTAAACAAGTCACTGGTTAAGTTTTAAATTTTTCAATTTTTTTGTTCAATTTATTTTCCTATATCGTTGTTATTCTTTTAGACACAGGAATAATCAACTCAAAATGATAATATAAATATTTACAGCAATTAATTCACAAATATAATTGAGTCTGTGTTTTCCTACACTTATATATGAGTCAAGTTAGAAAAGTGTCAAGTATTCCTTGCTCCTAGAAAAGGGTACAGGTTGTTAGAACGTTTTGATTCATCACTGCCTGACACAATATATTTTGGGAAATTGAGAGTTAGATTGTTTGCGATATCAAATACCCCCAGACACGATTGCTTATCTGGGATTTCAGGTAACAGGCTGATAATGCCAGCTTCCACTGCCAAGTCACGTTTCTGCTTCTAATAATATATGTATGTGCAGGCACTCAGTAGATAGGGCCTCACTGCAGAACTTATGGTCAGGTATTTGATCACCTGGGCTCACTTTGAATCGTAGTAGAAACCCTGGAATAAAATAAATTTGTCCAACTCAACATCTAATAGTCTCTCTCTTTCCCTACTCTAACATTTGCAATATCATCAAACATCAGCATGGTAACTAAACATTTAGTTAACGTTCTCAATTTGGTTGGTACCCCCTTCCTGGATAAATAACTTTCAAACTACGTTTGACACTTTCCTTGACAAAGGAAACAGTTTACATTAATAATATCAAGTCATGTACAAACACGGTGACTTGCTGACGAAGACGGCCAGTGATCTTCCTGGTCTTATGTCATAATACAACATTTTTTACATTTATATTTAATTTTCTTTTCTCCCCATATGGCAGAAAGCCTGTCTGGCTTTTCTACAACAGGTTAATACAATTCCTAACAACGCTGTGAAACAACACAGAGTTTGATGTTGACTTCCCTCTAGATAAACATTTTCTTTCCCCATAAGGTTCATACCGATTCAATAATGCATACATAATAATGATAAAATTGACAATATAAATGTTTTCATTCTTACCGCATTACAGAAATCTACACACTAAATAGTTGAATATTGCGATATATGGTAATAATTCCAGATCGCTGTCAGTGCAGAAATAGCAAACAAGTAAGTACTCCTTCCTTGTCTTTAACACAACTATTCTAGTGTATATCTCTGTTAACAAGTGGCCCCGAATACCAACTACTAATTGGTTTTATACAACCGTTAGTATATTACACTACAGCCAATCAGGGACCGTTTGGCTTCTAGCGTTCTTTTTTCAAAACTGACCTCAAATATTCAAAATTAGGACTCCTTCCCCTCTACCACCACCTACGGGCAAACTGAGAAAGATTTTCAAGTCCATTCGTCTATCTGTCTTCTGTCCAACTTCTTTATTTCTTAATAGTTTTAAATTCTATTAAATACTAATTGATCCTATTGATATCTGTCACACCGTCATTACAATATTTATTCTTGAACTTATTTCTATTCACTATTATCGTTTTTATTTCTACAATCGGAAACAACAGTAAATGGATTGATTTGCCGTTGCCCTAAAGACGCCAATAGGCGTGATGGGAAACAATGGCAAAGAAAACCTATCTGCTGTTGCCCTAAGACGCCACTAGGCGTAATGGCCACTGACTGCTTTGACGGTCGGTGGCTAAGGACGGAAGAAGAAGAAGAAGAAGACTGCTTCGCATAACATATATTTCCTGTCGTGCCTTATTCAAATTTGTAAACACGATGTAATGACACTAGGCTATACTCCGTTTCTGCCCCATTCAGCACTGTGTATTCAAAATTTCTCACGGTAACCGTAATTTTTCCTTTTATTTTTAAACTATCGTTCGCAAGCAGACCGACCAGTGCTTGTAATACGTCACAAAATGCGACAACGCGAGTGAAAATACGACTTGCGTGTGTGTTTATATCGGCTGACAAATCCAATAGTGTGAATATATGCCACTAACGCGTGTCGAGAAAGAGGGGGTCTGCTTTGAAGGCTAGGCCTAAAATGTGACGTTAGTTTCAAGCACGCGGTAATAAAATCTATTGGGGACCTAAAGACGCAGCAATAGAGACCGCAGTCAGCGACTCATAGCTTGACTGCTTGCGTCAGGACCAGCGAACCAGAGCTGGTCAAGACCGTGCTCCACCTCCACGTGGTGGTCCTGGAAACAGCCTGCAGCAATGCAGTCTGGCTAAGCGAACACGGATCGCAATGGAAAGGCAAACCCGGACCTAAAAAATGCCGTGCAGAAGTCGGATGTGTCGACCGAAAGGTGCAGATATCACAGCTACGTTGTAAACAGACACAACGCAACCACCGTCCATTTCAGGGCGAACGAAGAAGAAGAAGAAGAAATCTATTGGCTTTTCCAGCGAGATAATTAACTAGCATTTCTACAGCATACATTGGATTCCCGGCTGGCACAGTAGAAGATGTTAGTCATTAACACACGGGCTGTTTTATTTACTAGCATTTGGAGTACAATTCTATGGAAATTAGCGTTTATGTCACTGATATTACCACATACAGTTACCATTTATTCTTAATATTACTTTTGGGCCAGTACTCTGTCGTTCTTCTGGGTGTAAAAAAAAACACGAGGCCTGACAGGTCACTTGCAAAACCCGTAATTATATTCAGAATGTTCTTTAGGTAAAGATAGGTAATGAAAGCCGCTGCTAAGATTATAGGGTTATTGACCCAGAACTGAATAGCGAGAAAATGCAAAACTTAACATCATATATTATATTCACAATCCTATCCTAGCCGCGTAAAATATAACATAGTTATCCACTTCGGTTATCACTTAAATTATAAACTGCTAGCTTAGAGCTTACCTCATCATTTAAAACTCCCCGTGAAATAAATTATAGTCATTTAAAAGAATCAATCATCATGAATTAGATATACATAAGTATCTCATCAATACTCAATGATGAATCAGTGCATTTTACAGTTAGTTAAAATATTCTCTGACTGGTTACTAGCAATTCAATTAAATTTATTTATAGCTGACTGAGTTTCTAGCTAAAAATTATAATTTATTCTGCTACCCACAGTAACACAATACACTTAGAGAAATATCACTGATGGACCGATCTAGTAAATACTCAGCACAAAATCTAGATAAATATAATAATTCGAACTAGCAATAAATCACTCGACAATACTAGTCAATACTTTTACCTCACACAGAACTAAAACTATCTCCTCTCGACCAACTAACGATACTTCTATTAACAGAGATCTTAGGAATCGAAAGCTAGATGGTTCTAGACTGACTGCAGAGTCTGAATGAATGAGAGTCTAAACTGCTCAGGTATAAATATCTCTCTGATGAAAGGAAAAAAGGTTACGTCTAAGACTTGAAACAAACTCAATTTCCAGATGTAGCACCTTGAGAAAATCTACAAATTCCTTAACTACTTTCTGCAAATACCCGCATTTCTCCCGCTGAGACCAAAGTCCAGACTTTACACATTCCGCTTCAAATGGCCATTCCCAGCGGTCAACGTCGTTCATCTCAAATTACTCATCGATAATTATTACTTACAGGCGAACAGATTCAGGGGGAGATAATAGCAGTTGTCTCTGACTTATTTCCCTTGATCCCGGTACTTAACGAAGAATTCGTTAGGACTAGCGCCACTCTCCTCTGTTTCGTCACTGTTATGTCGATTCTAGATCTCTGGCGTCTTACAATTAACATAAAACCACTCGCGTGCTAATCTGGTCTACTCGTAAACTCAACAAAGAGATTGCAGACAGCCATAAACTGTGCATGCTAACTAGAAGAAATGACAAAGGTTTGGATGTTAGAGGGCCAAGTCCCGGCGGGCGTGGGTGACGAGACGTAGCAGAAGAAAAAAAAGACAAAGGGAAAGATATACGAAATCGATAACATAACCTCTGTCACAGTTGTTATCCATGCTTTTTGTTGTCGTTCCCTTTTCCCCAGTATTTCTCCACATGTCTCTTTCCATACAGTTTTGATTTGCTGCCAATAGTCTTCTGTATTCTCTGCATCTTCCAGCTGTTGGAGCACTTGGAATTTGTTGGATATTGTGACCGCAAATTTGTCTTTTGTTTCTTATATCGATCATGACCAGGTTCTATTTACCCTGTCCCATTGGTCCCAGCCGAGTGCATGTATGGTTACAGTATGTCTGTTTGATGAGGATGTGTTCTATCCATCTCCACTTCTCTATTGAATTTCAAACTGTATTGGTTGTTGCATGGCGCTATTTCATAGGTCTGTATTTGTCATGACATCTGACCATTTGTTATGGAGAATGCGAGGGAGGTAGATCTTAAGTCTGGATATCATAATCTAGGTCACAGGCCACGTGACAGAACCACATACAGTACAGTTGACATTCAAAAATCCGGCCATCGATAATCCGGTTCCTTCAGATTTCCGGCATGGATTTCGGAGCGCATTTTTAAATTTACCGCGTTGGCGCGCCACTGTTTTCTGGAGCAGTTTATGTTTTGATGCAGCTGTTGGGTCTTGCTTGCACGTGTTAACAGGCATTCCTGCTCATTCCTTCTCATTTAATCATTTATTTGCTGCTGTATAGCCCCATTACGGATTCAGCAAATAAAAGAAGTGGTGTAAAACGTAAACATCGTGCATTGTCGATCGCAGATAAAGTGTACAGGTAGTCATTTTCTGTTAAATATATACAGAATATATAACCATTAAAAATCCGGCACTCCTCAGGTCCGGAGGTTGCCGGATTTTTGAATGTCTACTGTAATAGGAAAAAGAATGCTCATTTTGTCTTGAACAGTCCACTTTTACTTTCATGAGAAGATTTTACAAGTTCCATTCTGACTAGAGAGAGCCGAAAGCAAATCTGGCCTTTTGCTGTAAAAATATAAAATTTAGTTTCTTAATGACAATGATCTAATTATCATGTCTAATATTTGAAATTATCTTCATATGCGAGGAAAATACTGACGTTATCAGGCCCAGCAACATCTAAGAATTTCACCAGCAGTTTTTTGGGTAAATACGGTGATCTGTTTCCTGCTATGTAAATGATAAGCAAGCTAAATTATTAACTAATAGTAAAGGGAGGTAGTGCCAGATTCCAGCTATACTGACACCAGCTTCTGGCTTTGGTAAGAGTAACTGTAAGTAGTAGTAGTTAACCGTTTACAACTTTACAACGACTTACAGTAGGAGTTGACTGTCTGGCCGGGATGATTGCAGACTCCGTAGCGACTGTCGTACAGTGTATCCTCAGAACATGGTTGAGTATGTTGGATCGCTCCATCGCATTGTGTAAACATCTCAGCATACGGGTGTGCCATGTTGTGAGTACCAGCCTGGCCTTCTAAAGGAGAACACACTGAAAGAGTAGATTAAATAATTCAGTTGCGTTATAGAATGCTGAAAACTAAAATATTTCAACTAGACTGGATTAACGTTTTGTTGAAAAGTCATAGATATTGGACTGGATTAGTGTATTGCTGACAAGTAAAAGGTATTTAAACTAGCCTGGATTACTGTATTTTTAAAGAGAGGTATTTGGCTGAACTAGATTACTTTATTGTTGAAAAGTAAGAGGTTTTTGACTGGATTACTGTATTGTTGAAAAGTAAGAGATATTTAATTTAACTACACTGAATTGCTGTATTGTTGACAAGTAAAAGATATATGGCTGGGCGAGAGTACTGTGTTGTTCAAAAGTAAGAGTTTTGACTTGCTTATTGCTGAAAAGTAAGAGGTATTTGACTAGATTACTGTATTGTTGAAAAGTAAGAGGTATTCGACTAGATTATTGTATTGTTGAAAAGTAAGAGTAATTTAAACTAGACTGGTTTACTTTATTGTTGAAAAGTAAGAGATATATGGCTGGACTAGAATACTGTATTGTTGAAAAGTAAGAGGTAAACGCGCAGGCCCGTTTAACATTCTACTCTTCTAATCTCGCAGCTTTTATTCTGTATCCCTTTATTTTCATATGCATAATAAGTTTTTGATGTGGTTTTTAGGTGACATTTTGTAAAAGCATGTAAAATATTTTTAAATATATTAAACCTATCAGTATTTTATATATCAATGTGTTTGGAATTGAATGGACTTTAGTATAGTAGTAGTTATTCTGGGATTTTTTTTTTTTTTTTTACCTTAGTTGAACAGCAACTTATTTAGAAGCAGAAAAAAATAACACAAATTTACATACACTGAAATATTCAAAGACGGACAAAACTAGCAAATGCAAAATTTAAAAACACAGTGGCTTTTATTTAAAATATGTCCAATTTTGTATATGGTGTGTAAAAATTAGACGAATCTGATCATAAGTTAATTAATAAAAAAATTTATTAAATTATTAGGTAGTAAGGGATAATAACTGGGCATTGTACATAATTATGGTGACATTACAAAATATTCTCTAAAATCTTTAAAAATGCATGAAACCAATGCATATAATATTATGCATCAATATGTCAGAAGATGAATAAACTACGTGTTTGTGTTATTTATAGCAATAATTTATTACAATGTAATTATCCAAGATCAAAATAATTGCAGAATTGAACATAAAAATATACATAACTGAGATATTAAGGAATAAAAAAACAAGAATACCTATCTCAGATCTAAGGGTCTTTTATGAAATACCCAGTAGACAATATTTAGAGATAGAACAAAATGTACAACGCAGTAGACAGATTCACGAAATAGTAGACATGAATGGGAAACAGCAGACAGAGGATACTAGTATTAGACATGCCTTTTTTGAATACTACACAAAATTATACACTAAAGAACAAACTAATGTAAACACACAGGATAAATTTCTACACTATACAAAGCGTTTGAGTGAAAATGAGAGCAAGAAATTAGATGAAATTTTAACTTTGGAAAACTTAAGGGAAGCTATTAGTACTTTCCAAAATAATAAATCGCCCGGGCCAGACGGGTTGACCGCGGAATTTTACTTTTTCTTTTTCCCGATTTTAGGCCCCTTATTAATTAAAGTATTTGAAGAAGCCTTCCAGAAAGGAGAGCTTCCAAATAGTTTGAATGAATCTTTCATTACGTTAATACCTAAAGATAATGCTGACAAAAAGTCAATCAAAAATTACAGGCCTATTTCTCTTCTAAATACTGAATATAAAATCCTGGCCAAGGCTCTCACTCTGAAGCTCAAACCGTTTATGCAACGAATGATACATGAAGATCAACAATGCAGTGTACACGGTAGAAACATTTGTAGACATACACACTTTGTAAGAGATTTGATCACATACACGCATGATAGACAGTGTCAAAGTGCACTATTATCATTAGATCAGGAGAAAGCCTTTGACAGAGTATCACATTCCTTCTTACATAAAACTTTACAAGCAAACAACATAGGGGAATATTTTAGAACATGGATAGAAATCTTATTTTAAAAAACCCCACAGTAGAATATTAATTAACCACAGTTTAACTGACCCTGTTAGACTGTCAAGGTCAGTAAGACAGGGGTGTCCTTTATCGCCCCTGTTATATGTTTTAACACTAGAACCAGTTCTGGAAAGAATAAGGCAAGATGTAAACATCACGGGAACCTTTGTTCCCGGGAAAGGAGAGAGGAAGTCGTTAGCGTATGCTGATGATACAATATTCCTTCCAGCAGCTGTGGATTCCATAAAAAATATATTAGAAATCTTTACAGAGTTTAGATACGCTAATGAATCCAAACTAAATGTCCAAAAATCTAGTATAATGGGATTAGGAAGATGGGCCAATAAAACAGATTTTCCTTTTCAGTTAACGCAAGTTAACAGAATTAAAATTTACGGAATAAATTTTTCCTGCAATCCACAAGACCCCATCACAGAAACATGGGCAAAATTATTAGAGAAAATCCAAAATATGTTAGAAATGTATAAATATAAGACAGCCACCATTTTTGGAAGAAGCATCATAGTGAACTGTTTCATTATGCCTAAAATAATATATACAGCTAATATCCAGATCATGCCACAATCCTTTGTAGTTAAAATAAATCAGCTGATTAGGAGTTTCATTTTTAGGGGCACGTTTAAAAGTATTAAACACGTAACCCTAATACAACTTAAACACAAGGGGGGGGGGGTGGGGGATAGTCTTGCAAGACATCAACACTAAAATTAAAGCCCTAAGGATTAAATATATAGGAGAGGTAATTAAAAACCCAAGTTTGTACCCCTTAGCACACTATTATATCGGACTTAGACTACTTAAACTATGTAAACCAGACAACAAACAACCCCATTTTTTGGTACCCCACCGCCCTTCTACAGAGTATGTCTACAAAATTTAAAAGGGAACGAACAGTTAGTAAAGCAAGAGACTAAACTTATATACAAACTCCTTGTAGGGGCACAAGAGTCTTTTTTAGGCACACGGATAAAACGAGGGTACAACCTTTTCATAACAGACCACACACAAAGCTTCACAAACATTTATGCAATAGACGTTAAACCACAAGTCAAACAAGTCATATGCAGGTTACTGTACAGTTTAACACCTATTGTGAGCGAAAGATCGGCAAAAAAAGCTGGCAAATCGCCAACAAAATGTAAACTGTGCAGTAACAACACAATAGAAACAGAGGACCACCTGTTTTACACATGTAAAACAGTGGCCCCCACTCTAAACAAACTAAGAACACTGATAGCTTCCAAGACACCGCAATCACTCAACATGTACCAAGCGGTCATGTTGAATACTTTAACTACGTTACCGAGACAGACGGAGCTTATACTCCTAACCCTATTAGCAGAATTCAGATACTTAGTATGGACGTGTAGGAACAGAGCTGTACATGACGGTATACACTACGACGGTAGAATATTTTCACAGATATACGAACAGATAACACAAGATACAACAAGACAACTTCAAAAATTTATTGACCCTTCGGTCGCAATGTAGCTTTGTTTGTAAATACTTCACAATGTAAATACCCTTTAACTCTTTCACCCACTCAATAACCCTTGAGTACTTAAGTTTATACTAAATAATGTTAATGATTTTGATTTGTAATAATGGAATTTTACGATACGATATTAGTTTGTAATAATTTAGATAGTTTGCATTGGTTATGCTTTTTTACTTTGTTGTACTGCTATTTTAAGGGTGAGGGAAGGGTGGGGGGGGGGGAATATCTCATATCTTATATCACGAAATATTTTGAAATCTTGGAGGGGAATATTTTTGCCTTGTGGTAATATTATGTTGGTTTGCAATATTGGAAATGTTTAATTTTGATTTGTTTGTATTGCATATTAGGGGATTGGGGGAGTGGGGGTAACATTATATATTTTATATCTTACATCATGTTAAACTTTAGAATTTTAAATTCTTGTAAATAACATTGATGTTGTTTGTAATCACGACCTAAATAAAGGTGTTTACAAAAAAATTTTTTTTTAATATAACCGACCTTTGGCTATGATCATGTGTCTAGACACAGGGACGAGTACAGTGACATTCATGTGTCATTAGGTCCTTTGTGTGAGAACACAGAAGATCACTACAGTGACACATGTTGTCATTGGGTCTTTTTGTGTTGGGACATGTGTCTTGACCAAGGCCGGGGGTTTTGGGCGTGTGCCAATGCGACCTCATGCGAGGAAAAAATAATGCGACCTCATGCGAGGGAGGGGAAAGGGGGGGGGGGGAGAATCAGTACAGTGACATTCATGTGTCATTAGGTCCTTTGTGTGAGAACACAGAAGATCACTACAGTGACACATGTGTCATTGGGTCTTTTTGTGTTGAGACATGTGTCTTGACCAGGGCCGGGGGTTTTGGGCGTGTGCCAATGCAACCTCATGCGAGGAAAAAAAATAATGCGACCTCATGCGAGGGGGAACAAAAATATAACCGACTGGGTTGAACGGGACGCGCCTCGCCAAAACGATGCAAAACTTTATTTTTTAAAAATCTCATTAAAATAATACGACAAATGTACTTATATTTAAAAGGTTATCCAAGAAAGTACATATTTTGAAGAAGAAAAAAAAATGAAAAGATTCTGACAAAAAAATTAAGTAATGAAAGAATAATTAAAATTGGTACGTAAAATGTGGCAAGAATGGAAACTTTTTAATTGAAAAAAAAACAAACAAACAAAGATTTTTGAAACAAAAAAATTTGAAATTCATAACCATATCATAATAGTTGAAAATAGAAGATATCTAGATTGTTTTAGGACCGACTGTATTGAAATAAGCAGTTTTTTTTTTTTAATTTTTCAAGAAGCAAAGAAATGGGTTGCATGCACTACAATTTGTTTTCATTATGTTTCAATACCTAGAGGCGCTCAACAATGTATACAATTGTGTCTTGTAGCAGTACATTCTGTTATAACTCAGCATTAATTGTAAAGAATGCAACTTTGTACAAAGCATATCCACATTAATAATATCCAGTCATAATCAAGAAATAAAAACGTTGAAAAATACAACATTATCTTCGCTCCCTACACATAACGATAGATTGGACAATAGTTTAGAAACATAATCAGTTTAGGGGTGCATTTAATCAGCACTTATTCAGTAATTGATAACCCTGCGATTGTATGGGTACAAGGGTCTGACCATCTTTTCCCAAAAAATTACCCGTCTTACCCGTCGAGACAGAGCGCTGTTGATTTCCCCGTGATGAACTCCCACACCCCTTTTTCGTTCTGTGGTACCTGGGATACCTTCTAAGAAGAGAAGTAAGACTCGAAGAGATAGGGAAAGATTCTTCAGGGAGCCCTTCAAGTTTGCCAAAGAACTGTTTGAGCATCCACGATCGGGTACGCTAAACATCAGGAAAGAAAATCTGGAAGAACACCTTAGAACGACATATTCAGATGGTCGCAAATGTGAGCCGCTCGGCAGCATGGCAGGCCTCAAATGGCCGAGTAAGCCGGGAGCTGAATTTAACACCAAGCCCTCAACGGTGCAAGAGGTAGAAAGCATTGTCCAGAAAGCTCGGTGCAAGTCAGCTCCAGGTCCTAATGGTGTTCCATATGTTGTGTATAAGAGATGCCTTGAGGTGCTCAAACGACTGCTGCGTTTAATGAAGAATGCGTGGAAAACCCAGCTTGTAAGCAGGGAATGGAGGGTGGTACAATTTTCATGAAACGTTAACAATACAATTTTTTTAAAATACTTACGTGGCTCAGTCGGTACGATGTACTGCCCGTTTACCAAAGAAAGCAGAAAGAAAATGCCCACATTTGAGGCCACATGTCCAAAAAATGCCATTTTGTACTTTTCACTTGCCAAAAGTCTTCAGACTGATGTTATCTTTTCTGTGGAGAAAAAAAATTTTTTTAAATGAGTTCCAGGCTGGTTTCAATTTGGCTTCAATTGTATTCGTTTTCTCACGCCTAACCGTTAGCTACTATTGGAATCTTCTTCTTCTTCTTCCGTCCTTAGCCGACGACCGTCAAAGCAGTCATTGGCCATTACGCCTAGTGGCGTCTTAGGGCAACAGCAGATAGGTTTTCTTTGCCATTGTTTCCCATTGTAGCGGGAGGTTAATTAGATTTAGATATCTATATGGGAATCCAGGTATGTCATATGCTACCCGGATAGTATGCCAGTACAGAGTTCTGGTCTTACAAGTAATACCCCAGTCTTAGAAATAAGCACTGGTGTATGGCTATCATAGAAATAGTCAGACTGTGAAAACCCTGGCCAGTTGGTAAGAAGTTGTACCAGGATTTAAGGCGTCTCCTCCCTATGACTATCTTATGATTACTTATATTCTAGGGGATAAGTAAAATGAAATTTTGCCTTTCTCATTCTCGGCATATATAGTATCCATATTGTTCCATCTTATCTTGTTTTATACAGCCGATAAATCTCTATCTTCCCATCTCATCTCATAATCGGAACCTCTTCTACCCCGTGAAACGAAGTGTAGAGCTCTGTCTTCCTATCCCTGTAATTTCCCAAACTGTTATTTGTTGATCTTAATATTTAGAACAGAAGTGGGTTTACCAGCGTTCAGCGTAACTGTGGGCAGCCGTAATACGCATATATTCCCGTAAATGATAATTTCCTACCGTTTCTTCTTTTATACAGTTATACACAATCTTTTCCTGGACCAAAATGTGAAATCCTTTTCATAAAGGTTCCCTTCTGCTTTTATTTATCCCTCGCGATTTCCTCTGTCTGATACACATTTCGCTGATACCCCGCCATTTTGAAAGCGGTCAATCGATCGTTGACGGGTTCATAAATCTACCTGAACACGTTTGCAATGACTTGAAACCAATTTTGCGACACCCATCACGCCTAGTGGCGTCTTTAGGGCAACGGCAAATCAACCCATTTGCTGTTGTTTCCGTAATCGAAGTGACTGGCAAACGGGTGATCAGCCCGTTGGTACTATTGGAATCAACGGTCATTAATCTAGTTCCCATGTACTTGAACTTGGATATTGTCTTTTGATCTTGCCCGTTAATATTGATGATTGTCTTTTAGTCTTGTCCATTAATATTGTTGATTGTCCCATTAATATTTATGTTATTAAAATCTTATGGTAGGTAATTATTTTAAACTTCATGTTGAAGTGCAGATGGACTCAGTGGGCTGTTTAAAAAACAAACGAAGCAGAAATAAAATAGACATGGAATTATCGAGGAAAAAAGACGTGTGTTTCATTCAAGAAGCAAATATAAACATAAAAATAGTTCGTACTTTAAATTCAATCCAGTTTCAAGTGTTCATGTAAAATGTAAAAATCGTTTTAAAAATTGTTTATACATTTTGGTGGCCTTCCGAAGGCGGCATGCTGTGCGGCCGCACCGCCCTAGAGCAGGATTGGAAAGAAGTGACTCCTTCCTTTTAATTGGTTACGTGATCTTTGTGACAAGTGCCATCGAAATAGTTTATGATTTGTTTGCAAATAAATAGTTTCTAGAAATTGATTCTGTAATTTTATCATAACTAGTAGGTAACTAGTTCGTGTAAACTCGTCGTCTGATTTCATGACGTTTGTTTCTTCGAATTGGAGGAATGATGGTGTGATATATTGTACTGGTGTCTCAAAAGTAGTTGTGTGACATCTATGACTAGTTTTGTCCACTTTCGATGTGATATCTATGACTGGTTTCTTCACATTTTATGTGTGATCTCTATGACTAGTTTCTTCACAATTTATGTGTGATATATATGAATAGTTTCTTCACATTCTATGTGTGAAATGTATGACTAGTTTCTTCACATTTTATGTGTGCTATCTATGACTAGTTTCTTCACATTCTATGTGTGATCTCTATGACTAGTTTCTTCACATTTATCTATGATCTCTATGACTAATTTCTTCACATTTCATAAGTGATCTCTATGACTAGTTTCTTCACATTTCATTGTGATCTTTATGACTAGTTTCTTCAGACTGATTATAAAGTATCTATGACTACTTTCTCCAAATTGGCTGTGAAACATTTTTAACTGCTTTCTTTGCAAGCTACTTTTATGTAAATTCTAACTGCCTGAGAAAACTGCTGGAAGCAATTATTCTCTTCTATGTGTGTGCACGTTTCCTAAACACTGCTGAGATTATGCACAACAGTTCCGCTTCTCCCGCCCACTTCACGAGCAAATGGTAATTTCATGAATGGAAACATTAACATAAACTGTGAGAGTTTTCTTAATTGAGGTTTACTTTTGTTCAGCAGAGCAATTTATTTCTTTTACATTTCTAGACAAATATGTCACTGCATGAGAGTTACAGAGAAGGAAATGTCGAAATTGTCCTCTTTTCACACAACATGCCTAAGGAAAATTCTCCGAATCTTTTGGCCGAATATCATCACCAACCAAGATCTACTTACTCGGAGCAAGCAAGAGGACATGCACACCATCATAGCTGGCAGACGCTGGAGCTGGGTTGGCCATGTCCTCAGAAGAGACCCCGATGCCATCACAAGAACAGCTATGCTATGGACCCCTGAAGGAAAACGAAAGAGAGGCCGACCAAAAACAACCTGGCGGAGGACTGTGGAGGCTGAGATGCAAAGAATGAACCAGAGTTGGGGCACTGTACGAAGGATGGCCGCCGACCGAGCAAAGTGGAATAAATTTGTTGTTGCCCTACAAGACGCCACTAGGCGTAATGACCACTGACTGCTATGACGGTCGGCGGCTAAGGATCAAAGAAGAAGAAGAAGAATTTGTCAGCACTGACCGTATTATTTACGTTTCTCACAATTTAATCTGTCAGTTCCTGTCTGTAATCAGATTCTAAAGTCTAGTGTGTCTCATTGTATATGAATGCATTATCTCATATTAACAGATTGATGTTTCCTGGTGTGGTGAAAGAATTTGGTAGTTAAAGAAATGAAGCAAAAACATTTCGTGGTAGATATATATATATATCTATGACGATTTATGATGTATGGAGATCCCCGGGATTTGAGTTTTCGGTCTTTTACTCTTTTTTTGTGTGGGGGTGAGCACTAGATCTTTAATACAAACCCAGAGGGCTTCCTAAACTCAGCAGGCTAAACACTGATGTAAACATGCCAGACCTACTAACTTTACAGGGTGGTGCAATGCCACGAGTCATCTACCCTAGAGATATTCGATCTTAGGATATATACTAACAACAACCCAGTGTTATCAAAATATATATATATACTTGTATATATAAGCTAATAGATGTGCTTTAATCTTAACATTATGAGCTGATAGAAATACTCATGTCTATGTATGTTCAGTTCAAATATATGTTTTACAAAGTAGAAATACGAGAATTTATGCAGCAGGCTATGAACAGATACACCGTGATACTCACCAAGTTTAAGACCCGAACACCCGTGTGAGATGAGTGACGGTTCGGAAGCGCGGGTCAGGCTTTTAAAGCTTCGTTCAGAAGAGGGCGGAGCATTGTTTCTATTCACCTTTCTGTTTACCTAAGTGAGAAAGGATCATTTATTCTGATGTGAGCAGACTTACGGCACACAGAGAAGTGAGGGGGTGGCAAACAACTCCAAAACTTCTATCCACACAACTTGGGATCCACCTAAGTTTGGCTAATTTAAAAAAAAAAAATTGTGTTGACATAAATCTTAAGATGAGAAATGTTAACACAAACTGATGAAGGTAACAGCAGCAGAAATCGTACCACGTGGTCAGGAGCACCTTATAGAGTTCGTAGATGATAATTATTATTATTATTTTTTTAAACTAGATCCAATATCCATCAATACTTTTTTGAAATTATTTGGAGGGAAAACAAGCAAACCGCGTTTTATGTGAATTAGTACTGTTTTTTCCCCCCTGGAGATAGACATACATGACTCAGCGGACAATGAGATAGACATACATGACTCAGCGGACAATGAGATAGACATACATGACTCAGCGGACAATGAGATAGACATACATGACTCAGCTGACAATGAGATAGACATACATGACTCAGCGGACAATGAGATAGACATACATGACTAAGCGGAAATGAGATAGACATACATGACTAAGCGGACAATGAGATAGACATACATGACTAAGCGGACAATGAGATAGACATACATGACTAAGCGGACAATGAGATAGACATACATGAATAAGCGGACAATGAGATAGACATACATGACTAATCGGACAATGAGATAGACATACATGACTAAGCGGACAATGAGATAGACATACATGACTCAGCTGACAATGAGATAGACATACATGCCTCAGCGGACATTATATTGAACTGTTCTGTAAGATGTTTCATCATCATCATTTTCCTTAGCTGACCTTATGGAGCATGACGTCACCACTATAGAAGGTCACCTTGTAGGAAGCCCGCACCAAGTATTCACATGGTCTTGCAATGGTGGTTTCTGTAGCAATTAGTTTGACATGATGAGGTTGCAAGCTCCCATGCACAACCTCATATTAGTTGCCTTATACGACATGCCTGAGGGAGATGTAGTTCTATTCTTTCTTTGCCTCTTCAGAGACTCCCCGGGAGCTGCACAGGGCAATATCAAGTTACGGTCACCTTAAAATGTATGGTACTCCAGACGGATCAGGTTAAGGCCAACTTAAAATGTATGGTACCCCGAAAGTATCAGGTTATTTGACTAACGAAACCCCGGCGTTATCAAATTGTGACGATTTAGGGGACGTATGCGTCCACCAGGTGTGATGGCCACTGACTGCTGTGGATCAAAGAAAGCAGAAGAAGGATGTATGTTTATGAAGATCCTCAGGGATTAGAGTTGTCAGTCTTTTACTTTGTTTTTTTTTTGTTTTTGTGTCGTGAAGGAGGAGGGTGTGAGTTCAAGAGATCTAATACAAACCCAGCGGGCTTCCTAAACTCAGCAGGCTTAACACTGCTTAAAACATGCCAAACCTACTAATTGGCAGGACGGTGCAATACCACGAGTCATCTACCCTAGAGATGTTCAATCTTAGGATAGTTACGAACAACAACTCAGTGATACCAAATTACGGCCATCATAAAATTTATGGCTACTGGCATCCGAGCAGTATCAAGTTGTATGACTAAAGAAAACCCAGTGAAATCAAATTATGACGATTTATGATGTATGGAGATCCCCGGGATTTGAGTTTTCGGTCTTTTACTCTTTTTTTTGTGTGGGGGTGAGCACTAGATCTTTAATACAAACCCAGAGGGCTTCCTAAACTCAGCAGGCTAAACACTGATGTAAACATGCCAGACCTACTAACTTTACAGGGTGGTGCAATGCCACGAGTCATCTACCCTAGAGATATTCGATCTTAGGATATATACTAACAACAACCCAGTGTTATCAAAATATGACAATCCTAGGACATGTAGTTACTGCCACTAAAGAGGCCAGTACTCAGGGCCGATCTCCCAAGGTTTTCGTGACGGCAGGCCAGTTTTCAGGGCCATTATATTTGAATTATTTTTTTTTTAAATTTTTATCCCAATTTTATATTTTATTTCCCCCCAGTAAGCAGGTATGGGATGTTTAGTGTTCATGTTTGGATGTGTTGGTACTGCGATTCCAGGGATGTCAAAATATAACCATCTAAAGATGTATAACTAATTGCATCCCAGCGATGACAAGTTATTACCATCAATAGCGATTTTGACAGACTCACTGTCAGCATAGGTGTGGCGTGAGGTTTTATTTGGTTCTAGGATCAGTATAGTACTGACAATTACAGAAATAGAATTTCTGCAGAAAATGGTGAAGTCCCAGTGTCTGAGAGGACTACTGGTATCACAAATTAGTTACGGCTGTGAATGATCTTATCTCGAAACAATAGTAGAGAGGAGACCGACATAAAGTGCCACCTCCGCTGTGTAACTAACTGTGATATTAAAAAACAAGGAAACAGATTTTACTTAACAATGATAAAATTGACAAGTCGTTTAAATACAATTTCCTTATTAATTATTTAGCATATACACTATCTACTCTTGTGCTGAAGGGTGAATGTTGAAAAATGGAATGTAATGAATTTGTAAGTTTACATATGATTTACAAATATTTATATTTATATAGATATGTAAATATTTTACAACAAATTTTCCAATTATAGGAACAAAAATTATATCAGCTGTGCTGTTATTCAATTATAGTACATGTATCAGCTGTGCTGTTAATTAAGTATATAACATTTATCAGCTATGCTGTTATTTTTGTCTCTTGCTATGCTAATTCACTTTCTCATCACTGACAGTTTCTATGCTCACAATGCTGACAGAAATGGTACTAATGTGTACTCATCTCTCTAAGGTCTGATCTTCTTTGTTTGGTTCACACAACATCGGCTGATTATCGTTCCTTTAGCCCACCCAAGACTGAGGGGGACCAAAGATGTAGAGTCAGGACAACCTCTATGCTCCTGCGGAGTTCCAGGCAGCTGGATTGACGACCCACGATCTCAGTTTTGATGACACGAATAAAACCTGTAACAAGGAAAAATAGGGGCTAATTTCTGCCTTCAAGCCCACCTATTTCTAATGTGGATGAAATGAGCGTGTGCCTCAGTGTCTGCATGTAGGATGAATGACAACATGGCTCAGTATGATTTAGCAATAGCGAGACAAGACAGGTGTCTACTTGCAAAACCTTATTTCTGATAAATTAATACATGGATACATTCAATAATATAAATTCTATACATGAATACATCCAATAATATAAATTCAATACATGAATACATCCAGTAATATAAATTCAATACATGAATACATCCAATAATATGTACACCTAGGTGTGATACAACCATTTTCTTCCCCCTATAATATACCAGGCCCTCTCTGACAAGTGCTACACTAGCTGTTAACATATATCCTAACAATATTGTTATGTTCTTATGATAGGAGTATATGAGACGAGGACTGTTTGGTGATATATATCAGGTGGGAGTTATATGGGACAATAGATTGGAGTTAGATGAGACAATAGATTGAGTTATGTGAAGCAATAGATTGAGTCCTAACAAGGACAATTTGGTTATATTGCAGTTGGTTTTATCTGAGATAACACTGAAGTTATAGGAGACAATAGATTGAGTTATAGGAGACAATAGATTGAGATATAGGAGACAATAGATTGAGTCCTAACAAGGACTGTTTTGGTTATATTGCAGTTGGTCTGAGATAATAGATTGAAGTTATAGAAGACAATAGGTTGAGTCCTAACAAGGACTGTTTTGGTTATATTTCAGTTTGGAGTTATCTGAGACAATAGACTGAAGTTATAGGAGACAATAGATTGAAGTATGAGTCCTATTAGGCTTCGTCTATTCAATTATATTAGGAAATAAAATCATTATACCTAATTCCCCCAAGATACAATCAGTAAACTGATACGTTCATATTAAAACAATATATGTTAAATATATATATATATATGTATATATATATATATATATATATATATATATATATATATATATATATATATATATATATATATATATATGTATATAGATATATATATATATATATATATATATATATATATATATATATATATATATATAGGTGTATCTGCTGTAGGCCTATTTTCCTACCAGTTTATAGTAAATTTATATTTACCCTCCAAGATTTAAACAGGCCAGATTTTGACTCGACTAGTGAAGCAGGCTGCAGGTCAATGCCCTCAGGTAAGCAATAAATCAATGGGTGACAGCTTCTCTCCTCTTCAGTCGGTCGGTATCTCTGGCTTCGTGTTCGGTATTCCGTGCCTTTGCATAAAATCTCGCCCGATTATATAGGTAGGTGAATGCTTAAGCAAAGCTTTTGGTTGGTTCCTGGCGGAGCAAGCTGATTGGTTTCCTCCGGTTTAGTCTTTTGCTCGTACAGCCTAATTTTATTCAGTTTTTCTCCGCCATCTTGCG
>JAMPIV010013313.1:410000-465000 GCA_024509875.1 Oreohelix idahoensis
TAATATAACTTTGCTTTTAAAATGTGCTTTCTCTTCTTCTTTATATTATAAGAAAAGATAACTCATTTACTGCATTGCTTTTTTTAAAGTATGGTCGAATATATGTATATGTGTGTGTGTTTGTGTATACACGATAAAGAGCAAGGTGGTATTAAAAGGGTGGGGGGGGGGGTTTAAAATATTAGTTGTCAAAAGGGGGCGTTGCTACTATCAGGGTTGAGAAACACTGCCATAGATGGAAGGTATTGAGCCTTCTTTCTTGCGTAGAATAGGTTGACTATATACCTACTGTCCTTAAAAGTCTTTGTGACTGTAATCTCAACACACTTAAAATTAATAAAAGATTTTTTTTCCATGCATCTTAATAAAACAAATTAATCGATCGTAGCTCATATCTGAGACAAAACAGGGGGTGGGGGCATGAATTAAAAGGAATCAAGATCAAACCCACAAATCAGATTCTTCAACTCAAATTTCAATTCAATCTGTATGGCTCTGGGGAAAAAAAAATTGAGAACAATAAACGCAACAACCAAGAATTTACAGACTTTCATAAATTAGTGCTTGCGTAGAACAGTAGGATTGAAATGGTGTGACAAGATCACCATTGTAGAACTGATGACAAGATCACCATTGTAGAACTGAAGACAACATCACCATTGAAGAACTGATGACAAGATCACCATTGTAGAACTAATGACAAGATCACCATAGTAGAACTGATGACAGCATCACTATTGTAGAACTGATGACAAGATCACTATTGTAGAACTGATGACAGCATCACCATTGTAGAACTGATGACAAGATCACTATTGTAGAACTGATGACAAGATCACCACTGTAGAACTGATGACAAGAACCAGACAAATGCCATAGGAATAAAAGGAGAAGAAGATGCTGGCGATGGATAGTACATAAATTGAGGAAACGTGTTGACAGTATTACAAGGCAGTCCTTGTGTTGGAACCCCCATTGTAGGAGAGGTAGTGACAGACCGAAAAGTACATGGAGACAAGAACTGGCGGCGGAAATAAAAATGTTAGGGATGGCATGACAAGACATTGCGCTGATGGCACGCAACAGAATGACTTGGCATGAGTTTGTTGAAGATATATACCCCTTGTGGAGTGGAAGGGTAATAAATAAACTAATTCCTTTTTAAATAATTTGTTTCTTTCAGTTTTTAAAACATGTATCAGTATATAACGAACGAACGAAATTTGTATTGCATCTAAATAAAAAATAATTACTGCTTTTTATATTTCTGCCTTGTAATCACAAACTATTTTCAAATTAAAGCCTTCTTAATTTCGATAACATATAATAATGCATTCAGTAATGTAACACACAAACACGTTCACGAGATGTCAGCGAGACCCTGGTGTTGGTTTGTAAATGGATGGACCGGGTGGGGGGAGGAGATAGGCATTTATTTACTCATATTATCATACATTTTTTTTAACAAGGAGTGGTACTGACAGAATTTTCTAATATCATCATCATTATTATTACCAAGAAGCATATTCATTCAACAAACGTATGCTACGTCTTCCTGTCCCGTGCCATCATGCCTATCTTCAGTTCGCTTCTCCGTGCATTCTTTGGTCTTCTTCTACCTCTTTAAGCGCGGGGGTTTCAGAGCAAGGACTCCCTGGTAAAGCTATCAACAGGTTTCCTCAATGTGTGGGTGCATCCATCACCAGTGTCTTCTTTCTCTTGTTCCATATCAACTGGTTTCCTCAATGTGAATGGTATCCATCACCAGCGTCCACTTCTGATCTCTTGGTCCTCAGGTACTTGCATGGTCCTTGTCATCAGCTCTCCATTAGTGATCTTATCGTCTACTTCTGATCTCTTGGTCCTCAGGTACTTGCATGGTCCTTGTCATCAGCTCTACATTAGTGATCTTATCGTCCACTTCTGATCTCTTGGTCCTCAGGTACTTGCATGGTCCTTGTCATCAGCTCTACATTAGTGATCTTATCGTCCACTTCTGATCTCTTGGTCCTCAGGTACTTGCATGGTCCTTGTCATCAGCTCTACATTAGTGATCTTATCGTCTACTTCTGATCTCTTGGTCCTCAGGTACTTGCATGGTCCTTGTCATCAGCTCTACATTGGTGATCTTATCGTCTACTTCTGATCTCTTGGTCCTCAGGTACTTGCTTGATTCTTGTCATCAGCTCTACATTAGTGATCTTATCGTCTACTTCTGATCTCTTGGTCCTCAGGTACATGCTTGATTCTTGTCATCAGCTCTACATTAGTGATCTTATCGTCTACTTCTGATCTCTTGGTCCTCAGGTACTTGCATGGTCCTTGTCATCAGCTCTACATTAGTGATCTTATCGTCTACTTCTGATCTCTTGGTCCTCAGGTACTTGCTTGATTCTTGTCATCAGCTCTACATTAGTGATCTTATCGTCTACTTCTGATCTCTTGGTCCTCAGGTACTTGCATGGTCCTTGTTATCAGCTCTACATTAGTGATCTTATCGTCTACTTCTGATCTCTTGGTCCTCAAGTACTTGCATGGTCCTTGTCATCAGCTCTACATTAGTGATCTTATCGTCCACTTCAATCCTTCTATTCTAAGCAAGTAGCCATTTATGAAAGTCTGTAGCTTTTTATAATGCTTGTTCTGTTGTTCTTCATGCTTCAGAGCTACAGTTCTAGTTTGCTCATACGTTTTAATATAAACAGATACAGCTAGACTTGCACAGTTATTCTGAATATAACCATTAGACCACGAGTGTACCCTTTCTATAATTTTAGACTGAAGTATAACATTTACATTTGGCCAGACTATAAAAATGTGTCAGAATGCTGGCGATCAAATTGTGTTCTCTTCATTTGGCTTGCTCATTCATTGGCTCTGGGATTATGTAAAACGTGTTGAAATTAGAGCAAACTATTTCACCATGATGAATCATAGACGCTCAATTTTACTGACTAAATACGAGCCGATTGAATCATTATTTGAAAAGACAAGTAAGTGAAAGAACAAATGTACATTTAAATTCAATTATCCTGATCAGCACTTATAATTAGATTCTAAACCGTGAGGTTCCTGCTTTATTCAATTGTAATTTAAAAAGCTGCACCCAAAGAAACAATTTTTGCGTATATAAATGTCATTATTCTTTTAAAATAGACTTTCAGGTATATTCTTGTCATGCCATGTTGGATACTTTGTTTAATTATCTCTTTCAATGCGAGCTTTCAATATGTTGTGTGTGTGGGTGTTTAAAATTAGCTTACCAGTTAAACTTGGGGTGGGTTTATAAAACAGAGAAAATGGTAATTTGGGCACACGGCAAAAATAAAATTGCTTACATTGCGTCCACCAAGCCTTCGTCGGGAAGGGAGAGAAAGCGAAAGCTAAGTAAGAGACATGAGAAAATAAATGAAAAGAATATATCAAACCGCAGAAGCTGCCACGATGCGTTGAATATAAAATGGGATTTTAAACCTGCCCCCCACCACATCTTACTGAAGTGCTCTTCACCCAGTTAAATTATACACACATCGATAACTCAAATTCTGACTACAAAATTAAAATATTTACACTTGACTTATCGTGGTACCCGCTCAGATTATCATTAGAAACTGGATGAGACCAATTCTTTGTTTTACGGGCGGAACAATTACTAAAACCATTGATTATTACTCCCAATATACTCTCATAACATACTCTCATAACATACTCTCATAACATACTCTCATAACTTCAACTTAACTATCTTCTCTGTTTGTTGTTGAAATAATCTTTTGGAGCTCGTTCGTGTTTTTTTTTCTTTTTTTTTTGCCTGAATGTTAAATACAAATGTAATTGCAATAGAGCTAGTGTTTCATGCTTCTCGAGTTTTTTAAAGAAATATTATTCTAGTTTTGGCTAGACACACCTCGTTCAAACTAGTGCCCCTAGATCTATAGAGAGTTACGCCAACTATGTCAGAATCGAAAACGAGGCTGAACGACGTAGACGCCATTTTCGACTGGACAATACCAGGACTTGTAACGAGAATAAGCTTCGAGTAAGATTTTTTTTTTAATTAATGAAGAAAAATACCCCGCTCAACCTCTGATGGGTTATAATTAGGATATATATTGTTTTCAATTCCAAATAATATGAACAACTGCCGATATGAGAAAGTAGCATCACATTTGTCAAATCATTGTAAATAGGGACAATCACAATTATGCTAATACGTTAAATAAATAAACAAAACAAAAAAAACAAACAAAATCAAGAAGAAACTCTGAACAAGAGTAATATTAAAATGGAGGGGTGTAAAGGCCTGGTGTTTCCAGTTATATAACTGACTTTAACAGATATTTAATTGACTTTCATCTGTTAAAAGTCATATGCATTGTAAGAACAGCATTAGACCTTCACATTCCCAGCCACTAATATTAACATTTGTTCGTGTTAAATATCGTTTGACTATATTTTGCAGTTCCCTAGGTCTGTCTATTCTTAACACCTCTTCTATATTTATAAGATTATATATATATATATAGATATATATATATATCTATATATATATATATATATATATATATATATATATATATATATATATATATATATATATATATATATATATATATATATATATATATATATATATATATATATATATATATATATATATATATATATATATATATATATATATATAATTTTAAATTTATATATTATATATATGTTTTATTTTTTACATAATTTTAAATTATATAATATAAATTATATAATTTTATAATTATGTAATTGTAAAATATAAAATTATATAATATAATAAAATTTTATATTTTTATTAATTATAATAACATTATAATAAAATTATATAATAAATTATATAATATTATTATTATATAATACTAAAAATTATACAATATATAAATTATATATATATATATATATATATATATATATATATATATATATATATATATATATATATATATATATATATATATATATATATATATATATATATATATATATATATATATATATATATATATATATATATATATAATACAAAATTATATAATAAAATTATAATAAAATCTCCGGTCCAAAATATGTAATTAGATTTTGTTAAAACTATCCATACATTGTCGCATTTTTAATGAAAACAAAGACTGATGTTATAATCTGGATGCAGTAAAATTGTCAGTGTCTACAACAGTCATTCACAAGTTTCCACATTTCAAACTAGGTAAATAGTTCAATTCGAAGGGAGTATGTTTTGCTAAGTGTTGCAATTCTAACGGAATATTTGTTGCCAATTAGTGGAATTCTGACGGAATATAAAATTTAACGGAGTATGTGTTAAAAATTCACGCTACTTATTCTATTCAACAAACCGGTAAGTAAACTAGTTTTCTCCTTTTTGTTTTGTTAGTTGACATACAAAGAATAGTACAAATATGTGCTACTTATTTGCATCTAGTTTTATTTCAAATTATTAGTTAACCTAAACGAAAATGCAAATTGGGTCTGAAACTCGCGATTGGGTCCATTTTCCTGCAATACGGGTACAGCCTAAAATGGCGGCCAAATTTTAGTTGGCGTAACTCTCTATACATAAAGGGGCTCTAGTTCAAACTAAACAAAATGTCTATCGATATGAAAACGTGACAAAACATAAAAATCCATATAGTATGATTAGCTAGCTATATTAATTGATTTCATGTTTCTCAAGTGACTTTTGTTCCTTACGAGTTTTGCTTTCTTTTTGCGAGGTACTCACCTTTCAACCTAGACCTAAGAGCGTCGGTTGTTTCAGAGACAATTTTCCATTCAAAAGTAAGTGATTTCTGTTAACTGATGTACATCGTTGATAGATACTAAGTCCTGAAAAGAACTCATTGGTATTTTCTTGATAGCAAGATGAAGTGGTCATATGATTAATGTTGTGTGAGTCTATGATACTATATCTAGTTAAGTTATGTAACATGTTATAACATTCACTGAACAAACAAATGTAAAATGGTAAAAAAATGTCATTTAAAGCAATTTATATGACACTTACTTACTTACTTAGTCATTCCTCTTCTACCGTGAGGTGTAGAGGTTTGGAAGAGAGAGCACCAGACTATTCTATCAGCTGTCTTCTTCCTGGCCTGGTTCCATTCTAGTCCTCGGTCCTTCAAAGATTGTCTAATTGTTGCGTGCATATTTTTGACGCACATATTACAAAAAAATCGATATGGTTATTTAATATGGGAAAAATATAGTCATGCATCCATCTGTGTATGAAAATGCTGTTTATTGTAAAAGCGAGATAATCCATGTTTGATTCACACTTTTGATTATAGGAGTAATCGGTCTGGATATCGATCCAGCGCAAGAATAGTACGCTTGCGTTTGTACTTAATTTTAGGGCCAGAAAATATATTAATTTGCTTATTGTGTTTATGGCCTGAATTCATATGTATTACATATTATTAGTACAAGTAGAATCAGTCCTATATTGTATATTTTGGATGGGTATGAGGGACTAGATTCTTGTTAGCGGAAGTATGAGTTGTCTTAACAAGTCGTGATGAGTTCCGATGTACTGCTAAGAATGGCGGGGTACGTTTTTCAAGAGCTGGTCCCTTCGTCTAGAAAAAATGTCTTACGAAGTGGTTTTTTCTTCTGGAGGAGATAGTGTCTCTACGATAGTTTGTGTTAGAGACTCTCCTTATGTCAGTATATAGATGATTCGGACTCCAGGTAAACCCAGCTCGTATTTTTGATGATCTCTCGTCGGTTAGGCCTAGCTTGACTTTTGGGTGCTTCGATATGCTAGTGTCGTGTTTTGTATCGACGAAGATGACAGATTTTCCTGCAGCGGTTATGGCTACGTGAACTAACCTGATCACCGTAGTGCTGCATGGAACCATTCATGAAATCCTTTATATATCCATTGTAAATTAACTTTGGCTGATATTCTTCCTATGAATGAGTGAACGACAACTCAGGAAGGTAGCCATGTTGGATTTCGGTCATCGTCTGTTTTGATCACTGCCAAGAGAACAGATTATTTATCTTATTATCGGACAGTGACAGAGAGATCTCAATCCTGCTAGAAACCCCCTTTTCGTGGTTTCATAAGATGATGTATCATGACATTGAACTTTGATGTACTACCCATTATTTCTGCATGTGTCATGACTTCAGATCTGCTATGTATACCTACAAATTGTTATGTCAACAAAGCCTGATGTACTCGTATGTCCCAGTGTGTACGTCTGAATAAATTGAGTAAACTAAGATTCCAGCAGTCTGCATTGGTGCCTTGTAGACACATGTGTATGAGTGATTATATTGGTCAGCACACGAACAGTACACCATTCGCGGTAATCACACTCTACACTACTACTTCATACATACACCATCCTGCGTCGGCTGAAGTGACCAAGTTTAGGGCCTGCTTCCCCTGGAGCCTTTGCCTTCCCTAACTCAGGACTAGGGTGAGTTACCCATTTACAGCTGGGTAGACTGGAGCATGCCTGATCTCAACAACACACCACTCTTCCTTACAGAGCAGACAGACTGATACTTTACAGTGGTGTACTACAGGTGTAGTAAAAAATAACGTCTTTACAGTGGCGAGCCAGATTCCTGGGTCCAGCTTACGCAGTTTTGTGTTGAGAATCACAGTTTACAGCTGAAAGAACATTTGTTTGAACACATCAACACCAGTAGGACAGCTTGACCTGTATTACCGATAGGATGCTGTATCTAGGTCAGCACTTGTTGACAGTTTTTCGCTGTACAGACAGTATTACACAGGACAGTGGTATCAAGTGTAGAAAATATCTGGAGCAATATTGTTGACATTTCTCAATGTACAGAAGAATCGCAGTGTTGCTGAATAAAGTGCATAGTTCATCGTGGGATCTTCATATGCTCAACAGAGAAAAAATTGACAGTGTAATAGATTTAAACTTAAGTCTATTACTGAATAAAGTGGCAAGTTAGTATTATTTAAATAAACTGTGCCTACTTTACAACACTATACTGGCAACACATTCCATTCATGACATAAAATGATATTGTATGCTATATGCTATTTATGCTTACATGTTATTTGTTGTGTATTAAATTAGTTTATATTCTGTGTGACTAGAACAGGAAATACCGAGTAATATTGGTCTTGTTCTGGCGTTCGATAGGGAGCAATTTCTTAATTGAAATTTGCTTGCAACATAGTTTGCAAATATTTGGTTAGTTGTGACGACTGTTTCATATTTGTATTTGTAACATTTTTTGTGTTCCTTAGTTTTGTTTGATTTGTTTGTATAATTGTAGGTCTCATCTTTCCTTTCATTTCAGTTTTTTACACCCTTATGTTTATACACTGTAGCGTTATTTGTCTTGTTATCTTATGGCAGTTATCATCACAGGTTCTGTGATCATTTTTTTTCATTTCCCCTATTTAATTTAATTTGATCTCTGCAAATGTTTTCAGATTGTCTTTTCTTGTTTGTCATTTGTAATGTCTTTAGTTGACATATGACGTATAGTGGTATACACTGATAGTATAGTACAGATCAGTACTTTCTGATTGTTATTGGAAAAGGGAAATATTTTTTTTTCCACAGGTACTCAAGTGATCTTTGATTACATTGAGATATACAAGACCTTTGTAAGGCTTGTCTCCCAAAGTTATTGGAAAAGGGAAATATTTTTTTTTTCCACAGGTACTCAAGTGATCTTTGATTACATTGAGATATACAAGACCTTTGTAAGGCTTGTCTCCCAAAGTTATTGGTAAAGGGAAATATTTTTTTCCACAGGTACTCAAGTGATCTTTGATTACAGTGAGGTATACAAGACCTTTGTAAGGCTTGTCCCCACAGTATTTGAGATACAATTATTGTTGTCCACAGGTACTCAAGTTATCATTGGTTATTGTAAACCATACAAGTTTGGACTAAGACTAAGTCTAAGGTATAGACTTGTCTCCCATTAACAAAGAGAGTAATTTATTTACTTTTTCAGGTTTCTGATTTAAGAAGACAATATGTCTACCTTAGATTATTTCATTACACTAGGAAAATCTTTTGATAAGACTGGAAAAGACTTAGAACAATGGGCTGTTGCTCAATATGACAAAGCATTAGCTGCAGAAGAGAAAAAAATTGCTGCTGCTGTTGAAGAAAAAAAAATTGCTGCTGAGGGAAAAAAAAGCTGCGGCTGAGGAGAGAAGACTTCAAATAGAAGAAAAAAAAAGCTGCTGCAGAAGAAAGGAAAGCCTTAGCTGAAGAAAAAAGATTAGAAAAAGAAGCTGATACTGCTGCTGAACTTAAGAAATTGCAGATGCAAGTGGAGGAAAGGAGATTTGAGGCAGAACAGAAGAAATTAGAAGCTGCTGCAGAACAGAAAAAACTAGAAGTTGCTGCTGCTGCAGAACAGAAAAAACTAGAAGTTGCTGCTGCTGCAGAACAGAAAAAACTAGAAGCTGCTGCAGAACAGAAAAAACTAGAAGTTGCTGCTGCTGCAGAACAGAAAAAACTAGAAGCTGCTGCAGAACAGAAAAGATTAGATAGAGAAGCTGAAGAGAGAAAAGCAATAAGAGAACATGAGTTTGAATTAGAGAAATTAAAATTGACATGTATGAGTAATGTTAATCAGGCATCTGGTGGTAATGGTAAACCCTTTGTGTACAAGGTCAAAGTACCAGCGTTTAACCCTACCAGTGATGACATAACATTTTGGCTTTCTAGATTTGAACGGGCTTGTCGATCTCATAATGTTGACAAATCACAGTATGTGAATCAGTTGTCTGAAAATCTAAAAGGGGAGTCTCTGAGTAAGTTATATTTTGTTGAAGAGGCCGACAAAGACAATTATGATGCTGTTAGGGCAGCTTTGATAAAGAGATATCAGCTGTCTGAGGAAGGTTACCGTCTTTTGTTTAAAACAATGAGACCTGAGGTAGGTGTAGAATTCTCAGATTTCATCTCAAAAGCACGAATTACACTTTCACGATGGATTGAATTATCCAAAACAGAGAAAACATTTGATGGTCTTACAGATTTATTGCTAAGAGACAAGGTCATGTCTTCTGTAAATAAATCATTCCTAGAGTTCTTACATGAGCGTAAACCTAGTACAATAAAGCAAATGGAAGAATATTGTGACCAGTATGCCACGGCACACCCTGACATGATTCTTAGTAACTCTAACATTAAAGAGAGTATGCCAGTTGCTTCGGCAACAGAATATAATCAGAATTACTCACACAAATTCCAAGGAGCTAAAAATAAATTTGATAAAAAGGTTAATTGGAATAAGTATCAAAACCAAGATAACCACTCAAATCAGGGTTCTTCTTCGAAGAACTGGAATCGGGCTGATAGTCCTCGACACGCGAGGGGTACCCATAATGTTAGAAATTCTCGGAAAGGGAGTAGCTATAGGAACTACCCAAGTGCTTCATGGAGACAAAAGAAACAATATTACAGGGATACTCAATATAACGAGCATGATGATTATGATCATGAATATTATGATTCAAACCCAAATAGGGGTTATAACAGAGGCAATAATAATTATAGAGACAATTATAACCGAGGTAGATCACAACACAAAAGACATGGTAAATCTTATTACCAGGCTAACTCTGCACAACAGGAGTTCCACGACACCGATAATCAGAATAATGATAAAAAAGACTCCAATAGTGTAGCAAATTCCGCTTTCGATTTTGCTAGAGCATCTGAGTGTTCGCAATGCAAAACATTATTCGATCCAACCACAGTTTCTACTTTAAGCTGCGGTCACCCACTTCCCGCTCTCCATGCGTCAATTGCGCATAATGGAAGGGGTGCTCTTGTCTTTAATAGGGGCCTAATAGATGGTACTCCGGTATCAATTCTTTTCGACTCGGGGTGCACTACCATTGGAGTGAGGCAATCACTCGTAAATCCTTCTCGAGCTACGGGCAATATAGTCAAATGTGTAACATTTGGTGGCACATTGGAGAAGTACTCCACTGCCATTATCAATATTGCTACACCGTTCTTTACAGGAGAGGTGCAAGCATGTCTCTTGCCGAATCCGATCGCTGATCTTATCATCGGTCGCATTCATGGAGTGAAAGAATGCACTCCACAGCAAATCTCTAATTGGGAAAATGTTAATATGCAATCTGCTAATGCAGTAATCACTAGGGCTCAAGCTCTCAATATGCCACAATCTTCACATTCTGAAGATAATGATGCGCAGATCCAAGATGATCCCTTGGAGATTTCACACGATTCCTTTATTAAACAGCAGGAAGATGATCCTACTCTAAAGAAATTCTTTACTCTGGCAACAAAAGGTGATCCGAATAAGGATACAAATCGTAAATCTTGGATTACGATGAAGAATGGCGTACTTGTACGTATGGTACAAGACTCCGCTAAGTCCATTCATTCTCAAATCCTTGTGCCTAAAAATATGAGAGTTAAAATTTTACAGCACGCTCATGATTCGCAGTGTGCTGGACATATGGGTTTTTCCCGTACTAAAGCTAGAGTTCTTCAATCTTTCTTTTGGCCTGCTGTGAATAAGGACATACGAATCTATTGTCGATCTTGTAAAGTATGTCAAGAGATTAAATCCAGAGGTCCACGCCATGATGCACCTATTCAGGCTGCAGACATTCCCATTCGGCCATTTCAAAAAATGGCGATAGACATCATTGGTCCATTTAAGATAAAGTCTGCTAGAGGACACCAATTTATTCTGACGTGTGTTGATATGTGCACACGTTGGCCGGAGGCTGTTCCTCTAAAGAGCATAACTACTGCTGATGTCGCAGATGCTCTTTGGTTAATATTTTCTCGTCTGGGGTTTCCAGCAGAAATATTATCCGACCATGGTACCCAACTTATATCGGATACCATGTCTCAAGTAATGTCGACTCTGAAGATAGAGAGATCGCTGAGTAGTATTTATCATCCTATGTCCAATGGGATGGTGGAACGTTTGAATAGAACTCTGAAAAACCTACTAGGTAAGATAACAGAAGATCATCCTCAGGATTGGGATAGGGTTTTACCCGCGGCTCTCTTTGCATATAGAGAGGTCGCCAACGAACATACAGGATTTTCTCCCTTTGAACTTGTCTTTGGCGCGAAACCGCGAGGTCCTATGTCCTTACTTCATGATCTTATAACTGCTGATAATATTGTCGATGACACAAAATCCTCTTATGAATATGTCATCGCACTTAGACACAAGATTATTATTGAAGCATGCAAATTGGCAACTGCTTCTTCTGAATTTGCGAAACAGAAGGCAAGGGAATTTGCCAATAAAAAGAGATGTTTGCGTCAACTTTGTCCAGGTGACAAAGCATTTGTCTTGCTACCTTGTAGGGAAAATAGACTTCTCATTTCTTGGAAAGGTCCGTACGATATAATATCAAAGGTTTCCGATGTTGACTATATCGTCGATATTGACGGGAAGCGTAAAACCTTCCACATCAACATGCTCACGGAATTCCATGAACGTCCTGATTATTTACAACCTGTTTTCCAGGCAACGGACGATTTTCCAGTCCAACATGGACAGTACTCATCTCTGTCAGTAATACAGGATGAGGAAACGAGTTTCTCGGATGTAAATTTACCTTTTCCAATGATTCCTCTTCACTCTAATGAATCATGGAAAGATGTTGCAATTTCTCCAGAATTATCTCCAGGAGAGCAGAAACAAGTTTCTACTATGTTAGAACAATTTCAGGATGTCCTTACTGACATTCCTGGTCAAACGGATGTCATTCAACATGACATTATTCTTACTGACCATAGTCCTATAAGAGTCAGACCGTATCCTATCCCGATACATTTCCAAGCACAGGTAGAGAAAGAGTTAGATGAGATGATAGAGTTAAAAATTATTGAACCATCCACATCAGCATATTCTTCGCCGATGGTTATAGTACGGAAAAAAGACAATAACATACGTCTTTGCGTGGATTATCGCAAATTGAATCAAGTGACTAAATTCGATGCTGAACCTATGCCTTTACTAGAAGAGCTACTTACGAGACTATCGAATTCTCACTTCTTTACTAAACTCGATTTGTCTAAGGGATATTGGCAAGTTCCACTATCCGAACACGCCAAACCGTTTACTGCTTTTTCGACGCCTAGGGGTCTATTCCAATGGAATTTCATGCCTTTCGGTCTTATGAACGCCCCTGCTACATTTGTACGCATGATGCGTCGAATCCTATCTCATCGCTCAGATGTCATTGCGTATCTTGATGACATCTGTCTTTTCAGTGATACTTGGAACGATCACTATAATGGTATAAATGAACTATTGTCTATCTTACGCGAGCATAACCTGACAGCGAAACCATCGAAAGCATGTATTGGTTTTAGCGAAATATCTTTCTTAGGACACCGTGTTGGTCATGGGTTCCTAAAAACAGAAGACCATAATACAAGTAAGATACTTAACATTTCTATTCCTAAGACTAAAAAGCAAGTACGAAGTCTCTTAGGTCTAATACAATTTTATGGACGATTCATACCGAATCTGTCCTCCATTATGTCACCTCTTTCTTCCTTGCTAAAGAAAGGGTCTCCTAATGTAGTCCATTGGACTCAAGAATGTCAATCCTCTTTGGATAAGGTTAAAACTATGTTTTCTACTTCACCTATCCTAGTATTACCTTCTAAGGATAAGACATTTATTCTTCGTAGTGACGCTTCATCCACCGGGATTGGAGCTGCACTAATGCAAGAGTACTCTGGAACTCTGCATCCTGTGATGTATATTTCTCGGAAATTAAATGCCGCAGAGAAGAATTACTCGGTCCTAGACCGTGAATTATTGGCTATGGTTTGGTCAATCCTTAAACTACAAAGATTTCTTCTGGGCGCGCATTTCATTGTGGAAACTGACCAGAAAGCTCTTACGGCTATTCAGAGTAAAAATCTGAAGAGCGCGAGATCAACGCGATACGCGATTGTTCTACAGCCATTTCATTTTTCGGTGCGAGCTATCCGTGGGTCAGAAAATGTGATGGCAGATATTTTGTCTAGATGCCCACATGATTCATAACTGTTATACAGCTTTGATACAATTGTTTCTATGTTGAAATGTGTACACATATGTAATATATCATATATTGATTGTAACACTACTTAGCGGTTCATGGATATTTATTCACCGCTGATTTTTTCAATGTTTTTCGTCTTTGATGATCATGATGTTAAGATATCTTAGATGGAATTTATGTATAAACTAATGTGGAAATTGTGTCATTGCTAATATTGTAGTATGCGTTGGTGACACCTCTCTGGAAATATTAATACTTAGAGAAGTGCTTTCTCTAAGGTCATAAAACTGATGCTTATCATCTGCGCATTGTTATTGGTGCGTTGTGAGCCTATTGTATGTTGCTCCTAGATGTATTTCAAAAAAAAAATGTACCATTTTTTTTTCCCGAGGGGTGTGGTAATCTGTTGCGTGCATATTTTTGACGCACATATTACAAAAAAATCGATATGGTTATTTAATATGGGAAAAATATAGTCATGCATCCATCTGTGTATGAAAATGCTGTTTATTGTAAAAGCGAGATAATCCATGTTTGATTCACACTTTTGATTATAGGAGTAATCGGTCTGGATATCGATCCAGCGCAAGAATAGTACGCTTGCGTTTGTACTTAATTTTAGGGCCAGAAAATATATTAATTTGCTTATTGTGTTTATGGCCTGAATTCATATGTATTACATATTATTAGTACAAGTAGAATCAGTCCTATATTGTATATTTTGGATGGGTATGAGGGACTAGATTCTTGTTAGCGGAAGTATGAGTTGTCTTAACAAGTCGTGATGAGTTCCGATGTACTGCTAAGAATGGCGGGGTACGTTTTTCAAGAGCTGGTCCCTTCGTCTAGAAAAAATGTCTTACGAAGTGGTTTTTTCTTCTGGAGGAGATAGTGTCTCTACGATAGTTTGTGTTAGAGACTCTCCTTATGTCAGTATATAGATGATTCGGACTCCAGGTAAACCCAGCTCGTATTTTTGATGATCTCTCGTCGGTTAGGCCTAGCTTGACTTTTGGGTGCTTCGATATGCTAGTGTCGTGTCTTGTATCGACGAAGATGACAGATTTTCCTGCAGCGGTTATGGCTACGTGAACTAACCTGATCACCGTAGTGCTGCATGGAACCATTCATGAAATCCTTTATATATCCATTGTAAATTAACTTTGGCTGATATTCTTCCTATGAATGAGTGAACGACAACTCAGGAAGGTAGCCATGTTGGATTTCGGTCATCGTCTGTTTTGATCACTGCCAAGAGAACAGATTATTTATCTTATTATCGGACAGTGACAGAGAGATCTCAATCCTGCTAGAAACCCCCTTTTCGTGGTTTCATAAGATGATGTATCATGACATTGAACTTTGATGTACTACCCATTATTTCTGCATGTGTCATGACTTCAGATCTGCTATGTATACCTACAAATTGTTATGTCAACAAAGCCTGATGTACTCGTATGTCCCAGTGTGTACGTCTGAATAAATTGAGTAAACTAAGATTCCAGCAGTCTGCATTGGTGCCTTGTAGACACATGTGTATGAGTGATTATATTGGTCAGCACACGAACAGTACACCATTCGCGGTAATCACACTCTACACTACTACTTCATACATACACCATCCTGCGTCGGCTGAAGTGACCAAGTTTAGGGCCTGCTTCCCCTGGAGCCTTTGCCTTCCCTAACTCAGGACTAGGGTGAGTTACCCATTTACAGCTGGGTAGACTGGAGCATGCCTGATCTCAACAACACACCACTCTTCCTTACAGAGCAGACAGACTGATACTTTACAGTGGTGTACTACAGGTGTAGTAAAAAAAAAACGTCTTTACACTAATGTTGTCCTCCCAGCGGACTCTGGGTCGTCCTGGAGGTCTGGATCCCTGGCTCTTTGTTTCCCATGCTTGTCGTGGTAGCCGATCTTCTCCCATTCTGCAGACATGGCCAAACCATCTTAGTTGGGACTGTTCTATTTGGGTCTGCAGCGGGTGGGATTTTAGGCCTTGACGTATCGTCTGGTTGCGGACCATGTCTCTTCTTGTTACTTCAACCACCTTCCTCAGATACCTCATTTCTGAGGTTTGGATCTGGCTTTTGTGGGTTGTAGTCATTGCCCATGACTCGCATCCATATGTCAAGACTGGGACATAGGTGGAGCGGTATACAGCCATCTTCGTTTTCTTACCAACCTCTTTCTTGCTGGGGAATCCTCGAGTTATGGCCTGATAAAGTCTCCCAGCCGCTGCTTTTCGAGTGGCCAACTCTTCTTTGATGCCCCCCTTTCGGTCTATAATAGCTCCGAGATATTTAAAGTGGTCGACCTGCTTCAGGACCTGTTCTCCCAACTTAATCTGATGTTTTCTTTCTTCTCGTGATATCACCATGGATTTTGTTTTAGAGCTGCTTATGACCATCCCTCTCTTCTCCAGCTCTTCCTTCCAGACTTGCAGGTTGGATTGGAGATGTGTCTCTGATTTATGTATATGACACAAATGGGATAAATCACTAATAATTACTATTTTAATTAATTACTATTTTATTTTTATTTTTTTTTAATTAATAACTATTTGCAACGAAACTGGCCCACCAAAATATAGTTGCAAAAACCACGAGTTTTTGCAGCAACAACGGCAATTTTCAAGTGCGGGTTAAAGTGACCCAGTTTTTTGACATTTAAAAAAAAATTAACCTAGTGCACACAGAAATGTATACACATTTCTCTGAGCTCAGTTTTAAAGACATTTTCACTTGTCTTTACAGTTTGCCAATCAATTATATAAACCTTGTCTTAACTGAATGGCGGCCCTTAACTTTTGTCCAGTAGTATATATGATAATTGTTTTGCTTGAGTCATTTCCCCTGATAAGAAAAAAAAAACAGTTGCCATAAGCGCATTGTAACAGCGAGATTTTAAACAAAATAACCGAAAATCATCAAATGTTTATATATATAAAGTCATAAGTGACTATGGGAATGCGCCACTGAGGTGACAGCCCTCGGGTGCTTATTTTCCTGGTGTTCCTTTCGACGCTTGATTCTTCTTGTTGTGTGAGCTTTTTTTCGCCCAAACTTCGGTGGCGCCGCAGATAGCATCGCCACTTCGTGCGATCGGCAGCTTCATCATCCCAGGTTACTGGATTTATGTCTAGTGCCCTCATGTCTCTCTTGCACACATCTTTGAATCTCAGCTGCGGTCGCCGAGCTGTTATTTTGCCATCTGCCAGTTGTCCATCGAAAGATATTTTCGGGATGCGACCATCTTCGATGCGGCTGACATGGCCAAGCCAGCGTAGTCTGCGCTGTCTAAGCAGTGTATACATGCATTGAAGGCCAGCACGTGACAACACCTCGACATTTGTCACTTTATCTTTCCACGAAATGCCGAGGATATATATATATATATATATATATATATATATATATATATATATATATATATATATATATATATATATATATATATATATATATATATATATATATATATATATTATAATAATAATAGCCCCTTCAGTCATAACTGACTATGGGAATGCGCCCCTGAGGTGACAGCCCTCAGCTGCTTATTTTCCTGGTGCTCCTTTCGACGTGTTCTCCTCACCTCTGCTTCTTGTGTGAGCCTCTCTTCGCCCAATCTGAGGTGGCGCCGTAAATAGCATCGCCACTTAGTGCGATCGGCAGCTTCATTCTCCCATGTTGCTGGATCCATGTCCAGTGCCCTCATATCTCTCTTGCACACATCTTTGAACCTCAGCTGTGGTCGCCCAACTGTTCTCTTGCCATCTGCTAATTGTCCGTAGAAGATATCTTTTGGGATGCGACCATCTTCCATGCAGCGAACATGGCCAAGCCAGCAAAGTCTGCGCTGTCTAAGAAGCGTATACATACTTTGAAGGCCAGCACGTGACAACACCTCGACATTTGTCACTTTATCTTTCCACGAGATGCCGAGGATGCGGCGTAGACACCGCAAATGGAAGGTATTGAGCCTTCTTTCTTGCTTAGCATAGGTCGTCCAGGTCTCGCTGCCATATAGGAGTGTGCTGGTGACGCAGGCATTATATACCGCAGCTTTGGTCTTCATTGTGAGTTTAGAGTTTCCCCAAACACGCGATGTGAGGCGGGCAAAGGTAGCTGCAGCTTTGCCAATGCGGCTGTCGATTTCTGTATCCAGTGAGAGTTTGTCATTGATGGTAGACCCTAGGTATGTGAAGTGGTGCACCACTGCCAATTCATAGTTATCGATAGTGATAACTGGTGCAGCACCCACATCCTGACTCAGCACATTCGTTTTCTTTAGACTTATTGTGAGGCCAAAGTCCTTGCATGCTTTAGTGAAGCGATTCATCAAGCTCTGAAGCTCCTGTTGGCTTTGAGTGACGACTGCAGCATCATCAGCGAACAACAAGTCTCTTATAGTGACCCTTCTGATTTTTGTTTTTGCCTTCAGCCTTGAAAGATTAAACAGACGGCCATCTGACCTAGTGTGAAGGCATATTCCTTCAGTTGCATCTCTGAATGCATGTTTCAAGAGTAAGGCAAAGAAGATTCCGAAGAGGGTCGGAGCCAGAACACAGCCTTGTTTAACGCCACTTCGTATATCAAAGGGCTGTGACGTGCTTCCAGCATATTGGACTGTTCCCTTCATGCCGTCATGGAATGACTTTATCATTTCCAGCATTTTAGAAGGGCAGCCTATTTTCAGGAGGATTTTAAAGAGTCCATCCCTACTAACCAGGTCGAATGCTTTTGTGAGGTCTATAAAGGCAATATATAATGGTCTTTTCTGCTCTCTTGATTTTTTCCTGAAGCTGGCGGAGAGAGAAGATCATGTCTGTTGTTGATCTGCCAGCTCGGAATCCACACTGTGACTCTGGATATGTGCGCTCAGCTAACTTGTGTAGTCGCATTAAGATGACTTTGGCAAAAACCTTACCAACAATACTAAGAAGAGAGATGCCTCTGTAGTTATTGCAATCACTTCTGTCTCCTTTATTTTTATACAGTGTTACAATCTTGGCATCTCGCATGTCTTGGGGAATAGTTGTCTCTGGCACAGCATCCTATGCAAGGGATGTAATAGCGTGCTCTTACAGCATCTGATTAACCGGTAACTGCTACTTCCCGTGTTTTGCCGACACCTATAGGGTGAAGCTGGAGTGTCCTCTCCAGGGCGCGAGCTTGGGCACAGTTATATAGAGATCAAGCTGTTGCCCATGCAGCATGTTCCCCCTCTCCACACAGCCGGTAGATCCAAAGGAACGGCAGTAGCCAATACAGTTTGGTACCAGCCATGTCGCAGGAGTTGCCAGAATAATGTCGAATCGACATTAGACTGCCTTAGGGACTCCGACTCCGGATTTATCCTCAGGGTTTACTCCGGAAGCCAATTCCATAAATGGATATTCCCGCAAGGCAGCGGTGGTTTGAATTCAAAGTTCCTTCTCTTAGATAAGCTACTAACCAAGGATCACGAGCCCTATCTGCCCGAAATATATATATATATATATATATATATATATATATATATATATATATATATATATATATATATATATATATATATATATATATATATATATATATATATATATATATATATATATATATATTCTGCACTACTGTATGGTGTAGAAACATGCACAATGAACTAGCAGTTGTAAAAAAGAATTTTCGACACAGCAGATCCTGTACAGACCAGACAGTCACACTGAGAATGATAGTAAAACAAAGTCTGGAATGGATTTTACCTCTCTGTAGTGGTTTTTGATGGTACTGTATGGTTGTTGTGTTTCCTAGTGTGATGTATGAGGTCAGCTGTGAAGGCTCCTGAGATAAATGTTGATGTGAATTACAGAAGGCCCTTCTTACTACCACTTACGACCTCAAACATATCTTTTTTTTTACTAATATGAATGTAGCTACGTTAAAAAGTCTAGGGTACTGAAATGTAATGTGTTGTAGTAGAATATACAAACACACACATAGATAATTAATAAGTGTAATAATATTAATAAAATTCTATAACTCACTGAACTAACTCAGGCTGTTTTCGTTTAAAAATTAAAATTTTCTTTAAATTTATTTGTTCTGAACCAATGTTTTATTTTGGTCAGAACATATGAAATGTTATGGAGTTATAAATGGAATGCATAAATATATGGCATAATAAAATGGAATGTGTGTACATAAATATTTTATAATACTGTGTAATATTAATTATATTTTTAATGTCTCTGGGAGAACTATTACTGGATGTGCTGTTGGGGTGGTGTCATCACACCCACTCTGTGACTAGAACAAGCGTTGTCCCTTGTCTTATAAACTTTAATAAATGTTATCTTTCCCAAAATTCAGTATATTAGTGATGGGGAATATTTGTAAATCTTTAGGAGTATGGTGAATCCTCAGCAGGCCACTAATCACTCATCTTGTCTGCGAAGATCTGATGCTGGATTCAGGTGGCCCACTCCTCTCGGTAGCTAGAATACAATGATAGTCTGCACCGACACACTGTTTGACTGCATACACATCTGCTGGTGTAAGCTTGATTACTTATGTGGCACTACCCTAGTGCCACAACAGAAACTCACAATTCTGAAACAAAATTTGTGCGCTGTGTCAGTAATATATTTACTGCACCACTCTTACACACAGCACAACACATCAACATTACACAGAAGGGTCAGATATCTCTGACCACACAGCACATCTTACCCAGTTGGTTTCATATAGTATTAGTTCCCCAAGACTGTATTGCATCTGAGATATGTTCAATAGTTTCCTGTTATTCAATAAGATAGGTGATATGTTCCCACTGATCTCAACAATAGATCCGCGTCCATAGTCTTAGTTAGGCGTCCATGTATTTTGTTTGTTTCTAGACCCTGAACTTGGGCTGGGGACCTAGAGCTAACACTTACTTGTCGTAATCATTTTATATGATATGGCAGTATCAATCACTCGAAATATTAAAATGTACAAAATAAATACTTTCATTCTTACCAGAATTCAGAATTGAGAACACAGTTATTTTGCTAGCAAAACTCAGCTGAGCTGCTGTCCATATGATGGCGTCCCACTAAACTGTATTGAATATCTTCTGGGAAAAACACCACTGGAATAATTAACTGTGTCTGCTGAACAGACTTATGTCAAATGGCCAAAATGCGCATCTCTGTACTGCCAATATGATTACATTTGATCAATCACCGACTTCCCCCCTAACTTTTTCAAATCTACAACCAAAAGTCAAATTTCAGTCAGATCTCAGTCAAGTGTGCATTATTGTCTGTTGGTCCGTCTGTCTCTACTTGTTTTTTCATAAAAACACCGCTTGGTTCTACATGCCATACCCTACACAATTCTGCCTTCTAAGTTATTTTTAGCCACAATTCTCCACCTTTCCCCTCTCGTACATTACAGCTGGATTTTTGCATTTCCGTGTCTCAAGGCTGACAATTTGAAACTTTAGTGAGAGTATGCCCAACAGTACTGTCGCTAGTCTGATATGAACAATACAGTCTTTTGTCAATATCTTCCTTATTATCTGTCCGTCTGTATAATTAAACGTATATTATTTCTCTGCTTACAATGGGCTATCAAACTAGCTAGTTTTTATATTCATAACTTTAATATTAAGAAAAAACAAATTTTTTCTCAAGTTGAGTTTTTTTAAATTTGTTCGAGAACCTTCTCTACGGCGTTTGCCGCTGAATTCAAATAAAAGGACCAAGTATCGAAAAAGCGTCCAAGAAATGACTGTTTCGAATAAGAGCTAAGGTCTTTTTTTGTCCATTTCCTTACATTGTGTCAACTAGTAACATGAATTTTTTTTTCCTTTTACCACCAATTGTGTCTTTTAGCCTTGCTAGAATCAAACACGTGTTCAGTCATATTTTTCCTTTTTTGATCTCCGTTCCCTCCCGTCTACAAAAAGGGTAAACGTTTTGTCTGCACGTCTAACTAGTTAGTTTAAATGGCGGTAGGAAAGGCGGGCATGGGCGAGCATGTCTCCTAGTATCTTACGCATTATTTTTATCCCTACATTTTATCCTTATAATTGGAGATATTTTAACGTTGTATCACGGTAAATTCATCACACATCTCATCACTTGAAAACATGCCTACGGCAAGTTCCAAAACCAGTGATACACATAGATAAAATTACTCCTCACGCCTACCACTACTCTAATTTTGATCACAGGGGTGCCGACTGAGGAAATCTGCACCGACATTCAATGACCCTGAGATGTACTCAATACTAAACTGATAAGGTTGCAATAATAAAGACCATCTCAACAATCTAGCATTTTCATGCTTAGCCGGAGATAAGAACACTAGGGGCTGATGATCCGTCTGGACCACAAAAGTCCTACCATACAGATAGATTTGAAACTTTTTTATTGCCCAGATTAACGCTAAACATTCTTTTTCGCTTGTGGAATATCCTTGCTCCGCTTTATTCAATTTGCGGCTTGCATAAGCGACTGGGTTCAGTTTCCCATTGGGTGAAGATGACCTTTGCAACAAAGCTGCCCCGAGGCCTACATTACTTGCATCTGTTCTTACCACAAAGTCCTGTGTCAAATCAGGCAGTTTGAGAATAGGCTTGCTAGTGAGTTTTTCCTTTAACTCTTGAAAAGCTACTTCACATTGTGCAGTCCAAATTATTTTATCTGGATGTCCCTTGCGAGTCAGATCAGTCTGAGGAGCACAAATAGTTAAAATTTTTGATATATTTTTGGTAAAATCCACATAACGACACGAATGATCGCACGTCCTTTTTTGTTTGTGGTCTAGGTGCTCTCTGCAGTTTTTCCAAGTTCTTGGGGTCAGGGGTCATGTTACCCTGATATACAGTGTGTCCCAAGAATTCCAACTCTTTGCATCCAATAAAACATTTTGTTGGCCTAGCAGTTAAATTCGCCTCCCTAAGCCTATCAATAACATTTTTAGAGAGTTAATGTGTTCTTCAAATGTCTCGGTGGCGACGAGAATATCATCCATGAAATTCGTGATACATGGGTTATTCAGGGGATCCAACAATTTGCGCATCATCCTTGAAAATACACTCGGAGCATTTTTCAATCCGAATGGTAGCATGTTGAATTCATAATGTCCTTCCGAGGTGCTAAAAGCTAAATAAGGTTTCACTTCAGGCTTCACTGGAATCTGGTAATAGCCTTTGCTAAGATCCACCTTCGAAAAGTACCTTGCCTTGTTCAATCTGGCAAATAACTGTTTTGTGTCTGGTAATGGATCCACTTGTCCTTCTGTGACAGCATTCAAATTCCGGTAATCTATGCACAGTCTGTGTTCCCCAGACGGTTTCCTCAACAAAACTACACTGGAGCTAAAAGATGATTCACTATGTGAAATAATCCCCTCCTTCAACAAATAATCTATTTCTTCTTTCAATGCCTTCTCCTTCGCGAACGGAATAGAATAGGCCCTCATACAGATTGGGTTTGAGTCTACCAGTTTCATGTCATACTGTAGCAAATTTGTATGTCCTGGTTTATCTGTTAATACATCTGTATGATCCTCCAGAACCTGTTGAACTCTCTCCCTCTGATTTTTAGTCAGGTGCTTACTGACTTTTACCTGTGCGGCTGTTTCACAAGGATGTAATGGGTATTCGTGTGAGGTGAGTGGTTCCTTTTGCATTTGAGTTGCGATAGCCAGGGTCAGTAAGGGGGTGCTTTCCTGGAGTGGTCTGTCCAGATACTTCTTTAAAAGGTTTACATGATAAACTTTTTCCTTCCCCTTTTTGTCAATTTTATAGTTTGTTCTAGACACCTTCTCTAGAACCGTAAATGGACCTTGCCATCCAATTTGTAATTTATTCTGGCTGCCGGGTAGTAGAAGAAGCACCTTCTCTCCCACAGCTAGTTCTCTGTCCTTTGCCTTCCTATTAAAATATGCTGCATGTTTCTTCCTGGCTTGTTTCAAATTATCATTTGCCAGTTTCCATCCAGCTTTCAGACGAGTGGTCAGTTCGTTCACATATTGATACGATGAGGTAGCAGTCTCTTCTGCCTTCTCATCCGTCCAGGTCCTTAATAATGCTTCCAATGGATCTTTTAGTGGCCTCCCACATAGCAGAGTTGCGGGAGCCATCCCGGTTGAACTATGTGGTACCTCCCGATACGCAAACAACGCGGCGGGCAGGAATTGATCCCACAGATCCGGTTTTTCGTGTGCCAGCTTCCTCAGGATATAAATGATAGTCCCATTGATCCTCTCTACCTGGCCGTTCCCTTGTGGATGATACGGACTACAATGAAAGTGTCTGGCTTGAAATAGCTTAAAAACTTCTTCCGTTAGTTTCCCCTTGAACTGTGAGCCATTATCAGTCAAGATTTGATGCGGGAATCCTAATCTTGTGAATATTGTAAGTAGTGCCTCTGCTACATGTTTTGAATCAATTGATGGCAGGGCTACCGCCTCTCCCCACATAGAACAAGTATCCACCAGAGTAAGAATGTAACTGTTCCTCCTCTTGGTCCGAGTGAGAGGTCCCACAATATCCACTGCAACCCTCTCAAAAGGTGTTCCCACTATGGGCATTTCCCCTAGAGTTGCAGGAGCAGTCCAATGCTTTGGAGCTACCCTTTGACATTCTGGACAGGATTTGACATATCTTTTTATATCCTCCGTTATCCCTGGCCAGAAGTAATGACAAGCTTTACGCTGTCATGTGGCGCTGATCCCCATGTGACCACTGAAGGGAATCGCATGCCCGAGTTCCATCACTTTATCCCTATATGAAGTGGGAAGAACCAGCTGGTTGTGACCATTTGTTCCAGTTCCGGCCTTCCTGTATAATAGTTTGTTCTTCATAAAGTACTCTCCCTTGCTTGGAGGTGTGTGGCATTTGGGCAATTTTTTAAAACGTGGCTTGAGTGTCCTATCCTCAGCCTGCGCCTTCATCATCTCGTCTGGATGAGCATTTATAGGTTCACCTTCTTCCTCCTTTTTCTGTGACCTGGTCTGCACTGTCGCCATGATCACATGTCTCTCGGGATTCCATAAGAAGACGTACCTACACCCCAATATCAGAGGGTAGATTGGTTCATCTATCACTGCTGCTCTGATTTCTCCTTCCACATAGCGAGTTTTCACCGTTATCCTTGCGATGGGAAGTGTCATGAGTGGTATGTCCTTAGTCGCCCCTTGTATTTCCACTGTTTCTGTGGTATACTGACTTTGGTCCACTAGGCTAGACTTCACAACTGAATCATAATCCAAACCTGTATCATAAAGGCACCTTATGGTGACCCCATTACAAATAACATCCTCACATACTGGGGGGTGATAAGGTTCCTGCTGTCCATTAGGATTAACCTTTAATCTTTGAGTCCCCGACTTCATTGCAGCAATGTTTGAAGGTTTCCTTCAATAAAATTCGGTGTTATGGTTGTCTTTCTTACACCATTTGCACCATCTTTTTCCTTGGTTAAACGGTTTTCTTTCAGTATATTTTTGGTCATTGAACTGTGAGTTTCTGTCACGATAGTCATTTCTTGGCCGTTCAAAGTTTGTCCTGCCTTTTTTACCCTGTTCTCTGTTATCAAATTTATTAAATTGCTGTGGAGCTTTAAAATTTTCTTTGTGCTTCTTTTTAGTACCACTTACCTCTGCCTGGGCTGCCTGATACCTCTCAGCGACATTTAAAACCTCCCCCAACCTCTCGGCATCTTGTTCCATGAGAAATTTTCTCAAGTCTGGAGCCATGGACTCTCTTAATAGCTCTATCATGATCATCTCCTTAAGATCTTGGGTCTTCCCCAGAGCAGTCCATTTCTCCAAATAGGTTTCCAGTCTGGCAGAGAATTGGTGGTATGTTTCCCCAGACAAAAGTTTGGCATTTCTAAATTTCTTACGATAAAATTCACCATTTTTTTCGTATCTTAATAACAAAGCCTGCTTTAGCATGTCATAATTGTCTTGGTCTTCTCTGTTCATTTTAGCAAAGACTTCATAAGAAGTACCTCTCAGTCCCTGTGATAACTTTAGACTCCACCTCTCTCTCTCTAACCCATATGTAGTAGCTAATAACTCAAATCTACTGAGGTACCCCTCGATGTCATCGTCTTTCTCAACAAAATGGTCTAAATGAAACCCCATAGCTGAGGTTGAGGCTCCCTGACTAGGCGTAGCATCTGAGGCAAAAGGGCTGGCACCATTTTCAGGAGCATGGCCTTGTAATTCCAGCTCCCTTAAACGTAATTCGTGCTCCCTTTGTAACCTTCTATCTTCTGCTTCCCTTTCGGCAGTCAATCTCTTTTCTTCTGCCTCCCTTTCGGCAGTCAATCTCTTTTCTTCTGCCTCCCTTTGCTGTCGTTTGTCTTCTGCCTCAATCTGCAGCCTCTTAAGTTCTTTATCAGCCTCAATTTGTAACCTTTTCTCTTCAGCTAACCTCCTATCTTCCCTTTCAATATACTTGTCACATTCTGAAGTTACATATTGTATTAAAACCTGACCCTCCATTCCCATTTCCTTCGCCGTTAGCACAGCAGCCGATCTGAATTTCGCTAGGTCAGCCATACTTTTACACACATTTTAGCAATGACCAAGATAAATCTAATTAACTAATGACTAAGGTAATTCTAATTAATTACTGACCAAGGTAATTCTAATTATTTAATTAATTAACTAACTAGCACTGGCTGTGAAGATTCACCAACTTTTTTTTAAGGGACACTTTTTAAATTTTTACAATCTGTCCCCACTGGTTTAATTCTCCCACCAGGAGATTCCAGTATGTTTATGATAAACTAATTATCCCTGGACAAGACCCCAATTTTTGTAGTGGATTTTGATGGTACTGTATGGTTGTTGTGTTTCCTAGTGTGCTGTATGAGGTCAGCTGTGAAGGCTCCTGAGATAAATGTTGATGTGAATTACAGAAGGCCCTTCTTACTACCACTTACGACCTCAAACATATCTTTTTTTTTACTAATATGAATGTAGCTACGTTAAAAAAGTCTAGAGTACTGAAATGAATTGTGTTGTAGTAGAATATTCAAACACACACATAGATAATTAATAAGTGTAATAATATTAATAAACTTCTATAACACACTGAACTAACTCAGGCTGTTTTCGTTTAAAAATTAAAATTTTCTTTAAATTTATTTGTTCTGAACCAATGTTTTATTTTGGTCAGAACATATGAAATGTTATGGAGTTATAAATGGAATGCATAAATATATGGCATAATAAAATGGAATGTGTATACATAAATATTTTATAATACTGTGTAATATTAATTATATTTTTAATGTCTCTGGGAGAACTATTACTTTATGTGCTGTTGGGGTGGTGTCATCACACCCACTCTGTGACTAGAACAAGCGTTGTCCCTTGTCTTATAAACTTTAATAAATGTTATCTTTCCCAAAATTCAGTATATTAGTGATGGGGAATATTTGTAAATCTTTAGGAGTATGGTGAATCCTCAGCAGGCCACTAATCACTCATCTTGTCTGCGAAGATCTGATGCTGGATTCAGGTGGCCCACTCCTCTCGGTAGCTAGAATACAATGATAGTCTGCACCGACACACTGTTTGACTGCATACACATCTGCTGGTGTAAGCTTGATTACTTATGTGGCACTACCCTAGTGCCACAACAGAAACTCACAATTCTGAAACAAAATTTGTGCGCTGTGTCAGTAATCTATTTACTGCACCACTCTTACACACAGCACAACACATCAACATTACACAGAAGGGTCAGATCTCTCTGACCACACAGCACATCTTACCCAGTTGGTTTCATATAGTATTAGTTCCCCAAGACTGCATTGCATCTGAGATATGTTCAATAGTTTCCTGTTATTCAATAAGATAGGTGATATGTTCCCACTGATCTCAACAATAGATCCGCCTCCATAGTCTTAGTTAGGCGTCCATGTATTTTGTTTGTCTCTAGACCCTGAACTTGGGCTGGGGACCTAGAGCTAACACTTCTTCTTCTTCTCTTCTTCCAGCCTTAGCCACCAACCACCAAAGCAGTATGTGGCCAGTACGCCTAGTGGCGTCTTAGGGAAACAACAAATTGATCAATCTATTGCTGTTTCCACCACGCCTAGTGGCGTCTTTGTGGAACAAAAACAGACCAAACAATCTATCGTTGTTTCCGTAATCAGATTGGTTGGCAAGCAGGTGATCAGCCCACTGTGCGAAGTTTTTTTTTTTTACGGGATGGGGTAAACAGCCACATGCCCAACCCTCTTTAGTCGCTTTTTACGACATGCGTGGTAGGGTGCAGTGTTACTATTCTTTGCTCCCCTTTCGGGCCCCGGCAACACACGGGTGAAGAGCTAACACTTACTTGTCGTAATCATTTTATATGATATGGCAGTATCAATCACTCGAAATATTAAAATGTACAAAATAAATACTTTCATTCTTACCAGAATTCAGAATTGAGAACACAGTTATTTTGCTAGCAAAACTCAGCTGAGCTGCTGTCCATATGATGGTGTCCCACTAAACTGTATTGAATATCTTCTGGGAAAAACACCACTGGAATAATTAACTGTGTCTGCTGAACAGACTTATGTCAAATGGCCAAAATGCGCATCTCTGTACTGCCAATATGATTACATTTGATCAATCACCGACTTCCCCCCTAACTTTTTCAAATCTACAACCAAAAGTCAAATTTCAGTCAGATCTCAGTCAAGTGTGCATTATTGTCTGTTGGTCCGTCTGTCTCTACTTGTTTTTTCATAAAAACACCGCTTTGTTCTACATGCCATACCCTACACAATTCTGCCTTCTAAGTTATTTTTAGCCACAATTCTCCACCTTTCCCCTCTCGTACATTACAGCTGGATTTTTGCATTTCCGTGTCTCAAGGCTGAAAATTTGAAACTTTAGTGAGAGTATGCCCAACAGTACTGTTGCTAGTCTGATATGAATAATACAGTCTTTTGTCAATATCTTCCTTATTATCTGTCCGTCTGTATAATTAAACGTATATTATTTCTCTGCTTACAGTGGGCTATCAAACTAGCTAGTTTTTATATTCATAACTTTAATATTAAGAAAAAACATATTTTTTCTCAAGTTGAGTTTTTTTTAATTTGTTCGAGAACCTTCTCTACGGCGTTTGCCGCTGAATTCAAATAAAAGGACCAAGTATCGAAACAGCGTCCAAGAAATGACTGTTTCGAATAAGAGCTAAGGTCTTTTTTTGTCCATTTCCTTACATTGTGTCAACTAGTGACATGAATTTTTTTTTCCTTTTACCACCAATTGTGTCTTTTAGCCTTGCTAGATTCAAACACGTGTTCAGTCATATTTTTCCTTTTTTGATCTCCGTTCCCTCCCGTCTACAAAAAGGGTAAACGTTTTGTCTGCACGTCTAACTAGTTAGTTTAAATGGCGGTAGGAAAGGCGGGCATGGGCGAGCATGTCTCCTAGTATCTTACGCATTATTTTTATCCCTACATTTTATCCTTATAATTGGAGATATTTTAACGTTGTATCACGGTAAATTCATCACACTCTCTACACTGAATTTGTAGACTATGAAATGGCATTTAACAGTGTACTCAGAGAATAACTTTGGAAGTTGATGAGGCATTATGAAGTCCCTATGAAGAACAGTAACTTAATAAAGAAAACTTACGAAGACATGACATACAGTTCTACATGAAAGACAACTTATAGAACCGTTTGGGATAAGATCTGGAGTGCGTCAGGCTCCTTTTTTCTTCTGACTGGCTATAGATTGGGTTATGAAAATATCTTCATCTAAGTGTGACAGAATTGTCCGTTATCTTTTCCGAGCAGTGGCGTACTAAGGGGCGGACCGCCCCGGGTGAAAGCCAGGAAGAGGGTGCCATCGGACACTATTATTATAGCACTTACTGTTGAAAATGTACTTGCAGGTGTTTTTTTATTGGAAAGGGGGGGGGGGGTCATACGTGTAATCCGCCCCAGGTGCCAAATACTTGAGGGACGCCTCTGTTTCCTAGCATTCATGTTTATCGCCGACATTATTGCGCTACGTCTCATTTTCTGTACTTAATTATTGTTTACACTCCCTTTCCTCGATTTTTTTCATGTTGCGACTTCAGCGACCATCTTTTGCTGATTATGGTAATCAATCACTTTCGTTTTAACCCATATTGACACCTGGATCTGTGAAGTGAAATGTTGTAACACATTTATGACAAGACTGTGTGTAGGAGAGACCGGGTAAATGATATAACCATTTCCTGACAAGATAGGTAGGAGAATAATTATCCATCTTGAACGAGATTACTTGAGATAGATTATGAAGTCGTAAGTGTACATATGATCGATATTAGACGGAAGCTGGCATACCATATATGGTGACTTGTAAATAGCACATTAATTTTTGCGTTTGTTACGCAGGAATTTCTTGTGAGAGAAGGGGAAATATACGCATCTTGCATGCTATTGGTTTGGCATTTGAGATGTAAAAATACAACATTTCTGATTGGAGCCTTGTTATATAGTAGGCAGATGGGATGGTGGAATGAAGGTACGAACACCTGATTGTTATGTCAGGAAACCCAATACTCAGGAGGGTATTTGTTTCTCTCTTATTTAATGATAGTAGTCGGTCGTACCAATTTGTGGTGCTATCTCTGGAACAAGTGAGAGGTATAAGTAGCCTGCAGTCAAAGTTAGACACCTACCACAGACGCTAGATCATCTTCGCAGTTACCCCTCGCTACTACGCGGGATGTATTGCTGCCACCAGACTTGACCAGTGACGAGAGTGAACTAGTCTATAAACTGCAAAGAGCAAGCATCGGATGAAGCAGAAACCAGCCGACATCTTACTGGCAGCTAATTACCCATTCAACCCTGCCAAGTGAACTCTCTAATAAAGAACTTTTCCAATCAGACCATCACCTGTGAGGAAATTTTAAAGACTCTGCCTAAATTTATTCCACCCTTATTTATTTTACATTTGTTAACGATAATTGACTATTAAATTTTGTTATCTGTAAATATACAAATTTATAGTTGATTTAGTGATTTTGAGTGAACTGCACCCGTATGTCTCAGTCATTTTAAAAACTGATATCAGAGCTATATAAGTAATTTTTTACTGAGTTAAATCAGTTGTGTGATCATCAGAACGAGCAGAATCCCAACTCATAGAAGGTCAGGAAAAATAAAAGTTTACACGGCCTGGATCCTATCAGCCGTAGTACTTTATTTCTTTAAATTCCTATGAGGGTCCATAGAACTGAAGCACCATTCTTCAATTCGCATCTCTGCCAAGAGTAATTTTGAACGAAAGGTAGACACATTTGAAGACTCTCAGCAGATACTCTGAATTTTTGGCCACTGTTGGACAATCACCGCAGAGCAAAGGGGGCAAATCCCGTGACACCACGTTAAATGGAATCAGTGGAATATGACTAAACAGCGTGACGATCTAGATTTTGCCGATGACTTTGCTCTTCTGTCCCATAACTGTAATTAGATGCAAGACAAAATGAAAATACTCGATGAGAAGCGAGTCTGAAAAAAAGAAACAGACAAAGATAATGAGAAGGAATACAGGAAATTATAACAAGACTGAAATTGAAGAAACACCTCTGCTAGATGTAAAATCATACAGATATCTTAGCAACAATGTAGAAAAGTTGGAGGAACAATATTAAAATAAGAATACAGGAGGTAAGACGAGCTTTCGTTGCATTTGGAAAATATGTAGAGATCAATAGACATTAAACCCAACACAGAAATAAGGATCTCCAACTCAAATGTAAAGTCAATGCTATTGTATGGCTCTGAAATTTGAATAACAAAAAAAATTAATAACCAAAAAGCTACAGACATTCATAAATGGGTGCTTGTGTAGAATAGAAGGACATGTAATAGGACAAGATCACTAATGTGAAACTGACTGACTGATTGATTGATTGATTGATTGATTGATTGATTGCCTTTTTACCATTTTATCTGTCTGCCTGTTAATAATTTTTTTTAACAGGAAAAGGACTAAATGTGAAAGGGAACTACTGTACTTGCTTCGATCGAGTATTTAAAAGCTAGAGTGTGTAAGCTACCAATAGCGATGTAAACAAACGCGTGCCTTAGTTGTATAATCAGCTGATTGATGTTTGAAGTTTTCTTCATTGTACATGTTTAGCATCGTGAGAGTTATTTCATGTGAACAAGTAGTGTATCAAATCACATGGCACGCGTATGTCCTAACGACTGGCTGTCAGAAAGGAGGCTTGAAGAGAGTGTGGGGAAAGAGGATTATTATGACTTGAGCTTTCTTAGAGGATACAGTTCGTGAGGAACTTTTGTAACCTTTTCTGCGACAACCTTCAATAAGTGTAAAATTATTGTGGAGAAGATTTGCTAGCAATTAGCTTTGCAAAAAAAATGACTGATTTTGTCGATTGCTTGATTGACTGTTGATAGAGATTCAGCCAAATTACAGCATGAAGAAAATTGAGTGCACAGTTATTTACGACCGGACTCAGCTTTCTCTAAGATGTGCATTTAACTCTAACAAAACAGATATATTGTAACTCTTTTGACCTTAATCAGCCAGAGGTAATTTGCAACGGTTCCTTCCTTATAGCCGAGGACAGGAGCAACAAGGAGACGTGGACCTGTTAAAACCCTTTACATAGACAGATAATTAAGGGACACAACACTGCGATCTTTCCCAAACTCCGGTGAGCAGACTATATACTGAATAATCCTGTTTGGGGAAATCTAGTTATGAGACTCGTGCCGGGCCTATTCTACTGTATGTCAGAAGTCAGCCCGATAAATCTTTTAAAAAACACACGGTCCAGAAAAATTGTACTCTGGAGATGAATGACAAACTTTAATGAAACATGTTGATATCATTACCAGGTAGTTCTTGCTCTGAAATCCCGAGGGTAAGAGAGTTCGAGACCAAAGAGCACACGAAGAAGAGAGCTAGAGACATACATAAGGGAATGAAGAAGACATAGAAAGGCCTTGCGCTAGTGGCTGGCATGGGACAAGAAGACTTGGCATGTTAGCTGAAGGCATGTGCTCCTTGAGGAGCTGAAGTGTGATGACAAACTCTGTTTTTCATTCTTGTTCTTCAACACCATTCAACTGCCCAAGGAAGATAGGCCATCAACAAACATCGGTTTTCTACTTGAATAATATCTTCTGTTTAACATTTGTTAATATGAAACAATTATTAAAGTTATGCCTTTGAACTTTGTGTCCATTTGTCAATTTACTTATTTATGTACTATTCATTTAATTATAATGTCTTTATTCGAAGATGATGTCGGGGATCTAACCTTGCTCTAGTACCCCCAATAATTTCTAAGCAACTAGCAGTTACTTCTCCTTTTAGTCCTCAGTAAAGTTTCTCCGGGGGAAGTACTCTCTTTTGTTTCTTTACGAATCTAAATGTATTCTCAGGGGTAGATCTTTTGAAAATTAAGAACTATCAGCAGCTTCATCTAATTCTCTTCGAGGTCCCCCTTATCCGTCACACACCGTATAAAATAACTGAAGTTGCTGTTTTAAATGTTGGGTTGGTGTCTTTTGTTAGTGTGCTGTCCGTAGTTTTGATTCGTTTCCGGGATAAAAGGGTATTTTTCAGCTATTTTCCGTGTCTATGGCAAGTTGTGTTGTTCTGCTATGGTTATTGCTACTTGTAATGGTGATTTTGTTTCTAATCTGCTTCCAATTTTCTACTAGTTGTCTATTTGAGGGTTCTTGTCATTCTTCTGTAGCGCCCTGCTATTTCCAGAACATTAATATTAGACAAACATAAAGGTATGTTTTCAGGCACTCGTAAGAAATAAAGAAGTAGAACACTTGGACAACAGAAAAACAACAGACGTGAGTGGCTGGGTAAGCCACTCACGTCTGTTGTTTTTCTGTTGTCCAAGTGTTCTACTTCTTTATTTCTTACGAGTGCCTGAAAACATACCTTTATGTTTGTCTAATATTAATTTACTGTTTACAGGCCTCGGGTTTCCCTTCCTTATGTGTTATTTCCAGAACAGCATGTTTACGTCGTAGGTCCACAAATTCTATGTTTGCATCGATTTCACAGGAACCTGTTTATCACATAATTGGTCGTTCTACTTTTCATATTTTCTCTCTCTCTCTCTTGCTCTCTCTCTCTCTCTCTCTCTCTCTCTCTCTCTCTCTCTCTCTCTCTCTCTCTCTCTCTCTCTCTCTGCCATTATCTATTTATTTCTCATTTTCGTAGCACAGGAGCAATAGGTGCCCGAGTCTCTGAATATGTGATCAATATTCTGAAAAATTGGGGGGTCTGTGACAGAACAACCTCGAACGTCACATTTACCTGTGCCATCCTATAACAAATTACGTGCTCTTCACTTTAAATTTTCCCACCTCTGACAGTATTTGGTATTTTCACTTCATTGTTTACACTCTCTTCCCTCAATTACTGTTATGTCAGGACTTCACCGACCATCTTTTGCTGATTAGGGTAATCAATCCCTTACGTTTGAACCCAAATTGACACCTAGAATCGGAAGAGAGAAGTGAGGTTTACAAATGTGTAACACGTGTTCCTGCGCCCTTTTAATAAGTAAACAGCCTTGGAATGACAGCAATCGATCATCTTATCAACTGGTAATAGTCCTGTCTGATGAGGTTGTCAAAGTTGACTAGACCGGGAAAATGAGATAATCGTTTCCGGACAGGACTTTCGGAAGAATAATTATCCATCTTGAAAGAGACTATTTGTGATAAATTTTGAAGTCGTGACTGTAAGCATGATCGATAATAGACAGAAGCTGCCATACCATAAATGGCGATTGTAAACAATACATTTATTTTCGCGTTTGTTATGTAGGAATTTTTGCGTGATCAAAGGGAAATATCTGCATCTGGGATGCTATTGACTTGGCATTTGAAAAGTAAAAAATACAACATTTTTTATTGGAGCCTTGTCATATAGTAGCACTCTGGACGTGGGCTGAATGTTACCTTATAATTTAGCGCCTTGTCAGTTTACTGCAATGTGAAATTCAACTCGTCACGAAGACCAAGCCAGAATAAGGCATAGGATCAGGATTCAATTTTAAAGGACCGGACAACGTGTTTGTGCAACTTGTGAATTTGCACAACGACAACTCTACCTTCATTAATGCGGAAAGCTCGGAATCCTACGAACCTGAACACAAAGTCATATTGGGAGTCTATTGTTAAGTAACACCACAGACCACGTGTAAGAGGCATCTTAATCAAGTTACCGTAACTATTTTCTGAGCCAGAAGTCTAAATTCTCTAAAGATATTTGGAGTGAGTTGTACATTATAAATTCTATATTTTGCATTAAATAACATGTGAAAATTGCTAGTGATGTCCAAGTCATATGAGGCTGGCAACCTCAGCCAATAGAATGATAGTTTCATGAACCGCCACTGCAAGAGCTAGAGACTGCTTTATGTGGGTTTCTCATAGTGAACCAAAAGCAGAGGTAGTCCGAAGTTCCATATGGAGCAGGGAGTGGGTGATGATAGAACTGATGTACATCCTTATTATATTAACCTTTTCAACCAGTGCAAATAAAAATGTAAACATGTTCAATATAAATGATATGGATGTTTTCCGCTCCCTGTGATTAATATTAATGGTCAGAGAGGGTAAAGTTCTGAGGCAGATGGGATGGTGGAATGAAAAAGGGGGGAGGGGGGGAGACATCTGATTATTTGTCAGGAAACCCAATACTCAGGAGGGTATTTCTTTCTCTCTTATTTCATGATACTAGTGCGTGGTACCAATTGGTGGTGCTAGCTGTGGAACAAGAGTGGTATAAATGGCGTGTAGTCAAAGCTAGACACCTACAGCAGATGGGTCTTAAGAGACGCTTGACCATCTTTACAATTACTCCACGATACTACGAGAAACGTGTTGCAGCCACCAGACTTGTCCAGTGACGAGAGTGAACCAGTCCACAACCTGCAAAGAACAAGCGACGGCTGGAGCAGAAACCAACCGACATTTTACTGGCAGCTAAGTACACATTCAAAGCTGCCAAGTGAACACTGTTTCAAACCAGAAAACATTTTTTCATATCTGACCATCACCTGTGAAGAAATTTTAAAAGACTATCTAAATTCGCCCCACCCTTATTTATTTTACAATTGTTAACGATAATTGACTATTAAATTTTGTTATCTGCAAATATACAAATTTATAGTTGATCTAGTCATTTTGAGTGAACTGCACCCGTGTGTCTCAGTCATGAATAAATGCAAGAAATGATAACAGGTTGTAATGTAGTACTGATGACAAGAGCCAGACAAGGGCCGGTGAAACAAGAGTTGAGAAGAATACGCTGGTGATGGATAGGACACACGTTTAGAAAAACTGTTGATAGCATTACAAGGCAGTCCTTGTTGTGGAATCCACAGGGAAAGAGAGGCCGAGGTAGACAAAAAAACACATGGAGAAGAGAGCTAAATACAGAAGTGAAAATGATGATTAAAACATGGAAGGACCTTGAGCGGATGGCACGTGACAGGAGGACTTGGCATGTGTTTGTTGAGGGCCTATGATCCTTGGGGAGCTAAAGGGGATTGATTGATTATTATTGTCATTGTTCTTCTATGGACTTTTTTAATATCTCAAAGATGGTCGTGTTTAATATTCTTCCTGGCACTGACAGTAATATTATTCCTGGCACTGACAGTAATATTATTCCTCTTTACTTTATGCACTCTAGTAAATCTCTTTTCTCAGGCAACTTGACCAGATATCCTTCTTTCCATTCTGCTAGTATTTCTTCCCTCGCCAAAACTTTACCAAGTAATTTGTGTAATATCTCTGTAGTGGTGTCAATTTCTGCTTTGATAACACTGACAAACAACATTTTTCTTTCTTATGTAAAAATAAGTGTTCTTAGGTCAGTTTCTTGCGCTGATTTCAAATTTGAAATCCGTTTATCTCTATCACATCGGGTTCTTAAGATATTTGTGAATAAATATATTTTTGGGAAACCGTTATTTGCTCCGTTTCATTTTTACTATATAACTTATTAAAAATTAATAAAATGCAAAATAATTCTACTTTTTATACTGCTAAAAGATGCATGACATATGTTACGCTATTTTTCAAATAGTTACTGTATTTTGAAATAATTCTGAGCGAAATATGGCTTCTAGAAGTTGTAGAAATTTGGCTGATCTGTTCTGTTACGTGTGCGGATATTTTACCGATCGTGTTCACCAGAAAAACTTTACACCATTACTAAAGAAAGAATATGAACTTTATTTCGATTCGAAAGTTGATGATGCAAATAAATCTTGGAAGCCAAATGCAGTTTGTTCGACTTGTGCAAATACATTGGCAGGTTGGTTACGAAAATCGCCGAAGCATAAGTCGATGCCTTTTGGAGTGCCAGTAATATGGCGTGAACCGACAGATCACGCTACTGATTGTTACTTCTGCTTGACAAATATCCATGGTTTCACTTTTAAAACTAGAAAGTCTGTGGTTTATCCAAATATTGAATCTGTTTCGAAACCAGTGCCTCATGATCCAATTACGTGTCCGATCCCAGTTCCACCAGAACAATATCCGTTGGACGTGAATGAACCATCAGAAAGTGATAGTTTACCTGCTTTAGAAACTAATTCTGACTCGGATTATATACCGGTGAATGATGGTGTTCACTTAATTAACCATTCAGAACTTTCAGATCTAATACGTGATCTCGCTCTTACCAAAGGACAAGCGGAATTACTCGGTTCGCGACTCAAAGAATGGAATCTTTTAGCGTCCAATACTCCGATATCTAAATTTCGTCATAGAAACAGAGAACTTGTTCAATACTTTGAGATGGATGATGACATTTGCTATTGCAAAGATGTAAACGGTCTAATGGTGCACCTCGGTCATGAGCACATAGTCAACGAATGGCGACTTTTCATCGACTCTTCCAAGACTAGTCTAAAAGCCGTGTTATTGCATAACGGAAATTTATTTTCATCAATTCCAGTCGCCTACTTTGTTCATATGAAAGAAACTTATGACAATATGGCTATACTTTTGGCAAAAATAAAGTACAATGACTACCAATGGCGGATTTGTGGAGACCTGAAGGTCATTGCAATTCTCACGGGCATGCAGACTGGGTATACTAAATTTTGTTGCTTCCTATGTGAATGGGACAGCCGCAACAGACAGGAACATTATGCAAGAAAGGTGTGGCCTATCAGGGATCGTATGCAGCTCGGGCATAAAAATGTAACACACGAGCCATTAGTTAACAAAGACAGCATCATTTTACCACCGTTACATATAAAGTTGGGGCTCATGAAGAATTTCATAAAAGCGTTAGATAAAACGAGCAAAGCTTTCACTTATCTTCGAGAAAAGTTTCCGCAAGTTAGCGATGCAAAGATAAAGGAAGGTATCTTTGTAGGACCTCAGATTAGGAAAGTTATTGCAGACAAAAAATTCGAGAACTTTTTACATGGTAGTGAACTTCGCGCATGGATGGCATTCAAATCGATCGTCGATAACTTTCTGGGAAATCACAAATCTGTCGACTATGTGCATATTGTTAAGCAGTGCATAGATGCATACAGAATTATGGGCTGTAACATGTCCCTCAAAATCCATTTGCTCGATTGCCATCTTGACTTTTTCCCTGACAACCTTGGCGAAGTCAGCGATGAACATGGAGAACGATTCCATCAAGATATCGCCGTAATGGAGTCACGTTATCAAGGACGGTGGAGTGTGACCATGCTTGCCGATTATTGTTGGATGCTTCATCGCGATGTAACACATGCCATTCACCGACGAAAGTCGACTGCAAAGAAATTCAAGCCTACATAACTGTTATACTTCTTGTACGAATGATGTTGTAATACTGAATGCGCTGTTAAAAAACTTCAATTGCGTATTTCTAGAGATCCTGACCTGATAGAGAAAAACGGTTTGCAGATTTAAAAACAGCGCATTAAAATTGACCAGAAAAACATAGAAATGTTAGAGAAAGAAAAAAAAAAATTTTTTTGTTAGTCAGTGTAACCTTTGCTGGAAATCCATCTGGACCAGCTGCTTTTCGATCTTTTACACAGTGTATGGTTGTCTTTATTTCTTCCTTAGTTGATATTTTACAGTCGACTTTATTTTTTTTATTTTTTTTCATAAGTGTTTGCTACTTTTCTTTGTAGCACACCGCTTTCAACCATCTACCATATACATGGAGCTGTTGGTTATAACAGGACGCGTTTCATTTATTGTAATATGCTTTTGTTTGTATTAATTTTATACTTTATTATCTCTAGTAGGTTTATTTTAATTTTGTAGTTATAGTTCAATGTGGTTTTATTATCCAAAATATGATATTGTCTAAACTGGTATGTTTTTTTTTTCACTGGAGGATTTTTGGTCAGTCCGTATTTATCTGGGGGGGGGGGGAGTCTTTCACCAGCGTAGACTACTGGCTCGCATCCTTATTTATTTATTTTTTTATGTTAGCTTTTGTTTTTGTAATATAGTGTTTTATTAACTTTTGGATTTCTGATAGGATCTTAGTGCCTATGAGATTTTCTACACTCATTTCTACCTTGTGGTTACTACAGTTTGTTTTAATGTTTTGCCTCTGCTGGTCATATATTTTGCAGTCCAACAAAAAGTGTCTAATTGTGTTTGGTTGTTGACACTCTTCCCACGTGGGTTCCTCCATCATAAAATATCAAGTTCCAAGCTTGAGCCTCAGCAATATTTTATTAGTTGGTATTTTTAGTTCATCTTTTATCTGACGTGTATTGCTTTGTTTTTTTTTTTTCAGGATTTTATATGTGGCTTGCTTTTTTACTTTGGTCCCGTGCTATTATCCACTCTTTAGTTATTGCTTGAGCAATTACGCTCTTAATTTCAAACTTCCCTAAGCCTACTTCAGTTTTGTCGACTTAAGACAAAGATTATGTTCTATCAATCATTCTAAATCTTTCATTAGAGAAAAAACAGATTATGGAAGCAGAGTACATGACTCTGCACCACAGAGTAACAAGATAAATTTAAACTCTTTGTTTCCATTGAATCTCGCGTACTTCAACAAACTTCAACTTCTAGATTATTATATTGATGTTCGAAACGAAAATACATTTGATGATTACGAAACAAAGACAAAATACTTGTGTTCCAAATTCTGCTTACAGACAAGTAAAGACCTAAAGCTGAAAAGAAAGACACTGTTAGATGAAACACCAGAGGACCTGGTACCAGATCTATTTCACTTAGATTCATTTCGAATTCAGGTTTTTTCACATGTTGCAGTACTAGTCACAGAAATGACAAAACGGCGCGAGGACGCACACATCAGGTTACATGTTGCTTTTTAGTTTTCTTGCAGCCAAAGCTCTTTCAGAATATGAAGCACACTCCGAAGTCAGTGAGTTAGTTAATATCCAGTTATCCGACTTGGAAGAAAACTTTGTTCATGAGTTTATGTTGCTTTCTACGCTGTACATGGACGAAGTATCAGTAGCGGATCTGATAAATTCTAATTAAAACAAACACTTGTTACAGGTTTTCTAAATATGCATATTGCTTTCAGTATTTATCTATCAATTTTTAGATCAAATACAGAAGGAGAAAGATAATTTTTCTTAACAAAACAAATTAAAAACTGTATGCGATCACAGATGAGTCAAATCGCCTATCGTACTTGGCTTTTCTGTGCATTGAGAGCAAAATTACTCGTAATATGGACTTTGAGAGTGTTATTACAGACGTTGATGAAGCTAACTGGCGAACAAAGAAACTTTTTGTTTTATGAAATACTATAAGTAGTCCAGAAATTGCTGAATAAATATTTTTGACATATGATTTTAAAGTTTTAGTTGCATTATTTCTTGTGTCTCACAATCTTTTGTTTTCATTATCTTTTTAAAGAGGTATTTATGAGCATTATAATTGTTCCCTTCATTCTTTTGCCCTAGAAATCCTTCCTATGGTGCCTTATGGTAAATCCGGCCCTGTACATGCTGATAGAAACTATAGCACGTTTCACTAGCTTTGCCCAACTTCAAAATGCTATATCTCAGCGAATATATAACGCATATAAGTGAAATTTTGTGTGTGAATTTGAAATGGTATAAACCCTATGAATTAAATTTTTCATTAAAATGCGGCCATTGGTTTCAATTTTCATTTCTTTGCGATATAATATAAAATCCTACTTGCCAACACACATCACACGCACACATATTGAAATGTCTACAGTAAATTATACGACCTCATTTGCATATTTTTGGTTTATCAAGCAATTGGCATGAATTTTGAGTGAAATTGCGTGAAATCGCACTTCTTGAACATAAAACAGTTTATATCCGGTGCAACGCACACATTGTCAATCAGAGGTGTGTCTACAAAAATTATTGTGTGGTTAAGAAGGAAAAATGAGTCTGCGAGTACATTTTATGACATTACAGCAAATCACAAATAGGATTTTTAAGTATTTCTGCAATGAAGCTACTCAAGGAAAACTATATCATTCTATTTCAAACCCACAAAAGAGGACTATTCACGCCTTGGGGATAAGCAAACGATCATTGCACCGCTGGATAGCGACATCTGAAATGTCTAATTCCAGTGTTTTACACACGAAAATTAGGCCAAGAGTGGTGGATAATTTTGACAGAGAATTGATCCGCAGAGAAATTTGCAATATGTTTCACAATAATGAGGCAGTGACTTTAAGGAAATTGAAAATTTGGTTAAGAAAGAATAATGACATTGATATTTCCAAATCTACGCTATGGAGGACTATTAGGAGTTTGGGATTCACTTTTAGAAAATATGTTGGTGGTAGAAACCTTATTTGTGAGAAGCCTCATATAGTTGCAATGAGAAGCAAATATTTACGCGAGGTCAGAGAAATGAGAAGAGATTGTTATGATTTTGTGTATTTAGATGAAACTTGGATCAATGCGCACCACAGTAATGAACGAGAATGGCAATCATCTGATGGAACAACTAAGAGACTAGTACCAAGCAGCAAAGGACAGCGCCTAATAATTGCACATCCAGGAAGCAGCCATCATGGGCTTCTAAATAATACTGAACTCATATTTGTTTCAAAATCCACAGATAATAGGGATTACCATGCAGAGATGAATGGCAAGATATTTCAAGATTGGATTGTGAATCATGTACTTCCTTCCTTGGATAGACCGTAGTGTTTGATAATGGACAATGCCTCATATCACAACGTTGTGGCACCAGAAGATAAAGTTTCTAATTCACCAAGTATTAAAGATGTAATAAAGATTTGGCTGACCATAAACAACATTCCATTCAACGAAATGTCCATGAACCTGAATTACTTGGAATTGTAAAAAAAAGACACAGCATACAAAGATATTTCACATAGACAAGGCAATCCATGAACATGGTCACAGATGTTTAAGATTACCTCCTTACCATTCTCACTTAAACCCAATAGAATTAGTATGGTCTAAAATTAAGGAACAGGTAGCAACAGAAAATAGAACGTTCAAATTAAAAGATGTTGAAATACTTATAAAAGCCGCCATCTCCAATATAGCCAGGGATTATTGGAAGAAAAGTGAGAACCATGTGTTACAAGAGGAAGAGGAATATTGGAAGAATGATGGTTTGTCCTTCATTCAGCCGAGATTGATTTTCAATTTCTCAGAGACATCTGATTATGATTCGGATGAAGTTTAATTTCTTTAAAGATGACCTTACCGTTATTTACAAGCACATTAGAGGAGCAACGTTCCATTATGATATTTATGAACCGCAAAGAGATGATACCCATTGAAATAATTAGATCAAGGAAGGTCCAGTTTGGTAGCGCATTAAATGTCAATGACAAACAATGTCACGAGTATTTCGCATGCAGATCATTTTAGAAATCATCTTCAACACGTATTCAATTGCAAACGTGATGGCCACATTATTGTAATAGTAGACACGCCTATGCCTAATCAATTCACAGAATCTGTGCATGAAGTGGTAAAATTTCTTTTCTCGATACACAATAATTAGTATGCCGACAAAGATCAAAGGATTTCATCCGTTTATGGGAACTGGACAAGATGCACAGATATAAAGTATATATTTGTTGGGTCTAACCCAATATAACATCGTATGCAAAAAATGGCATTAATACGTTAGACGGTTAATCAGATAATTACATTTGTTTGAGGGCAAAGCTAGTGAAACGTGCTATAGTAGTAATTTTCTGTCTTACTATGTCAACTTGAGTTGCCAAAATTCACGTATTTATTAATGGCATTTGCAGTCTGATATAACCTGCGGACATCAGTCTAGGTTTTAAAGTGCATGCCTGGCCACAAGAAGGCAAACATTTCAGCACAATCCAAAAAATAAAATAACTCGCACAATCAAGTACATGAAGCAAGCACATAAATGTGTTGATGCAAATACAGGGTGTTTATAAAGTCGCTGTGCAGTGAATTTGAAAAATATTTTAGAAATTACGTCGCGAATGATGCAAATTTACGTCATGATATTCTGTGTTCCAATGCTATGTTCCACAATCCCGTGTGCAGCATTACACAACAAGCCCCAATTGAAAACCACATTTCTGGTGACGTAGTCTAGCCCGGGCGTAAATTTCACTGCACGGCGTCTTTATAAACACCCTGTATATGTATATTTGCTTCTTTAAAGTGGTGTAAAAGAGCCACAGAAAATGATATATTATTTCATTGGAAATACCCTTTCTTTTTTTTTAACTTAACTCGCTCTTGGCCACAACCCCGAAACCCCCTGTATACCAGTCAAATGCTATTTCAGTTTTTCTTGTGGGTAGTCGCTAAGAAATTATAATTATTTGACAAAATGAAACAGCTGCTATCAAAAGACAAATTAAACAATGAAAATTCACCGACCACAAACTTATAACGGAAAGTCTTGAAAACATTGAAATGATTAAAAAAAAAGATCGAAAGCCAATAAGCAAAGGAAGATGTAGACATAAGTAGACTTCCGATGGACGACATGATGACCTGAAAAACAGCAAGCATCCGAAGTGCACACGTGCTAAAATTCAATTTTGGAGGAAACTTTTGATAATGCTTCGATACAGAAGTATGAACATTTGAACTTGAGTGTAAAATATTTAACAGATCAGCAAAGAATAATTATCACTATAAGAGAGAAAAAATATTGTTGACATTATTGCAATACAGTCAGTTTCGTTTCATGTCATGTGGAAGCAGATCAACCACTTTAAATACCTTGGAGTTGTCATAGACTGGAAGGGAGGCATCAAAGAAGAGTTGGCTACCCGAAACGCAGCAGGTGGGAGACTTTTTCAGGCCATCAATCGAGGATTCTTCAGCTAAAAATAAATTGACAAGAAAACAAAGATGGATGTAAACCGTTCCATCTGTATACCTGTCTTGACATATAGATACGAGTCATGGACAACGACTGCAACCACATAAGTCAGATTCAAACCTGAGAAATGAGGTGTCTGAAGAACACGGTTGAAGTGAATTCAGAATGGACGATTGGATACTACGACAAATATGGGAGACCAAAAGCCCGGGATCCAGACCTCTACAGTTCGATGTAACTGAATAGAAAGATCTTAATTCTGCAGATGGAAAATGTTTTCTTTTAAATAAACAACACGACATGCAGAAAACGACACACAGATTAACAACGGAGGGAGCACAGTTCCATGTGGAGGTCTGGATTACAAAGACATACTAAACCTTACTTACACAAACATTCTAAACCTTAACTAGACAAACATAAAACCCTTAACTACACAAATATACAAATCAACCACCCAAACATACCTTAACTACACAAACAAACAAAACCTTAACTACACAAAATATATAAATCCTTAACTATACAAATATACAAATCCTTAATCACACAAACATACACAACCTAAACTACACAAACAATTAAATCCTTACCTACACAAAAATACAAATTCTTAACTACACAAATATACAGAAGCTTGCCTACACAAATATAGACAACCTGAACTACACAAGTGTACAAAGCCTTACCTACACAAATATACAAATCCATAACAACATTAACACACAAAACCTTAACTATACATATACATAACCTTAACAACACAAATATGTAAAACATTAACTAAACACGTACACAAATCCTTAACTACACAGATATACAAATCCTTAACTACACAAATATACAAATCCTTAACTACACAAATATACAAATCCTTAACTACACAAATGTACACAACCTTAACTACACATATAAAAATCCTTAACTACACAAATATACAAATCTTTTACCACACAAACATACACAACGTTAACTACACAAACATATACAATCTTAACCACACAAATATACACAACCTTAACTATACAGATATACATAACCTTAACTACACAGACATACATAATGTGAGAAGTTAATGTGATTGCATTTACAACAGGCCCCTAGTCTTTAAATTTGCATTTATTTACGTTTTTCAGGGAAAGATTACGGTGAGATTTTTATCTCATTCGTTTTTTTTTATTTCTCTTTGTATAATAATAGAGTTTGGACTTTTTGTGTAGATTAAGAATTACGGTTTCTAGCAAAGATGGTAGTTTTAACTTTTAGACTGGCACCAGCGCGCTGGTTCATTAAGATAATTCGTTCATGTAGAGATTTTCCAGTGTAACATAATGGCAGAGCATTTTCGGTTCTTCTCAGTGAGCGCGCTATAAATTTTAGTAAGGGTGAAATCAGATGGGGGTAGAGGGGGAGTTTTAAGCGCGTGGAAACAGGTCAGCAACGGAATTTTTCAGCTTGATCGTAAGTTCTAAAATTAGATCATGACCGCAGGCAATTCCTGGCCCGTTGGTTGGTTCATAGATCGACCCGCTTAAGAACAAAGCCTAGCTATGACTCACGCGTAGCGTGGTCTGGGGTAATAAATAAGCGGGGTTCCCTGGCAGAAGGGGAGATTTTTTTGAACTTCTACGCCTTGGAAAAGAACTGTCTGTATTTATATACAGAGCCGTCTGCTCTTTCGAGAGAAATTCGTGCTGGTAAATATGAAGTTAATTAAGCTTTAATAGTTTATAAGATTTTTGCAGAGTTGTTTCTAGGAGGTAAAGTTAATTCATAGAAGTAGAGCCATCAATGCTAAAATTTTAATTGACTATAACTGACAGCGCAATTAGGTATTTTGTGAAAAGGTAGTAGGGAATTTTGATAGTTTCCTCAGAGTAGCTGTTTGTATAAATTGGAATATTACTGTTATTTGTCAGAAGACAGGGGATCTAATTTTTCCTGGATTTGTGATTTTAAATGGTGCAGCGTAAAACACGCTCGCGGAATTAAATTAATTTTAGTTCGTAACGGACATGCCATGAGTTACCCTCTTATCTAAATTATTATCAGAGTGCATTCATTCTTTTTATGAGATAATGAAAGCTTAAAGATGGTAGATGTTAAATACTATAATTTTGAGACACGATGCACGTAATTTCATTGTGATTTTCAAGGATTTGGAGAGAGGGGTACCTAAGCACGTGCTGCGTGTCCTTTTTTTTTAGTGGGGTGAATCTGATAACGGAAGGAGAGGGGAGATAACTAGGCATGCATTGTAAAATAGGATTTCAGTTCCTTTAGAAATGTTAATGTACATTGTTATCAGAATCGGGTGTAAATAATATTCCCGACACGTGGGTGTAGATTTCTCAATATTTGAGTTATAATATTAGCGAATAATACGCTAGGGTTTTGGTGTGTATTTAATTGTTCAAGTGTGTGTAAATTACCAGCGGACTAATTTGTGTAACGCTGTGGTAATAGAACGAGTGGCTTTAAATGTTAGAGCATGGGAAATTGTGTATTTTTCTCTGTATGGGTAAAACCTACATTTTGAAGTCAGCAGTTACGGGTCTAGTTGGGATTTTTAATTAGTCCCTTATTTAATAGACACATGTTTATACTGATGAATTCATGGAGACGGGAGATTATTGTCTCGGGTGAAGTCTATTGTATTTTGGTAGCCAGGTAAACATATCGATCATTGTTAAATAGTAGGGCCAGGAATTTACTGGCAACAGGTTCATTCAGTGGTTAGAATGTTGTGACGGGCTAACCTAAGCTGAGTCTGGAGATTAGAGTGTCGATAGGACAGTATTTGAGGGAAAGTGGGGGTAGGCATGTTTACTAATCGCTGAAGCGATACTAGAGCATGGGAGCTGTATGGAAGATTTGAAACTTAGGTGTTAGAGATTTGCAAAAAACTTAAGTGTTAGATATTTGAGACTTAAGTGGTTGAAGAGTTGGGATTTAAGTGTTGAAGAGTGAGAGTTAAGGGAGTTAAGTGTTAAGGATATGGGAAATTTGTTGTGCGATATATATTTGTTATTGTTTTGTCCACAGCAGATATTTTCCAGGCGTGGCAGCTAGGGCTACAGTAGTCCTTGAGCGGCTAGAAGTTCGCCGGTCTTCTCAGGAGAAGAAGAGTCGGCAGAGCCAGGAAAGAAAGTGGAGTAGTGACAAGGGGTTCACTGGTGCAAACGTTTTGTACCCAAGAGAGCAAGGAGCTGGAAGCACAGACTTCTTCAGCAAGAACAAGAGGTTCTTAATAAAATTCGGAGCTATTCACGCTCAGATAAAGCACACACTGAACCTAGGCGCAGGGCCTAGAGGTGTCGTGATTGGTCGGTCATAATAACACCGACGGCCCAGACCCAAGAGATGGGTAACGGGGCCTGTGATTTTTCCAGAATCGTCATTTGGTAGTGCAGAAGAGTCCAAGTCGAGAAACCAGAATGCCAATTCAAGTTAGCAGCTACAACGGCAGTCAGAGGAAAGAGGGTAAAAATACCTCTGAGCTGCAATAGAGGGAGAGAAGGAGAGTAGTGGAGGAGTCGCTTTTTCTGTAGGAACTAGGAGTGTCAGACAGACACTGAACATAACAGTAGAACTCAGCAAGTCATCTGTAAGTTGTGTCGGAGATGATAAAAGGGTTCTGGTCGTGGACTTTGTGATAGTCAGAGAATATTTAGCCTAGAGTGGAGCAGCGGCGGAGGCACGTCATTTGTGTAGAAACACGTCTGCAGACAGACGGACAGTAGGAGTTAGGGTGTGTTTACATGATATCAGGTTGATTAGGAGAAAGACGGATCTGGTGTTAGAGATCCTCCTTCACATGTTGTTGTATTACTTACCTTTCTTCCTTACAGGTTGAGGGGAGGGCGACTGTGGGGTTACCTTACCTAATCACTTGAAATTAATTGTTATGTTCTTTCCAGGTGTATGAACACGCATGTTTATTCTATTTTTGTAGTATGTTATATGAATTTTTTTTTTTGTGTGGTGTAAATAAAATCCATTGTAAATTTCCGGCTGGATCAGTCACTTACTTCAACCTATATGTTGTCTGTAAGTGGTGTCTGTGGTGTTAAGTATTAAACCTTATCCCAGTCTTGGTAGCTAGAGGTAGTGAGGTTATCGCAAAACATTACGTCACTTAGTGGCAAGGGAGAGTCAATTTCGGTTCTCGACCCTTGACGCCAATAGCCTCATCTCCCACAGTCACTGTTATTTTCTTCTGAAATCTATCTTCTTAGTCTTTCTTTCCACTAGGGTCTAGTCTATTTAGGTAGGCAACCTCTAGTCTTAAATCCACTTCGTGACAAAGTGGGTGCTATCGTCCGGTGAATCATCTTTGGTACGTTCAATTCTGTGATCTTGACAAAGTGGGGGCTCGTCCGGGATCATCTTTGTTAGGATCAATTCTGTGATCGTGTCAAGATTCATAGATTGTTTCTATAGGAAGTTCTGGAGAATAGATTTCTTTATAATATCCCCTAGACTAGAGCTATATATAAACTGATCCAGCTAATAGTTTTTTTCCACAGGAAGTTTCTCCACAGGGTGCAGTCAGATTGTAGCTGTAGTTAGTTTGATGACTAGAGGTAACTGATGGCTAACTGAATTTTTCTTAACAGGAAGGTAAATTCGGGTTTTTAGGTAGCTGCTTAATGAAAATTTTTTCAGGTAGTTCTTCAGATTGGTGCTAGTCTGAGTTCGGGTTTTGGGACATTGGTTACACAGGGAGTAGTGCCCAGAAGGTAACAGTAAATTTTTCGTGTTCCTTTTTTGTCATTTCCCCTCGTTGTGAGTTACTGCTGATTTGTCAGGTAAGATGGCTGAATTGGTCAAGCTACTTACTGCATGGAAGGACGCAGCTAAAAGCATGGGGATGAATGAGGCCGAGACTAGGGCTTACATTATGAGGGAACAGGACCGGCAGACGGAGAAAGAAGAGAGGGCCCGACTGGCAGAGATGGACCTGCGTAAATTGGAAGCGGAGAAAGAAGAGAGGGCCCGACTGGCAGAGATGGACCTGCGTAAATTGGAAGCGGAGAAAGAAGAGAGGGCCCGACTGGCAGAGAAGGACCTGGCTAAAAGGGAAGCGGAGAAAGAGGAGAAAGCCCGACAGGCAGAGGAGAGAAAGGCAGAAAGGGAGGCGAAGGAAAGGGCCACAGAAGCAGAGAGACAGCATGAACTTGCCCTGCGTTCACTGGAACTGCAGTACCGATCTTCGGAAGGCAGTTCGGCTAACGGAGATTCTCCCGGAGCAGGGGCGACAGACACCTCAGGAAACGGAGGGCCCCGGATGGCAGCCATGAATTTTCCAATGGACTCTTTCCCTAACGGGAATGAGAAAATTGACATATTCCTGGAAAAATTTGAACGAATGGCAAAAGCGTATGGGTTGGATGAGAGTTTGTGGTGCCTCAAATTATCTCAGTCGTTGAAAAACCAGGCCTACGACATCTATAGTAAGATGCTCAGTGATGAACAAAATAACTTTGAGGCCCTTCGTAACGCACTGTTACAACGCTTTCAGTGGACTCCCCGTAAGTGCCAAGCTATGTTCAGGGAGAGCAGGCCGGAGAAAGGAGAAAGTTTTCCCCATTTCGCAGAAAGGCTGAAGAATTATCTCACTCGTTGGAGAGAATTGTCGGGTCTAGCAAAAACTTTTGAAGGACTCGAAGAGCTTGTCATGTGCGAACAAGTGAAAGCACACATGTCTCCAGACTTGAGGAGGTATCTGGCGGAGCAGGGAGCCCAGCAACTGGACCAGATCATTCTTTTTGCTGAAAGGTTCCAGACGGCACAGGCCGAAGTACTGGGCCAGAAACGAAAACACCCAGACCTGCCAGCACTGGACCAAGGAGCATCGGCATCGCAGTCGTTTTCGTCTTCTGCTCATCAGCAGCAGGGGCCGTCTCGCAAGGAGCCCCATCCCATTCATAACCTGCGGCCCCAACCGCATAACAGAGCACAGGCGACAACGTCTCATGAACCTGCTAGAAACAGGGGAGAAAACGACAGGTACTGTCGCAATTGCCGTACCACCTCTCACTGGACTTCTCGGTGTGTAAACAAACCACCCACTCACCATACAGCGTGTTTAAGGGCGGTGAGAGTGAAAAAAGGGAACAATTGGGAACCTTTCAAAGCAGAGAAGTGTTTCTCTAACAGTGGACCAGCAGTAGTGAATGGGACTGCTACCACTTGTTTATTTGACAGCGGGCTTACTTACCCGAGTATAGTCGCCCGACATTTGGTACAACCAGGCCAAATGACTAAGGAAAAGGTTGATATTGGTGGAGTTTTGAGGGGAGGGACCTCACAGCGTCTGCAGATAGCCAATATTAAGGTGGAGAGCAGGTTTGTGCGTGGCACAATCAAAGCTGCTGTAATGGAACAGCCAGCTTATGACTTCATCTTGGGGGCCCCATATATAGTTTTGGGAAACCCCCCAGTCCCGATCCTTGCTGGTGCAAGGGGGCCTACTACAGGCCAGAGAAGTGAAAAGGGAATGTCCCGGATTCACGGAGCCCCACGAGAGCTCAACCAGCCACGCCTTGAGATGGAGAGGTTAAATACCTCCAAGGTTAGTGGAATGGTTTTTGCAGAGGCGTATCCCTCTGACAGCCCTGTTAAGCCGAAGGGCCAAACAGCGGCGACGCCTTTGATTTTGGAAATACCTTCGTTGTCGTCGGGAATTAGGCCCCCGATGGTATTACCTCCTGAGAGCGAGGAACATACTGACAAGAGTGGTAGAACGTATGTACACGACCAGCGCAATCTTCATAGGGCAGAAGACAGCGAATCGAGCGAACATATGTTTCCAACCAGCCCTGGAGCCCCATCCGACCAGCACTTTACTCAGACGGAGGAGGACAGTGATCTGAGAAACCGTTTGCCTATAAACGGAGATGGGCCCCATCCCGCTGCTAGCTCGCTAACAGAAAGCGGCTCTTGCAAAGAGGCAAGAAGCAAAAACGTACCACCAAATGCGTTCTGCTTAGTAGGGGAAACGGATGTCGCTGAGGTCAGGCGCAACCCAGTGAGAACCCCTGGTGGGAGAGTAGAGAAAGGAGCAATCTCTACGCAACCTCTAGGCAAACCAGAGGGGAGTGAAGCGATCGGAGAATTTATGCTGGAAGCACCAGATAGTTCGCACCTTCATCGCCATATACCTGCGGTCTCAAACCCGCCGAGGTGCAGCAAGGTAGTCGCCATCGTCAGGCAGCCACAAAGCCAGTTGGTCAGGGCAGCCGACCAAGACAGCTTTTTTTTTACGGACATAGCCAAGGAAGGTTCAGACCCACCATTGGATGGCACAGGTCCGAAGAAAGATCAACTCTTCCACTGGAGCATGGGAGTTGGTAGAAGAAGAAGAAGGAGGAAACGTAGAAGAAGAAAGTCGCAGGACAACCATGGGAGTTGTAGTCGCCAGGCGGAAATAACCAGTCGTGACCATGAGACTTCAGGACTGACAGTCAGATCTGTAGACTTGTATAGGGGCCAGTCTGGAAATACAAGATCACATTAAATTAGATCGTGTACCACGAACTTGAAGGGGGGGGTAATGTGAGAAGTTAATGTGATTGCATTTACAACAGGCCCCTAGTCTTTAAATTTGCATTTATTTTTTTTTACGTTTTTCAGGGAAAGATTACGGTGAGATTTTTTATCTCATTCGTTTTTTTTATTTCTCTTTGTATAATAATAGAGTTTGGACTTTTTTGTGTAGATTAAGAATTACGGTTTCTAGCAAAGATGGTAGTTTTAACTTTTAGACTGGCACCAGCGCGCTGGTTCATTAAGATAATTCGTTCATGTAGAGATTTTCCAGTGTAACATAATGGCAGAGCATTTTCGGTTCTTCTCAGTGAGCGCGCTATAATTTTTTAGTAAGGGTGAAATCAGATGGGGGTAGAGGGGGAGTTTTAAGCGCGTGGAAACAGGTCAGCAACGGAATTTTTCAGCTTGATCGTAAGTTCTAAAATTAGATCATGACCGCAGGCAATTCCTGGCCCGTTGGTTGGTTCATAGATCGACCCGCTTAAGAACAAAGCCTAGCTATGACTCACGCGTAGCGTGGTCTGGGGTAATAAATAAGCGGGGTTCCCTGGCAGAAGGGGAGATTTTTTTGAACTTCTACGCCTTGGAAAAGAACTGTCTGTATTTATATACAGAGCCGTCTGCTCTTTCGAGAGAAATTCGTGCTGGTAAATATGAAGTTAATTAAGCTTTAATAGTTTATAAGATTTTTGCAGGGTTGTCTAGGAGGTAAAGTTAATTCATAGAAGTAGAGCCATCAATGCTAAAATTTTATTGATTGACTATAACTGACAGCGCAATTAGGTATTTTGTGAAAAGGTAGTAGGGAATTTTGATAGTTTCCTCAGAGTAGCTGTTTGTATAAATTGGAATATTACTGTTATTTGTCAGAAGACAGGGGATCTAATTTTTCCTGGATTTGTGATTTTAAATGGTGCAGCGTAAAACACGCTCGCGGAATTAAATTAATTTTAGTTCGTAACGGACATGCCATGAGTTACCCTCTTATCTAAATTATTATCAGAGTGCATTCATTCTTTTTATGAGATAATGAAAGCTTAAAGATGGTAGATGTTAAATACTATAATTTTGAGACACGATGCACGTAATTTCATTGTGATTTTCAAGGATTTGGAGAGGGGTACCTAAGCACGTGCTGCGTGTCCTTTTTTTTAGTGGGGTGAATCTGATAACGGAAGGAGAGGGGAGATAACTTGGCATGCAATGTAAAATAGGATTTCAGATCCTTTAGAGATGTTAATGTACATTGTTATCAGAATCGGGTGTAAATAATATTCCCGACACGTGGGTGTAGATTTCTCAATATTTGAGTTATAATATTAGCGAATAATACGCTAGGGTTTTGGTGTGTATTTAATTGTTCAAGTGTGTGTAAATTACCAGCGGACTAATTTGTGTAACGCTGTGGTAATAGAACGAGTGGCTTTAAATGTTAGAGCATGGGAAATTGTGTATTTTTCTCTGTGTGGGTAAAACCTACATTTTGAAGTCAGCAGTTACGGGTCTAGTTGGGATTTTTAATTAGTCCCTTATTTAATAGACATATGTTTATACTGATGAATTCATGGAGACGGGAGATTATTGTCTCGGGTGAAGTCTATTGTATTTTGGTAGCCAGGTAAACATATCGATCATTGTTAAATAGTAGGGCCAGGAATGTACTGGCAACAGGTTCATTCAGTGGTTAGAATGTTGTGACGGGCTAACCTAAGCTGAGTCTGGAGATTAGAGTGTCGATAGGACAGTATTTGAGGGAAAGTGGGGGTAGGCATGTTTACTAATCGCTGAAGCGATACTAGAGCATGGGAGCTGTATGGAAGATTTGAAACTTAAGTGTTAGAGATTTGCAAAAAAAACTTAAGTGTTAGATATTTGAGACTTAAGTGGTTGAAGAGTTGGGATTTAAGTGTTGAAGAGTGAGAGTTAAGGGAGTTAAGTGTTAAGGATATGGGAAATTTGTTGTGCGATATATATTTGTTATTGTTTTGTCCACAGCAGATATTTTCCAGGCGTGGCAGCTAGGGCTACAGTAGTCCTTGAGCGGCTAGAAGTTCGCCGGTCTTCTCAGGAGAAGAAGAGTCGGCAGAGCCAGGAAAGAAAGTGGAGTAGTGACAAGGGGTTCACTGGTGCAAACGTTTTGTACCCAAGAGAGCAAGGAGCTGGAAGCACAGACTTCTTCAGCAAGAACAAGAGGTTCTTAATAAAATTCGGAGCTATTCACGCTCAGATAAAGCACACACTGAACCTAGGCGCAGGGCCTAGAGGTGTCGTGATTGGTCGGTCATAATAACACCGACGGCCCAGACCCAAGAGATGGGTAACGGGGCCTGTGATTTTTCCAGAATCGTCATTTGGTAGTGCAGAAGAGTCCAAGTCGAGAAACCAGAATGCCAATTCAAGTTAGCAGCTACAACGGCAGTCAGAGGAAAGAGGGTAAAAATACCTCTGAGCTGCAATAGAGGGAGAGAAGGAGAGTAGTGGAGGAGTCGCTTTTTCTGTAGGAACTAGGAGTGTCAGACAGACACTGAACATAACAGTAGAACTCAGCAAGTCATCTGTAAGTTGTGTCGGAGATGATAAAAGGGTTCTGGTCGTGGACTTTGTGATAGTCAGAGAATATTTAGCCTAGAGTGGAGCAGCGGCGGAGGCACGTCATTTGTGTAGAAACACGTCTGCAGACAGACGGACAGTAGGAGTTAGGGTGTGTTTACCCGATATCAGGTTGATTAGGAGAAAGACGGATCTGGTGTTAGAGATCCTCCTTCACATGTTGTTGTATTACTTACCTTTCTTCCTTACAGGTTGAGGGGAGGGCGACTGTGGGGTTACCTTACCTAATCACTTGAAATTAATTGTTATGTTCTTTCCAGGTGTATGAACACGCATGTTTATTCTATTTTTGTAGTATGTTATATGAATTTTTTTTGTGTGGTGTAAATAAAATCCATTGTAAGTTTCCGGCTGGATCAGTCACTTACTTCAACCTATATGTTGTCTGTAAGTGGTGTCTGTGGTGTTAAGTAT